>CAEMYA010000105.1:278761-302247 GCA_903131615.1 Diplodus sargus
GTGACCAGAGTGAAGCAGAACCAACAAGTGACCACCAGCTCCTCTCTAACAACTCTCATGGAGCTGAGAGCCGAGACCAGGAAGGAGGAAAACATGGAGACTCAGGATCAGCTGGAGATGGAGAGCTGAAGATAAAGAAAAGACGTCACAGAAAAAATAGAAACTCATCAGACATTCAACATAACAGTCACCCAAGTGAAAAGACTATCAACTGTGACACATGTGGAAAGACTTTTAGGTTTATGTCACAATTGAATTCACACCAGAGAATCCACACAGGTGAGAAACCGTATTCTTGCCAAACCTGTGGGAAGACTTTCACACTAAACAGTAACCTAACAGCTCACATGAGAACTCACACAGGTGAGAAGCTGTTTACTTGTAAAACATGTGGGAAAGCCTTCGGACATCGTAAAAACTTAATAGTTCACTTGAGAATTCACACAGATGAGAGGCCGTATTCTTGCAAATTATGTGGGAGAACCTTTAAGCAAACCAGTGCCTTAACAACTCACATGAGAACTCACACAGGTGAGAAACCATAACTTTGCCTGGGGAAAGTTTGTCTGATCAGTCTGCTTTGACGAGACATTTGATGACACATACAGGCGAGTAGCCTTGTGTTAGCAAAACATGTTGGAGGTGGTTCAGTTCTAGTGTTTCATGCATAATTGCAGAACTTGCATGACCTCCTTGAAGAATTCTCAGAGGATCAATATTGTGTTCAAAATAATAGCAGTCCACAATCACTGTTTTTGGTAGAAATTATATTTTTACATGGCAAATAATTTACTAGCAGGTGTAGTAGAGTAACAGAAAACCAACAGACCCATCAGTCATGACATGCATGCTGCTCAGTCTGTGTAATTGAATCATTAATTGGAAGGGGCGTGTTCAAAATAATAGCAGTGAGGTCATTCACTCAAACAGGAGTCAAACAGGTGTCCCTTATTTAAGAACAAAGGCAGCACATGTACCAGCTGGTTGTGGAGCATTTCCTTCTGAAAATCGGTGTAAAATGGGTCATTCCACACATTGTTCAGAAGAACAGCGCACTTTGGTTAAAAAGTTGATTGGAGAGGGGAAAACATACACAGAAGTGCAGAAAATGAAAGGCTGCTCCGCTAAAATGATCTCCACTGCTTTAAAATGGCAACCAAAACCAGAAAGACGTGGAAGAAAACGGAAAACCACCATTCGAATGGATGGAAGAATAGCCAAAATGGCAAAGACTCAGCCAATGATCAGCTCCAGGGTGATCAGAGAAGATCTGAAGTTACCTATGAGTACTGTAACAGTGAGAAGACGCCTATGTGAAGCCAAGTTATGGGCAAGAAGCCTCCGCAAAGTCCCACTGTTGAAAAAACGACGTGCTGAAGAGACTGCAGTTTGCCAAAGAACACATTGACTGGCCTCAAGAGAAATGGCGCAACGTTTTGTGGACTGACGAAAGTAAGATTGTTCTTTTTGGGTCTCGGGGCCACAGACAGTTTGTCAGACGACCCCCAAAAACTGAATTCAAGCCACAGTACACTTTACAGACATAAAGCATGGTGGCGCAAGCATCATGATATGGGGATGTTTCTCTTTCTATGGTGTTGGGCCTATTTATCGCATACCAGGGATCATGGATCAGTTTGAATACATCAGAATTCTTGAAGAGGTCATGTTGCCTTATGCCGAAGAGGAAATGCCCTTGAAATGGGTGTTAAAACAAGACGACCAGACCAACAGGATTAACGTTATGGAGTGGCCAGCCCGATCCCCGGACCTTAATCCAATAGAAAACTTGTGGGGTGACATCAGAAATGCTGTTTCTGAGGCAAAACCAAGAAATGTAGAGGAATTGTGGAATGTAGTCCAATCGTCCTGGGCTGGAATACCTGTTCACAGGTGCCAGAAGTTGGTTGACTCCATGCAACACAGATGTAAAGCAGCTCTCAGAAACAGTGGTTATAAAACTAAATATTAGTTCAGTGATTCACAAGAAAGCTAAATCTTCAAGCATTTTTCAATGTATAAAGTAAATGAGTTTGTAAAGAAAAATGCAGACACTGCTATTTTTTTGAACAGCGTAATATATGATTTTTTTTCCTCACTTTTGTAAAGTAACAACAATTCATGTTTTGTTTCAGAATAGAATGTGCAGTGTTCCCAATGCATTTATGTGTATGGAAATAAAAACTGTCATCAGGATTTTGAGCTTTACTCACTTTTTTAAACACACTGCTATTAATTTGAACACAACTGTACACAGGAGAAATGATGAGCTGATGCTGAATGTGAACAATTTCCTCTTGAGAAGATGTTAAATATGTTTATGTGTTTATCTTCATGCTGATTTGCCATATTTGTTAACATGATGATTAAAAAGTCGAGTTAATCGCTCTCATGTGTCCCACTTATTATCGCTCCTCGTGTCCTGCTTTTATATAAACAGTTATATGTTAAATACTTGTAGTTTTTACAGTAGCTTCCATGTTTGTAACCAAAAAGTTAGCTGTTAGTTCAAAGTAGCAGTTTAGAAAAGAGTCCCACATTTCTTTGTGGAATTAAGCAGAGTAGATCTGCACCTTAATACAAGGAGCACACACACACACAGTGTAAACACGCTGTGTGGAAAGAGGATAAAAACTCAATACAAATAGTACAAATAAAATGTAAGAAACAAGCATAAAGAATAATGAAGTCTTTGCTTAACAACTCATTTTTTCAAGTTTAAAACTGTCATCAGATACATTTTACACAAGTTCTGAATGAAATGTCTCTAGTTGAATGTGCCGGTGGCGAGCTGGTGTGGACTTGCTTATCGCTCCCCAGCTCAGCCGTCATGTGTTGGAGTTCACCCCGGTGAATCTTCTTCTTTTCGTGTCTTTAAAGCTGGTTGGTTATATGACAGTTTCCCATTTCTTTACACAGTCTTTATTGCGTTTTTATTGAACACTGTGAGATCCTTTGAGCTGCACTGGTTTGGTAGTAGGGGGCAGACAAGGCAGTGCTGCTTGTCTGGTCCTCTTCTCCACAGTCACAGGTTGTTTGGCCAGTTGCATAGCCCCATCTGGCCATGGCAGCTTTTGATCGCCCTGTTCCTGTTCTCAGGCGGTTGAGCGTCTTCCACTGGACCCATGGTGCTTCTGAGCCCAGAGGGAGGGATACCCATATCAGTAGGAGGGGGGTCGTCCTCAAGCCGGTGGCGCTCATCACTGGTGGCCTTGGTTATCTCTACTCGGCTGGCGACTCACATCAGCAGGGGCAATGCCAGCGAGGAGGTGCAAGTTGTTGATGTTGGTGGGCTTCAAGCAGCCAGTGATTGAGCGGCAGGTGTTATTCAGCGCTGGGCCTGGTTTCTTGCTATGGGATGATCTCTCCCAGACAGGACACGCATACTCCGCAGAGGAGTAGCACAGGCCAGGGCAGTAGACCTTAATGTGTGTGCTGTGGCTCCCCATTTAGAGTTGGTCACCTCTACTACGAGCGCAACCACCTACACGCAAACCCTGCAAAGACCCAAGCCTGCTCGTTCCATCTCAGGAACCGGGAAGCAAACAGACCCCTTAACATCACATGGTCTGGAACACCTCTTGAGCACTGTACCAACCCTGTCTACCTTGGAGTAACACTGGATCGCACCCTGGTGAATGAGAGGGTCGCTTCCCTGCGCCTTCGGGTCGGGGATAGGTCTCCCAGTGTTGTTTCAGCTCACGGGCCGAACAGCAGTGCAGAGTACCCGGCCTTCTTGGAAGCTCCAACAAGGGACTCCGTCATTCCACTGGAGGAATTCAACGCTCACGTGGGCAGCGACAGAGTGTGATCCCTGATCTGAGCCCGAGCGGTGTTCTGTTGCTTGAATTCTGTGCTAGTCACAGTTTGTTCAAGCATAAGGGTGTCCATATGTGCACGTGGCACCAGGGCGCCCTAGGCCGGAGGTCAATGATCGACTTTGTAGTCGTGTCATCTGACCTCTGGCCGTATATCTTGGACACTCGGAACTTTAACCAGGTCCCGAGGGAGTCTAGGGACATTGAGTCCGAATGGACCACGTTCTCCATTATTGACGCAGCTGTCTGGAGCTGTGGCCGTAAGGTCTCTAGTGCCTGTCGTGGCGGCAATCCCTGAACCCGGTGGTGGACTCCGGAAGTAAGGGATGCCGTCAAGCTGAAGAAGTAAGTAAGTCAATTTTATTTATATAGCACTTCTCACAGATAAAAATCACAAAGTGTTTCACAATAAAATAGAATATAACAGTAAAAACATAAAAATACAATGAATTACATTTTTTTACTGACGATATTAACTAAAAGCATGCTTAAATAAGATTTTTTTCAGCTGTTTCCTAAAAGAGTCCACAGACTCGGAGCATCTTAAGAGAGAGAGGCAGGGCATTCCAAAGTTTGGGTGCCACTGCCTGAACGGACCGGTCACCACTGGTCTTAAAGTGGGTGTAAGGGACACCAACAATCTCTGACCTGACGACCTCATAGGACGGGCAGGTACTTAGAGTTAAATCAGGTCAGAGATGTAAGGGGGTGCTTGACCATGAAGGGCTCTAAAAGTAAGCACCAAATTTTAAAATTGATTCTAAAATGGACTGGTAACCGATGCTGGGAAGCTAAAACAGGGAGCTGCAGCTGCATTCTGTACAGTCTGGAGACAGTTAAGCTCTTTCTTGTTTAGGCAGGTAAAGAGGCTGTTACAGTAGTCTAGACAAGATAAAAGCATGAATAACCATCTCAAGTTCAGCTTTTGACACCATATCACTCAATTTTGCAATGTTCTTGAGGTAGAAAAAGCAGTTTCTGAATAATTGTCTGGAGTGCTGCTCAAGCGACATTGCAGAATCAAAAATGACTCTCAAGTTTCTGAGGGTTGCCGGAACAGAACTGTAAACAAAAGGAGTCCTATCGAACCTGGTTGGCTCGGGGAACTCCTGAGGTAGCTGACGGGTACCGGCAGGCCAAGCATGCAGCAGCAGGGGTGGTCACGGAAGCAAAAACTCGGGTCTGGGAAAAGTTCGGGGAGGCCATGGAGGAGGACTACTAGTCGGCCTCGAAGAAATTCTGGCAAACCATCCGGCACCTCAGGAGGGGGAAGCAGTCCTCCACCAACACTGTTTACAGTGGAGGTGGGGAGCTGTTGACCTCGACTGGGGATATTGTCGGGCGGTGGAAGGAATACTTTAAGGATCTCCTCAATCCCACTGACATGCCTTCCATAGAGGAAGCAGAGGCTGGGGTCTCAGAGGTGGATTCATTCATCACCCAAGCCGAAGTCACTGAGGTAGTCCGGAAGCTCCTCAGTGGCAAAGCACCGGGGGAGGATGAGATCCGCCCTGAGTACCTCAAGTCTCTGGATGTTGTGGGGCTGTAGTGGTTGACACGTCTCTGCAGCATCGCGTGGCAGTCGGGGACAGTGCCTCTGGACTGGCAGACCGGGGTGGTGGTCCCCCTATTCAAAAAGGGGGACCAGAGGGTGTGTTCCAACTATCGGGATATCACACTCCTCAGCCTCCCTGGGAAAGTCTATTCCTGGGTACTGGAGAGGAGATTTCAGCCGATAGTCGAACCTCGGATTCAGGAGGAACAATGAGGTTTTCGTCCAGGCCGCGGAACACTGGACCAGCTCTATACCCTCCGCAGGGTGCTCGAGGGTTCATGGGAGTTTGCCCAACCAGTCCACATGTGTTTTGTGGACTAACCGTGTCCCTCGTGGCATTCTGTGGGAGGTGCTCCGGGAGTACGGGTGAACATGGTGTTCATTATAGACAGACTGTGACTAGCACAGAAGTCTAATAATAGAACTCCACTCGGGTTCAGATCGGGGAGGCCGTTCTTCCCAATCACGCCCCTCCAGGTATCTCCGTCATTGCCGACGTGCGCATTGAAGTCCCCCAGTAAGACCCAGGAGTCCACCACTGGGGCCCCTTGCAGGGCCCCAGCCAGGACCTCCAAGAAGGCCACATACTCTGAACTGCTGTTCGGCGCATATGCACAGACAACAGTCAGAGTTTTCCCCCTCAGCCCTTAGGCATAGGGAGGCGACCCTCTCGTCCACCGGGGTAAACACCAACACGGCGGCGCTCATCCGGGGGCTTGTGAGTATCCCCACACCCGCCCGGCGCCTCACACCTTTGGCAACTCCGGAGAAGAATAGTGTCCAGCCCCTAACCAGGAGTTCGGATCCAGAGCCAATGCTGTGCGTGGAGGCAAGCCCCACCAAGCTCTGGCTCCTTCCCCCCAAGAGAGGTGACATTCCACGTCCCCAGAGTCAGCCTCTGCAGCCCAGGTCTGGGTTGCCGAGGCCCGTCACCACCACTGCCACCCATATGGCAGCGCACCCGACCCCAGCGGTTTGTGGTGGGTCCACGGGATGGGGGAGGGAGAAGTGCCACGTTACTCTTTCGGGCTGTGCCCGGCCGGGCCCCGTGGCAGACCCGGCCACCAGGCGCTCGCTCACGGGCCCTACATCCGGGCCTGGCTCCAGACGTGGGCCCCGGGCTTCCTCCGGGCAGGGTCTCTCGCCTCACACCTCTATTTCTCATGGGGTATTTTTGAACCATACTTAGTCTGGCCCCTCACCTGAGACCAATTTGCCTTGGGAGACCCTACCGGGAGCACAAGGCTCCTGACAACCTAGCTCCCAGGTTCATTGGGACACACAAACCTCTCCACCGCGATAAGGTGATGGTTCCCGGAGAGGGTTTAGTTTTATTATGGTTTTTATTATTCAATTTTGGTGAATGACTAATTGCTGTGAACGGGCAGCTGACAAGGCAAAGACAGCCAGTAGGAGGGACCAGACCACAAAGGTTTTTCCCCACAGGGTAGCTACCCATGGCAGTGAGATCAGCACGTAACATGCTCGGGTCCCTCCCACCCTTGGCTACAAAAGTTGTTAGAATAAAATGGCTCGAGTCAGCGAGAGTGGGGCTGGAATATGGCTCGTCGGCAGACAACCTGGAAACTGAAACGGAGCAGACAATGAGTCGGCTGATCAGCAAACCTGAGACTCAGCAGGACACAAGATCCAAACTGCCGTAATGCTTCATGCAACATTAAAAGGGAGTTTTGGGTTAAATATGGCTCTCAATGATAATTAATGATTATCAGTCATAGTTATTAATTATGATCAACAATAAGATCCATTTACATTAGACCATATCGGGACACGAGCCAATTCACCAAATCACTGATTAATAATTAACTTAATAACTACAACCAAAATGAATAAACAGCTGCAATGGTTGAAGGGTTAGGAGTCCTGACAGAATCGAGGTCGGCAACATTCAGTCGTACACAGTATTAAAGAGACAACATGAAGGTTCAAAAGTCTTATTCAACACAAAGATGAAAACACACAATCTAACTAACACCCCCATATACAGACGTGCGTGTGTGTGTGTGTGTGTGCGTGTGTGTGTGTGTTGGAGTGTGTGCTGCTGTGTTTGAGCAGGTAGTTTCCTGAACCACCTTCCATCTTCTTTATCTCCTTCAGTGGGAGGTTTTCCTGATGTGTCCTAATTGCAGCATGAGTTCGTACACATGGATGAAGGTTATTCACAAACAGAGACTTGAAGGTCGGGTTCTCTTCTAACACTATCAGCCCTGATATCCTGGCCAGCAAACTGTCTGACCTGAGACTCCCCCCACTTACCTGCTCCTGGGTTAAGGACTTTCTCACAAACCGACCCCAGACATTCAAACGGGGACAACACCTCTCCTCCACCTGGACACTGAGCTCAGGCTCCCACTGAGCCGCTGCTCTCCACCCTCTACACCACAGACTGCAGACCCGCCCGCTCCAGTAACACCGTCGTTAAGTTTGCAGGCGACACGATGGTGGTGGGACTGATCATGGGGGAGATGAGTCTGCCTACAGGGACGAGGTCCTGAAACTGTCTGAGTGGTGCTCAGCAAACCACCTGTCTCTGAACACCACGAAGACCAAAACAATCTTCCTGGTCTTCAGGAAACACAAGACAGATCCATGGAGTCATTTGGAGTGTGTCATGTATATAATTAGCCATTAAGGTTGTGTTATCTGTTTCATGCATGAAGACCAGTTTACCTCTGCTTCTCCCCAGAAAGACTCTCCAGGTGAGTCTGTGTGCACACATGTCTGCGTGTGTTTGTGCGCGTGTACACGCTTGTGTGTGTGTGTGTGTGTGTGTGTGTGTGTGTGTTTGTGTGTGTGTGTGTGTGTGTGTGTGTGTGTGTGTGTGTGTGTGTGTGTGCATCCCCACAAAGCACTTTGCAGACAGTTATAATGTTGTCATTACTGGGTATGTGGGATGTTCCACCACTATAATCGCTGTGAATAATGTGTGTCTGCTCTCCATTAGAAACACCTGGAGCAGAATCATCTCCTGAGGATGAGCCTCTGTCCTCTGACCTGCTAACTGGCCTTCAGTTTTGACTGTGAGGATTCGGACATAACTGGTTTCCAGGGGACCGAGTCAGGTACCATCTGGTTGCTGGAGGTGATGTTCGCCCAGAGCGTCATGAAAGCTCGGACCGTTACTGACAGGTTGAGAAACATCTAAGATAGGATCAAGAAATGGGAGGCACCTGAGCTAAGTGTCATAGCAGAGGTTCTGAATACTTGTTAATGTGATATTTTTGTTTTTTATTTTTAATACATTTGCAAGAACTTCTATAATTCTGTTACCAATACAGGATACTTCTTTGGAGAAAGGACAAAGTGGAGAAAGTCTCAGAATCCCCACAAATGATACTTTTCTGAGACTTGCTGAGGAGAAACTGTCTGCACGCTGACTTGCTTTGCAACCTATAAAGTAATGTAATCATCTGAAAACAAGAAATAACTGAGCATTGTGAGTTTCATGCAGTTTGGCTGTTGTTGTAATGACATATTCTTTTTAACACTGTGTTCCTGCTCTGAAACAGGTCTGCAGAGAGGAACTGGGACTGTGTGTGACTGATGTCCTCAGTGGTACAGCAGGTACTGAAGTAAGTCACAGGTCAGTCTGTTGGAGTTAAAGTTACCTTGTGAGAGATGTTTAACCTTCTCAACTCCCTCATGTATGAATATGTTTCATGAAGAGATGATCGCAGAAATCCAAAATCAGCCCTCATGAAAACAGACGATAGCAGGTCTTTGTGTCTGACTGAATTATTGACAGCTTGGTGCACCTCGTTACCTGGAGTCATGATTGTCTTTGTGTTTGAATATTATAAAATACTCTTCACCCAACGCAAGAAAAAACAGGTTTCTTATACGTTGCTTCTTCTTCTGGAGTTATTCACAGAAAGGTTCAAATGTCATATTTACTCCTCATGAAATGAACTTTTAGATATCAGACTGATTCTTTTGATGTGATTAATTTTCCTGCTAATTAATCAGTTGATTAATCACCTCATGGAGGTGGAGCTCCTTCTAATGAGGGCTTCATAATGTTTCATACATGTTGTGTGAATGTTACATTTACACATAAACATGAAGCTCAATCTGATCATCAATCTCAGATGAGCAGAATCACACAGAGCTGTTTGAAATAAAACTGCATTTATTATTAAAGGTTTATTGTTGACACTGGAAATATAGTTTGAATTTTCTGTCAAACTTTTTTTTATATAAGATATCATCAACATTTATAATATCAGGTCTCTGATACGTGACTGTTGTTTTTTATAATTCAGCAATTTATTCTGTCCAGTGTGTTTTGTTTACTAACATTATTATAAAAAGCACCAGAACGAATGTAGTAATAACTGATGATTTATTTATTTGACACCAAACTTTCACTCTTGTGTGAACCAACATGTTTAAAAAGTGTAACGTTGTCATGGTAACTCCTCATGAGGTGAACCTGTGAGGTCTCTGCTGTGTTGCCAGGTTTGTGTGTTTTCAGTAAAAAGTGGACTAGTTTAGTTCAGTAGAGTCTCGTCAGTCCACACAGCAGAATCCCTTCAGTAATGAGTGTTGGCTCCCTCTAGTGGTCACTACAGAAAGCATCTTTAATGAAACCTCAGTTATAACGGTGCTGTGTGAATCTGTGTCAGACTCAAAGTGTTTCAGTAACAAAGACAAACAGACGATTGTTGAAGAAAGTTCAGCAGAAGATTCAACAGAGTCAGAAAGCTGCTGATGATCCAGTGAAGACACTCTGAACAAACTGAGTTCATCAAGCACAGATTTTATTAATGATTCACTGAACACTGCATCAGTCAGGACATTACTTCATGTGGAAGAACACAATATATTACAATCACTAAAAATATGGATCAACATGTTTCCACGTGGACTGAGTCATCTGAGATATTCTACAAGCATGAAGACACATGAAGGAACCAGAGAACCAATCAAATCAAAGTACAGCAGATCACATGACTCTTCAGAAACCCTCCAGACTCAGAGTCCTCTGTACAGTGATGAACATGACAAACATCATGTTTAACTGCTTTATATGAGCAGAAGTATGTCAGTGATGTGTTACTGAGACTTGTGTCAACATCAGAGTAACATCACAATAAATCACATAAAAACACATTAGATCAACCTTAAAAACATTCAGCTCACACAAAGAAACTAAAGAAAATGTTGAGAAAAAGAAATAATCAGTTCTTATATTACAGATGGAACAATATTCAGATTCACAGTTAATCTTTATCATCTTATTACAAGCCAGAGCAGCATCATCATCACAGAGATCTGAGTGAAGAGAAGCAGTCTCTCCTCAGTTCTTACAGCACTTTGAGATAACACACATTAACTGGAGCAACAACAGGATGCAAATGATTTCACTCCAGCTGTTATTGACCTTCTTTACTTGGTCGTTACATGTTCTTGTCTAAAGACACTTTGTTCTTCTCTCATCCAAATGTGACCAAGTGTCAAACATCCAGCAGCTGCACCTTAAACTCCTCCACACATACATCCTGCTGTTATTAACACCGTCAGAACACACAGGAAGAGGTTTAACCCCTCCAGGCTGAACTCCTTTAGAATGACTTTACTTCTATTTAGTTTCACAACAACTTCAGCATTATAATATCATGGTGGATGTATAAGACACATCTATTCAGACCAGCAGAGCATAAACATGTGAGCAAAAGCCTGATTATATTGGAGAGAAACATGATTATAACAGCAATGTCAGCACAAATAATAACTGTGGGATCTGACTGAGTTCTGTTTGTGATACAGGACACGGAGGAGCTGTCGTACCCGACATGAACCACCAGGAGGCGTCTTCAGTCCAGAACTGTTCTCAGCACCAGAACATGAAGACTCAGCTCCCACTGATGCTCATCTGACAGTGAAGTAACTATTGATTACTGAATCAGTCTACAAGAACAAACAGGTGACAGACCACAGAGGGCGCTGTCTCCATCAAGTACACGTCTAACTTGTGATTACAATTTTCTTACATAGTTACTGCATCAAAACTTCATAAAAAAAACAAAAAGAATGTTGCATATGTATTAACAGTGTAGAGCTTGTTTGCTCAGCAAAGTCAGCTGTCTGCTCACTGTTGTATTGTCGTTTTCTGCTCCTTTAACCACTTTACCAGCTCATGATAGTTTGGCAAACCTGTACCGGAGGGCTGCTCTGGTTCTTTCATCCACTCGACTCTTCATCTCTTCCAGTTTCTGGATCTTCTCTGTGTCTCCTTTCTCCTTCATCTTCTCAATCAGGAAGTCCAAGTGGACATGAGTGGACAGTGAATCCACATTCAGGGCGATCTCCTCCAGTTTGACAACCTGCTGGAAGGTTTCCTCCAACATCTGATTTTTCTCTTTCTGAAGTTCTTTCATGTCCTTCTCAAGTTTCTCCAGAAGGCTCAACTTGCTCTCACGCTCTGTCTTGTTCTCTTCATACTTCTTTTTCATATCATCTGTCGTCTTTTTAACTCTTCTTGTCTTGGTCACATAGATTTTCTTTTCCTTCACATGATCTGCTGCAGGACACTTCCTGGTACATGAAGTGCAGCGGCCACCTTTAATGACCTCACAGTGTTCTGGATACCAGGCCATTGTGCATGGATGGTGACAGTTCTCCTCACAGACTGTACAGCAGACAGCTCCTCCATAATTAAACCCCAACGCCCACCACCTCCTCTCACTGATCTCTTCTTGAACTTTGTAGACCTCATCAACTTCTACAGTGAAGTTCTCATTGTTCTTCATCTCTTCTTCATGTTTCTTCAGACCATCCTGAGTCTGTTGGATTTCTCTCTGTTTCAGTTCCGTCAGCTTGATCCTCTCCTGCAGGTTTTGGATGCAGGCCGTCAGTCTGATTCGTGTGTTCAACACTTCCACAGTTTTCATTACCTTCTGAGGAGCGTTTCCTTTAAGGAAATCAGTGAACTGACGCATTCCATCTGTTGTTAAGTCCCATGAGCTTTTCAAATAGTCCTGATCTCTCTGTGTTTTCTGTTCGCTCTGACAGTTATTAAACAGGAAGTGAACCTGTTGATTATTTTCATCTTTGGCACATTTAATGTTTGCATCCTCGAGAGCTTTCAGAGCACTTTTATAGTTCGGACCACTTGAGTGTGTGATGAGGGCGACGATGTTCTGCTCCATGTCTTTTCCAAACAGAGACACCACTGAATCAAAGACGTACTTAAGACGATCGTTCAGCTGATTCTCAGTTGCTTTCAGCACCAGACCCACTGCATTAATCTCATGAACTCCATCATCTGAGCGGAACCAGTCTAATAATCTTTCACTGACTGCAGCATCTTGTTCAGTCCCTCTGGTATCTCCATATCCAGGAGTGTCGATGATGGTCAGAGAGTAGGGCAGAGTTTTACCTTCAAATCCAAAGATCTGGTACACGATCACATCTGATGTCTGACTCTTTGAGTGGTTTCTCTTCTCCTCCTCTACAATCTGAAACCAGACATCGTCCTCCCACTCTACTCCCATGCTGTAGTTGACCAGAACGTTGATCAGAGTAGATTTTCCTGTTCCTGTTTCTCCCAACAGTAAGATGGTTCTGTTTGTCTTGTTCAGATCCTTTTCACCAAGGGTCATTCTTCTTAGAGATCCAATCTCCTCTTTCTTTGGTCTCAGCTGGTAGACAGCAGGAGATCCTGATTGGATCAGATCACTTTTAGAGACGATGTCCTTGTTTTTCATTAAGGCGTCAGTTTTGCTGTGGGAGAAGAAGATCACACAGATGTTAAATTTCAGGTAAAGATTTAAACCTTCCCTCCTTAAACATCTTTAGCGTGTCAATGTCTGTTCATTGAAGCCACAGCAAATTGTTAACATTTACATTTATATTTACATTTATATTTACATTGAGTGCATTTAGCAGACCCGTTTGTCCAAAGCGGCTTACAATAAGTACGTTTGTCACAAGAGAGAAACACGACATCACCATCAGTGGAGCAAAAAGAAATATAGAAACTATTGTCAAGCCGTCATCTGAGGATCATAACTGCGGTTTGTCAAAGATTCTTTAAGTGCATCAGTGCTGTGATAGAAGTGCAACGATATGAACATAGTGCATCATATTTATTTTAGATTTTTTTGGGGGGGTCTGAACAAATGAGTCCTGAGTCTCCTGCTGCAGACAGAGAGACTCTGCTGTCCTGACGTTGGTCAGGAGTTCGTTCCTCCACTGATGCTCCAGAACACAGAAGAGTCGTGACTTCTCTGAGCAGCTTTGTTTGCTCTCAGCGATGCCGGTACCAGCCGGCCCGCTGATGTAGCAGAGTGCAGTGCTCTCTCTGGGCCGTGTGGTCTGACCCGTGTTTGGACGTAGACGGGTGCAGTTCTGTTGACGGCCTTGAAGGCCAGCACCATTGTTTGGAATTTGTTTTGGAAGCCAGTGGAGGTCACAGAGGAGGCAGATCACATGGGAGAGTTTGGCTAGATTGTAAACGAGACGCGCTGCAGCATTCTGGATACACTGCAATGGTTCAGTCTCAGTCCAGCCAAGAGGGAGTTGCTGTAGTCCAGTAAGGAGATGACCAGATCCTGGACCAGGAGTTGTGTTGCGTCCTGTTAAAATAAACTTAATACAGTTTCTATTTACCGATGTTAAAATGTGCTGGTGTTGTTAGCAAACTTCTGATTCTGAGAAGGGATTACAACCACTCTAAAGGCAAACACATGTCGTTCAAAGAGATGTACAGAATATTGAAAAGACTAAACTTTTTTCTTTAGATTAAAACACCGACATCTCAACTAGAATGTGTATTTCCAGACAAAAAGTGTAAGAGGCTGTTAACTGCTGCAGCTGCAACTGACTACTGTTACAACCTTTTGTTCATATATTTATATAATATATTACATATTAATATATTTCAATTAATATATTTACAGAAAAATGGTAAGTGAAACTCCAAAATGAGTTTTATGTTAACTCTGGAGACTAAGCTTTCCTAATTTATGTTCCACGTCAGTCGGAGCCACAGCTTCATCAGCAGACAGCTGAACTCATGTCACGATGCTGCTTTGACAGCCGGTTTGTGAGTTTTGTTGTTTTCCTGTGTTTCTCCTGTCCGCCTTCTCCCCTTCCCTTTCCTCCCTCACTTGCTCTCCTCCGTGTGTGGCTGGAGGTGTGGCTACAACAGTAGGGTGGCCACCTGCTCTTCATCACCGACTGACTACTTAACCCCGGTCTGGCCACTACTCCGGCGCCAAATTATTCCGTAACTAACGGTGATCATAGTGTCTTAGCCTCACTTGTAATTCTACGACTACACGTTCTCTGTTTTTGCCTTCCACGCTAACGCTCGCCTGTCTGGCTCTCCTTACAGAAACCTCAGCTTCACTCCACCCTGTTGCCAGCCTGCCCATCTGCTTGCCTGAGTGCCGGTCTGGACCTCGCACCTGTCATCTGAGCAGTACCACAAAAATAAAACCTTTTCAACTTGCAAGCTCAGTCTCCGATCTCTGCATTTGGGTTCACAAGACTCATTCGTAACAGAATAATCTGGCCAAAGGATGGACCCAGCGGAGCTCGAGCATCTACGAAACACTGTCTCATCCCAAGGAATCATGCTTGGCAGCCATGAACAGATCCTCTGCGAGGTATTGGAGGCTCTTCACGGTCTAACCACCAGCGTCTCATACCTGGGGAGTCGCTTGGATCAGGTGTGCTCTCAACTTTCCGCCACCGCCTCCGGGGTCAACCCTCCCCCACCACCACCTGCTCCACCATCGGCCCTGGAGGATGTTCCCCACTCGTCCCGCGAACCATTCATCCCCATACCCGCTAGGTATACCGGTGAGTTAGGGCAGTGTGGTCAATTTTTACATCAGTGCTCCCTTGTATTTGACCAGCAGCCCGGCACTTACGCCACGGCAAAGGAAGGGTAGTTTTTATTATGAGTTTACTGGGGGGAGGGGCATCTCAATGGGCAGTAGCTGCCTCTAGGTCGCAGGCTCCTTTTTGTTCCTCATTTACTCCGTTTTCTGCCGAGTTACTCAAGATTTTTGACCAGCCGGTGCAGGAAAAGGAGGTCTCCAAGCGGCTGCTCTGTCTCAAACAGGGGGCTAATTCCGTGGCCGATTTTGCCCTTAATTTTAGGATTTTGGCAGCAGAGACGGGGTGGTGAGGAGCAACTGGGGCACATGCACCTCTCTCAAGCAGAGCGCCTGCGCCGTGTCAAGGACGGACTCTGCCTGTACTGTGGAAAAGCCGAGCTGTGACCGACTGTCCAACTCCGGAGAGTTGAAAACAGCTTCAGCGCTTCCTCGGATTCGGCAACTTCTAACAGCATTTTGTCCAGAACTACAGCTGTGTATCTGCCCCTTTAACCCTGCTCACCTCCACCAAGCTCCCCTACCTCTGGACACCTGATGCTGAGAAGGCATTCGCTCGCTTAAAGGAGCGGTTCTCCACAGCCCTGGTCCTCGCGCATCCAGACCCAGACCTCCAATACATGGTGGAGGTCGGGAGCCGGGAGTGGGAGTGGGAGCCATACTGTCTCAGTGGTCGCCGACGGACCAGATGCTTCACCCCTGTGCATTTTTCTCTCGCCGCCCCTCCTCCACCGACAGAAATTATGACGTCAGGAACCGAGAACTGCTGGCCGTCATCCTCGCTCTCCAGGACTTTGCCTGGAGGGAGCTGCACTTCCCTTCCTCGTCTGGACCAACCACCGCAACCTTGTCTATCTCCACTCAGCCAAACGACTGAACTCCCACCAGGCTCGCTGTGCACTATTCCTGGGGCGTTTCCAGTTCACCCTCACCTACCGCCCAGGTTCCAGGAACACTAAGCCCGACTCACTCTCCCAACAGTTCTCCTCCTCAGATGAGGAGGGTACGGTCGAGCCCATTCTTCCCCCACGGTGTGTGGTTGCTGCGGTCAGGTGGGACCTTGAGTGCTCCAACAGGGCGGCGCAGTGCACCCAGCCTCCTCCTGCTGACTGTCCACACAATTGGATATTTGTCCCAGACGTGACTAGGTCCCTGGTTCTCCAGTGGGGCCATTCATCTAAGCTGGTGTGTCACCCGGGATTTCTGGGAACACTTGCCCTCTTCAGACAGCATTTTTGGTGGACTACGCTTTGCACGGACACCAAACAGTTCGTCTCCGCCTGCTCCACCTGTGCCTGGAGTAAAGCCTCCCACCGCGCTCCAGCCGGCCTACTACAACCTCTGCATGTGCCCCATCAACCCTGGTCCCACATCGCCGTGGACTTTGTCACTGGACTTCCCCCTTCTGAAGGTAACACAGTAATCTTAATCATCGTAGATCGGTTCTCGAAAGCTGTTCACTATGTACCCCTAACCAAACTCCCTTCAGCTCTCAAGACCGCTAACCTGCTGGTACTTCAGGTGTTTAAACTCCACGGTATCCCGGTGGACATTGTGTCGGGCCGGGGCCCACAGTTCTGTTCACAGGTCTGAAGAGCTTTCTGCGCCTTCAGTCCAACGGGCAGACGGAGCGGGCAAATCAGAACCTGAGCAGTACCACGAAAATAAAGCCTTTTCAATTTGCAAGCTTAGTCTCCGATATCTGCATTTGGGTTCACAAGACTCATTCGTAACAACTCAGGCATTCAAGACCACACAAATCTCCATTACTGGACGAGGTGAGCTAACAAATTTGACAGAACAGAAGAAAATCACAGGGCTGCTGCCAAGTTTACTGTGAAATATTTACCGATGTCAGGGCAGCAGAATCACTCGCCAGCTTTTACGAAAGACTCGAGACTCATTTGTTTAGACTTTACAACGATGCTCAGATGAGGGCTTGAAATTAGCTTATTTTTTGTTTCTTACTTCATTGACAGTGACATGTTGTGGTTTCTTTCTTGTGACAAATGCACTTATTGTCAGTTGCTTTGGACAAAAATGCCCTCAATTTAAATGTAAATATAATGTAAATTACGTCCCGACGAGGTAATGTTTTACATTCTTCTCTCTCTGACTCTCCTGAAGTTACATCGACAGACGAGCAGATGCTCACCGTTACTTTCAGGAAACTTGATTTCTTTGGTTTGAACATTAAAGTGTGTACACAACTCAACAACATATTTAACAAACATCCAGTCAACATTTAAATGCAAATATATCACATTTTATATATTTTAAGGTTAATTGTGTTAATGAGACTCACTTTGTTGCCGTGTCAATGCCTGGTTGTCCGGGTTCCACGTGGTGACCAGGAAGGAAGTTCCTTAAAGCTGAAAACAGACTCATGGTCCTCCTCAGAAGAACCTCGTCAATAAAAGAAGGATTGAATCATTTTAGTGCTGTTGCTCTCATTAAAGATCATTAGCAGAAATTCACAAAGCAGGAGCGTCCTGAACAGCAGCAGCTCAGATATCTTCTCAAGCTCTCTTTAGCACCTTCTTTGTTTAGATACATTGGCCCTCATTTATCAATCTTGCGTGAAAACGGGTGCAGATCTGTGCGCAGAATTGGTCTTACGACAGGACACACGTGTGATTTATGAAACATTCGTATCTGACCAATTCCAGCGTACAAATGATCGGGTCTTGATAAACGCGGCGACTGAATTTGATCGTCATTAACATGTTTCGCCCTTAAATATTCCTGGTTCGGAGGCCTCGCCCACTGAGGTCAAACACTGAGAGAAGAAACTCTGGCAAGAAGTGAAACTTTTCTGACATGGAGATCAGCATCCCGGCAGCGCCGACACATCAAAGGCTCCATTCACTAATACAATGTTGTGCAGAACTGAACAGGCCAAAATAATATGGCTCACTTTCTCTGTGGTATACAGCAGAGCTCCCCCTGCTGGTCCGAGACGGAGCCACCTGCCCTTCAGCACCCCGAAGCAGCTCCACTGTGACCGTGTGTGTGTGTGCGCACTGTTGAATCTGCGTTCCTGCTCTGCAGCAGGTTTGCCAGCGGGGTTATTAGGGATTCCGTTAACTAGTTGTCATGTTATCATATTTTATTTTACAGAAAAGTGGTATCAGTAAAAACGTAAAAAATAATCGGTTTTGATCTGTTCTAAATATGTGACTGCTTATGCTTAATGACAGCTGAGGTTTGTTTAATAATTATTTTCAGACTCACTCAGATTTTGCTGTGCTGCACCGCAAATCCACAGACTCAGATTTGCGTACACGAGCTCAGACCTGACGTGAGATCTGATCGTAGCTTCCGCTCACGTCCAAATTGATAAATGCCGAAGTTTGCGTGGAAATGGTCGTACGCACGGTTTTCTGCCGTACGTTCGTTTGATAAATGAGGGCCAAAGTGTCTCTTTGATAGATTGTATAACAACTTGTACATCTTGTTACTGTCTCCTCATGAAAAACATTTTCTTATTTCTTAATTTAAAAGAAAAAAAGAAAAACTGTGAAACCTCGTGAACATTTTTCAAGAGGAAAGTTGAGGCTAAATGTTCTGTGTTTGTTTCTGTAATACTCATTTTGACCACAAGAGGCTTTAGTTTACTGGTTGTGTGAATAAAATGAAGCGTGTCGATGTTCCTCCAGGTGAGATTTAGTTTCTCTTTGCACTCTAAACACAAAGTGCATCTTTCACAGGATGTTAACAGGTTATTCAACATGACTGTCATATTTCTTTGGGTGAGGAAAATGCCCTTTGTGTTGCAGGTGGAATTCTGAGTCCTACCAGCCGTCACATCAGTGGGTGTCTACATTCAACAATGAATCACCACAACCGAGAGGAAGACACAGAAAACAAGTTATAAGAGTTCTTATCAATTCTTCCATCCATGTTGTCCTTTAGCAGCATGAGGACAGTCACATCCATCAGCATTGTGCCTCCACAGTGTTCCTGTTTACAGCGATCACACTAACTGATCACAGCCTGATATCATCTGAATGAGCTGCAGCGTCTCCAGCAGGACGCGATGTCGTCCACTGCACCGACTTCACACAGAAACTACATGAAAACTAAAGTCACACCTGTTGAAATATGCACAGCATTCGTTCTTTAACACTGTTTGATGTAATGTTGGATTTCTACCACAGATTCTGATAACTGGACAGAAAAATGAGTCTTACTGTCCTCTTGAAAAAAACAACACATGAAAGAAAATTCTTTTTAAAACTTAGCAAAAGGAGCACGAGAAACAGCCCGAGGCTTATACAGGCCGAGGGTGACGTGAGTTTTGTGTCTTATATTGTTTGTATGCACAAGAATATCTTTCTATTGTATTCTGTGTCTGAATATCGAGTGACAAATATTTCATTAAAAAAGATTACAAACCTTGTAAAAGATAAGAAACACTATAAACTGCATATATACATATGAGTTCTATACAAAGTGAATCTTTAATGGAGGTTAAAGTCCTGATCGCTACATCTGAAAGTATTTCGTCGGTCGTGTTTCGAAGTCTTTTACCTGCTGATGACTTCAGGAAGCTCTGTGATGCCGAGGAGGCAGAATGCAATGATCACTGTGTTCACAGCTTTATATCAGCAGGGACGGACTGACACCTGGGAGGAGGATCAGACCTCCCTCTGTCAGCTTCACCTACTTTCTGTTTTCTTTTTAATGCTCCCACCTGATTACAGCAGACCAGAGGATTTACTGAATAAAACAATTTGTAGGTGAAAATATTCTGTGAACTGTGAGGAGAGACGCTGCAATAAGTTTTGGAACGTCATATTTATGCTCTTTTGTGACTGAATGAAATCTCTGAAGTTTGTCACAGCAGTAAAAACTCCTGACAGTATAACTTCTGTTAAAGTGCATCAGAAATACCATGTTTGGAGTTTTCACTCCAATGAAATCAGGTCAGGAATCGATGCTTCGCTGGAATAACGCTGCACAAACATCAGACAGCAGAGGTGAAACCTCGAGGTCTGTTGACATGTTGAATTAAAGGACTCTGTCATGCAGCACACAGCTTGTTGGATTCAGACTGACACAGATGTTATTTTCATGCCCACATTGTGTCAGTAGCAAATGTACCTGTGCTCACCTGGTTGGTGTTAAAGTGAGGAGTCAGGTCACAGTGACACAGACCAACACAGAGCTGGTCTGAAGTCTGTTTCCTGCTGTTTAAAGAGCTCGTTATTCAGTCAGTAGACGTGTTGACCCCGTTAAACACCCAGACTTTATGATCAGAGAGGCTGCTTTTAATTATCTTAGACATTTCCATGTCACTGTGACAAATATCCTTCAACCTCCACGTTGTAACGCCTCTGACCATCAGAGTCTCTGAGGTTCATAAGAACAGGAAGAGAAACTAATCGCCTGGGAACACAAATGATCTCCAGCTCAGGTGTGGGCTTTAAAGTGCTTGACTGCAGATGAATCAAATGTTTTGCTTTGTTGAAGTGATTTTGATCAGAAAGAAATCCTGCTCAGCAGGTCTCTCCACATTGTTCAACATGAGCTGTGGTTCTGAGAGCTAATGTGTCTCTGGACGTTCTGGTGAGGTCCAGTCTTCTCTGTCTTGTGGCTGTTTCTGGTCTCCAGCTGCTCCTGAGGAAACATCTGTCTGTTTATCTGCTGAATGTCAGTGAGAAACACAAAGTTCTCAGTGAATCAGTCCAGTGTTGCTGTATTTGGAGCTGATGCAGCTGAGTCAGTGACGGTCGGA
This sequence comes from Diplodus sargus, assembly GCA_903131615.1. Classification (NCBI taxonomy): domain Eukaryota; kingdom Metazoa; phylum Chordata; class Actinopteri; order Spariformes; family Sparidae; genus Diplodus; species Diplodus sargus. The sequence goes on from CAEMYA010000105.1 coordinate 299,744, forward strand.
CCGGTCGGTGCAGATTTGAAGGCTGATACAGGAAACATCTTCTGTGGTTTACTGAACTTCAACAGGTCTGAATCTGTCAGCTGTGAAGAAACATACTGCAGAGGATTGAAGCTCCACCACTTCTATTTCCGTTCCTGCAGTCAAAGAAACTTGAACTCTTTTGTTGTTCCGTGTGCCGACTGCAGCAGGCAAACCTGTCAGCTGACTGACAGACTGTTGACTCTGAGGTGGGGAGTTAATGAAGAGTCCTGCATGACTGTGTGAGCCAGCAGGTCTCAGGACACTCGGCTCTCTGAGCAGCGACGTTCAGGCCGGAGGTTACGTCTGATGACGTCGTCCACCACATCGACCAGAACCAGACAGGCCTGATGGGTTCAGAGCCCAGCAGCAGCTCAGGGGTCATTCTACAGAGGCGTCCATGTTCCTGTCCCTCCCCTGACACCTGAACACACCTGAGACATGAGGTTTATTAATATTTCAGAACAGTTTCATCAGTAACACCACAGAGCTGCTCGTCCTCACAGCTGTGTAGAACGTTTACAGTGCAACAATGCGAACATCTCCATCTGATATATGATGGAAACAAACATGAGATATAAAATGACAGTAATCGTGCTGTGGACTCACTCTGATGACATCACTGTGCTTCCTGCACACAGGGCCTGGTTCTGTCCACTGACCCTGTTCAGTTAGAGGACATCTTCATTTATCTCCAGATTTCTTATGAAGCCCTCAGTTCACGTCACCGGTGTAACATCTTTATAATCAGTGGCAGTGAGAAAGTGGAATACAAATGTATTGATTAGCATGATTTAATGAGATTGACAACTGTGATCAACATTTGGTTTGATGCAGCAGCCACTTGTAAAATATATTTTTCATGAATATATTCACCTCACTGTTTCCTTCTTCATGAGTAAACTCTGTTCTGGTTCTGGAATAATGTGCTCCAAGTTTAAGTGTTAGAAAAGTTTCTGCAGAATGATCCTTTAATAAAGAGCCTGTGAGGATGACAGATGTGGCAGCAGCTGCATGAGGATCAGAGCAGAGACACGAGCTGGTCGACTCTGAGCAGCAGGAGGCAGTGAGGAGCTGCCGACTGCTCATACATGTGACGTCTTTATATAATATATATTACAGCTCTGTGTGATCATAAGATCTGCTGTCAGACAGTGAAACAGGGATTCAAACACAGTGGTTATTATCTTATATCAGGAGCATCTGTGCTGAATAAAGTCTGGCCTGCGTTCAGAGAAGCCAACAGATCTCTTGAAGACAAACAGGTCTCAGAGTTTGGCCTCTGTGTTGTCGCTGTGCTGACATCAGGAGCGATGTGGTTCTGTTCATTTGAAGTCAACCCAACAGAAACAGAACACGTCATCTGACACTTTCTTCTATGGAGACGTTCTGCTGGAACTGTGTTTTAACATCGGCCACTGTTTAGGTTCATACGTTACTTTCACGTTCATGGTGATGGTGTTCAGATCCTTCACTCATCAGAGAAAAGAGAAATGACCCGCGGATCATTGTCACAGAACCAAGCAGCAGCACTGAGCAAACTGGCTGTTGTTTAGATGATCAGGTGGAAACCGGAGGAGACACACGGATGTCCTGGTCATGATGTGGGCCGTCACACCTTTTTTGGGTTCACTGTGTGAAATGACTTGTCTGGACTTCATGCTGGCGCTGCTCGGTCCAGTGTTAACAGCAACAACAACAGTTTAAAGGCTCCGTTGTGATGATGATGCAGAGTCTGTCTGTAAGAAGGGTTTGAGTTCTGCTGCAGAGTCGTGACAGTGTTCCTGCAACTGTGAGGTCCAGTTCACAGCGACAGACTGACAGACTGACAGACTGACGTGGAGCTTTAATATAACACACAGTGATGACATAAACTTCTTATTATCACAAACACTTAATGAAAGTGTTGCAGCGTGGCATGTGACATTAACAAATTACTCAGGTCCAGGACTTTTAATATAATTCTAGAACACCTTGTACTTTAGTTAGTCCACTGCACATATTTGATAGCTTTAGTTACTCTACAGATTACAGAGAACTCAGCCGACATGTACTAGTTACTTTACTTTGGATACTTCAGTACAGATATATCAGATTCTTTACTCGAGTGTGACTTTTTACCACATGAACATTCATCTTCAACACATCTGGAGAACGTGTTCTTCTGGACCGGCCGGTGATCTGAACAGTAACAGTAACTATCAGATACATTCAGCTGAGTAGGAGAGGAAAGTGCTGGTACTCCAGTAAAGCACAGTACCTGAGTAAATGTACTTAGTTACATTCCAGTGACGTCATCGCAGCTGCCCGGAAACGCAGCCCCGCTCACCGGAAGTGCTGTGTCCGCAGCGCTGAGTCAGCTGAACCAACCCGGAAGCAAAACAAACGGCAGGAGCAGCGCAGCAGCAGCAGCAGCGCTGCGGACACAAACTGACTTTATTTTTATTTAATTTACTTTATTTTTCTGTTTTGTTGGGCTGAAGACT
>CAEMYA010000106.1:0-21049 GCA_903131615.1 Diplodus sargus
TTTGACTCGTACCATATTGTAATGACATAATCTTGTTACTTGTTTCCTTTCCTTATTGATTCTGAACAAATGTTAATTACTTGTAATTACTTTTTCTCTTTATTTATCCATCTATGTTACTCTATTTAATGAATTGTATGATCCTTGAAGCTTTGGCAACATTGTTCACCTGACAGTCATGCCAATAAAGCACATTGAAATTGAAAAATTGAATTGAGAGAGAGACAGACAGGCAGACAGAGAGAGAGAGACAGAGACAGACAGGCACAGATAGAGAGACAGAGAGAGAGAATTTACGTTGCGAAAACATGAGTGTTCTCTTTCTCTCTGTGTGTGTGTGCGTGTGTCTGCGTGTGCATGTGAGTGTGTGTCTGTCTGTCTGTCACTCTCTCTGCTGGCCCAGCTGATCTCGGTTGCTAGGTGACGGTTGGTGAGCGCCCGTAGCAACGGCCGCCCCAGGCTGATTTGAGACTGATTTCTGCCTCAAATCCAGGACGTCAAACTAGTGCTATTAAGTCCAAATCATACATGAAATCGGCAATTTTTTTTCACGATCGAGCCAGAAAGGCCTTAAAGAAGACACTCGTGAAGTTTCGTGGTCCTAGCTTCAGGAATGTGGAAATACGAGCAAGTTTAAAAAAGGTGCAGTTTGGAAAATCCTCTCCCCGATTTACATTGGAGTGAATGGGACTGTTGAGAGCTACTCGTCGGTTAGGGACAGTTAATTCAAAAATCGTAAATCCTACAGATAAAGTAGACACATTGAGAGAAAGAAGACACGTGTGGCTACAACTCTGGAAAATATCACTGTTTTTGAGTGACATTTGTGGCCAAGAGCATGATGTAAACAGAAAATAGCAGAGGAAAATTTTGAGTTTCTGTCACTCTGTCAGTTGACTCTCTCACTCTGCTGCATGAACATTCCGCCATACACACTCATTGAAAACCCTGAATTTTTCCCAAATCACTCACCGTCATTAAGGGGTCAGAGTTCAAAAACTATACATCGTAGGAAAAAAGTTCAAATACAACTTAAATAGACAAGACTTGTGCCTACATTTAAAAGTTTGAATGGTGTTTCTAGGTCAACGTATGCCAGAGCAGGAGATGTTTGAAAAACGTTGCAGATGTGGGACTTTTTTGACATCGTCCCATTCATTCCTTATGGGAAATCTTACGACGCGAAAAATTTGTATTTCGGAAAACTGAATAATAGCACACCGAGTCAGATCGAACCGCACGTTTTGATATATTTTTTGTTTGTGTGCGCTCAACGGTGTGGGAGGAGATAGCGACAGAAAAACCTAAGAGGGGGATATTAAGAAGAGGCGCGGTGAAATCGCACAGCCAACTATGGACACCTATAGCTTTGCTATAGAGGTGTCCATAGTGGGCTGGCGAGCACAGCCCACTAATAAACTTATGTTGACAATAATTTGTTGACACAAAAGAAATGGCAATTGCATCATTCACAGCTACACAGGATACACCGCTAAGTAGTTAGCTTTCTATAAGTACTTTGTTTACTAATTTTAAGTTAATTTACATATTGTGTTATTAAGGCCTGAAAAAATGTTCTGTGCATGTGCACGTCCCTGGTGGGAGTACATCCTTTCCCTAATTTTTGTGCACCCAGCTTTTCCCAACTGGTACAGACTTCATAAACAGTAATAACTTCTTTAACTTAATTTCAGGAATTCTAATCTTATGGTCTGTTGCCCAAATATAAAGCAAATGTAACTCGTATGAGTGTGATTGCGCGAATCTATTTTGTTCACTTGCCCCCAAAAGGTACGACACTTTATTGTGTGTAACCCCTATGAAAATACAGCTTTGGGTTTACTGACTATTATTTGTTTGTTTGGCCTTATAGTAAATCATTTTCATTTTAATATCTGAATTCATGAGAAGAACTGTGTTTTAAGTTGACTGTAGTTGCTTAACCCTCTGGGTTCCAGGGTATAATTGGCCATTTTTTAATATTTTTGATTTTGCCATGATATTTCACCTTAAAAATGATTTACCCTGACGTATTTACCAGACGTTGTATTGTTATTTCTCTGCTTTACTTCTTGCCTGCTCGGTGCCTAATTCATATGAATTGCTGTGTCGTGCTCCGGCATCCGCCAGAAATAGAAGTCCTGCGTATTTGTCCCGGAGGGCTCCGGACTGCTGGAGCTGGGATGGAGCAGATACACAGCACACTGGACCTGGTGTAAATTAACACAGAGACTAAAGTGAAACCTATCAGCTCCGCTGGCGTGACGGAGACTAACGCAGCGGACACATATCCAGTGGAAATTGGGGGTCAGGTCTCCCTCAACTTCTTCCTGCCTGCTCCACATTCAGCATTCTCCTCATTGTTTTGACTCATTAAACACAAAAAAATGACTACACTACACACTAAACATACTACACCAAACATTACATAACACACTAACTATACACTCCAAACACGCTAAATGACACAAATCTCTCAACTCTCAAAACTTGCTACCTCTATCGCGGTCTCTATCACCGCTACTGTCGCTGTCACTTTTTCGCCACCGTGTGCCCCACAACATCCTGTTCCTCAGCAACCAAATCATGTGGTTTGCCATATCATTTTGTGATAAGTTGGTGTGGTTTGTGTGGTTTTTCCACCAATAGGAACGTGTTTTTTTGTGTGCAAACACTTCCTGCTTGCGGAGACCTTCGTGAGAAAAGCCTGTTTTTATTGTCTCTCTCTGCACCAAACACGCAGCAAACGTGACAGCAGTGTTAGCGAAAAAGCGTGGCGTAGATTATTTATCTTAAGTCTGGTTTTACTTGGCCTATCAACAAAATATAAAAACTGGTAAATAGTTTGAGGGCCGCTCCAACACAGAAGTTGGATCAAAGACTCACTGAGGCTCCATCTCGCTGCTACATCATCTTAAATTCACAAGATTTTGACGTGCCTGGGTTAAGATAGCCACTAGATGGCGCTTTATGTATGTGAAATGTAGTGAATTCAGTAGACGCAAGCATTGAATGCTGGGTTTGACACCCCTGAGCTAAGCATGATGCTAACAAGATCACGATACAGCCATGAGTGAAGTTGATGACATTTTATGGGAAAAGTACTGCCTTATTCTCATGTTTACGAGTTTGTACGTGTCCGTAGTTGTTGCCAGAGGGTTTCAGACCACTGCAACTGTCTTTTGTTTTATACAATTGAGGACTCCGGTGAGTGTACTAGCTTAGCATGCTACATTGCTAACAGACATGTAATTCTTTCAGTTCAGTTATGATTAAGCAATATTCAACCTTTCTTGTCATCAAAAAACAATCGGAGTCAACTGTAAATGTTATGGAGATGCTGAATTTAGTGTATTTGCTGAGTTTTGTATTTTGGAAATACATTTATTTTCTCATGAGAAATGTAAATTTTTACTGTGTCATTTCCAGGCGCCATGTTCAAGGTTGGAAAGTTAAATATATGCTATGCATGGGCTAATGTTCATGATTTGTACAGGTATGATTGATTAGAGATAAAAGATTATTAAGGATAAATTGTGTAACATGATTTATTAATACTGTTAAAAACAAGGGGAAAATAACACAACAATGTCTAAGTTTTTGATGTCTCAGGATATCGTTCATCATTCCTTTTGTGGTCAGTATTATAAGAGAATACGAGAGATACAGTACTACAGTAATTAATGATTGAGAATTCATTTCAATTCCTGCTATGGCAGGTTTTTCTTTTAGTTACTGGATCGGCATTCTGGGACAGTGTCCATTCCAACCAGGGCTCCTGTCTGATGTAAGGCAGGGTTAGAGAGGATCTGGAATTGTCCATCTTCATCATCTTGCTGAAGATTCACGCCTGGAGCAAATAAGATCTAAGCTGTGTGCAGCAAGCATACAAACAAACACACACTCGGGTAGCACATATACATTTGGACGAACATGGATGCGAACTGAACACTTTGGACTGGACTTTGAAGAACATTGATATACGACAGCAATAAGCTGTGAAGGGACACTTTACTTTCAGTTCTTTTATCATTCTTTATACATTGGATAATTGAATCTGAACTGTGATTCCACTTGTTGTTGATTGTAAAATTAAATATCTATGTATTTAACCTTCACACCAAGCCATCCCTTGTTCCTTGAGTTGAACCTGTTTAGAGTAGTCAATTAAGTGTTGTTCTTACAGGGTTACATGTGTATTATCTATAAGCTATAGCGAACAAGGGAACACGACTGTCAACAAACTCAGTTTTTGCCAGATATTCCGGTTTCCCCTTCTTTTCTCTGCATTCACCAGTTGAACTAAGTCTATGGGTTTCTGAATGGGTTCTTTGATTAAATAGCGATTTAATTAAATGCACTTACATGTCTTCAAAATGGCGGTTGATGACATGTGTCCAAATGAGACGACAGAGGTTGTCACGGACATATAATGTCATCATACTGAACAGGATGACTCAACTATCCACTAGTTTGTAGTAGTACTGTAGTTTAGACGTTGGCTTCAAACTATTATAGTACTTGTGTAGTATGACGGTAGTGTAGTCATGCAGCGGCAGTGTAGTCTGTTTATAGCCTAACATCAGCTTTTTACTTCTGTCGATTTAATTTACATTTTGAAAATCACGTAAATGATGATCATCTGTGAAGATTATCTTGCTGAACAAAATCTGTCAATGATAACTTCTGCATTAGCCTGCAAGCAGTCCTATACATAGATTTGAACACTAGGTTGGTCGCACAGGAATGGTCCTAGATTGGTTCAAATCATATCTGACTGGCCAGGAGTTCTTTGTTTCCATGGGTTAGTCCTCCTCAGACAAAATGAATATAACCTGTGGGGTCCCACCAGAGCCGGCCCTAGGAATAGGCAGTATAGGCAAATGCTAGGGGCGTCATCATCCGCTGGGGGCGGCGGAAACAGAGGGAGACAAATAATGATAATAATAATAATAAAAAAAAAATATATATATATTATAAAAATAATATAAAAAAAAATATTATATATATATTTATATATATATATATCTATATATATATATATATATATTTTTTTTTTTACCAGTGCCATTGTTACTGTCATTTCGAAATATTATTTAAGCCCACAGCAACATTACCTCATAGCAAATACTATAAAATAACGGAGAGGCCTTTTTTCTGGGTTCCTGGCTTGCTGCACTGTACCTGCCCTTTGTCAGGGGGGTGGGTCGAGAGGCCAGCTGCCTGAATCTGACCGGACCGAGACCCCAAGACCAAGAGAGAGATTTACTGATACTGTAGCGGAATCACAAGGTCCCAAAGACTGAAAACAATAGGCGCCCAGTGAAGGAAAAGAAGGAAAGAAGAGGAAGAAGATACAGGTACAGTAACGTCAATGTGATGAGGTGAAAGGAAATTAATAGTTTAATGCATCGTAGTTACCGTTGTTGGAGCAGAGTATTAGCTTGCTAGCTTACTTCGGACGATAGCAGCATTTTTTAATAATCAATAAATAGCTGATAATAAAAAAAATATATAAATATATATATATATATATATATATATTTTTTTTTTTATCAGTGCCATTGTTACTCTCATTTCGAAATATTATTTAAGCCCACAGCAACATTACCTCATAGCAAATACTATAAAATAACGGAGAGGCCTTTTTTCTGGGTTCCTGGCTTGCTGCACTGTACCTGTCCTTTGTCAGGGGGGTGGGTCGAGAGGCCAGCTGCCTGAATCTGACCGGACCGAGACCCCAAGACCAAGAGAGAGATTTACTGATACTGTAGCGGAATCACAAGGTCCCAAAGACTGAAACCATCAGGCGCCCAGTGAAGGAAAAGAAGGAAAGAAGAGGAAGAAGATACAGGTACAGTAACGTCAATGTGATGAGGTGAAAGGAAATTAATAGTTTAATGCATCGTAGTTACAGTTGTTGGAGCAGAGTATTAGCTTGCTAGCTTACTTCGGACGATAGCAGCATTTTTTAATAATCAATAAATAGCTGAGTTGACGTTTGGAAAGTTAACGTTAGGCCTGTTCAGGTGTTATTTTACAGGTGTCTTTCCTGCTTTTATGTCAGTTAAAATGCTATTAGTTTTCCATCTCCTTTGTAACAGGGTCGTTGTAAGCCTTTTGATTTATTGTGTCACAGTTTATGTTTGTTAAAGTTTACATCAGTGTTAAAGTGCAGTTAAAATGTATTACTGTTAATACTCCACACCTCAGCTTTCCCATATCGTTCATAGGCGAAATATAAACACTGCACTTGCACTCTGGTTAGACTGAATTGCATTGCAGTGACAATAAAGTTGAATAAATCTCATCACATTTTCATTATTAGTCTATATTACTCTTATGTATAGCACACATCAATCATCTGTTTTGTTTTTTGATTAAAATATAACATGTACTGGTCACATATACTTCTCTCTTCAGATACACTTCTATTTCACCAGCAGCCCAGTGACACAGTATCAGGGGCTCCTGTCCCTCTACCTCAGCACAGCAGAGTGACACAGCATCAGGAATTAAGGCACCAACAGACATGCTGACTGGCCATCTCTTCTAAGATGGGAGAGTGTCAACATGACTTCTATAAAAGAGTCTTAGTCAATGCTGAAAAATTCCAAAGAAGCTGACTGATTACTCAAACAGAAATTATAGCTTGCACCGCTTCTGCTGCTAAATGTTTTCTCCAAAAGAATACAGACTTAATAAGAAAAGACTGAAGGACTTGAAAAATGTAAGTCACTTGCTGAAGGTTCATGAGGATAGCCAGGAGCACAATGCCCACATGGCAACATGGAAGAAGCTGGAGGTAGTTTTGCAAAGCGGCTGACAATAGATAAGAGAGAGATGGCACTCTGAGGCTGAGAGATAATATGATTGCACAATGCCTTATTTATATTGTATTTTTATCACTTGTTTCTTTCTTCAGTTTTCATGGTGTGATATTTTTGACTTAAAAGAAATAAAATCTTGAATTCATACATGCAGAGTGTATGAAAATTGATTGTGAAATTGACTTCAGTGCAGGCTAAAATCTCACCTAGGGTACCAAATTACTCATGGCCGGCATTGCTTGAAGTGCTTTGCATCACTTTCCAACAATGTACAGTATGATTGTATATGAGATGTTTGCCTCTTTGTTTGGCTGTGATTGTTAAGTTTGACAAACTAGTAAGATGCTGACTTTAAAGAGGTTAACAACAAATGACATCTGGTGTTTTTGCTGGAGTGTTTATTTACCAGTGTAACTGTGTCAATATGTTGCACATATTATCATCTATTTCATTTCAATTTTTTTATTTTTGTGAACATTCTCAAAACCTATGTGTAATACTCTCCATGATCTATAAAATCAGTGTTAAATTGAATCTGTTTTTTTATGGTTCAGTGTCACCTGCTGTCTTTAATTAATGGTATACAATAATTTAATACTGACTTAGCTCTACCTGCCTGGCAAAACTCGGGAAGCTTTTGTGCTGGTAAGATGTGTTGTGATGCTCTATATCTGTTGGCAAAGTTATCATAATTTACTCTGTCTTAAGTTGAATATAAACGTAACTGTCACACTAACTCTTTGTTTGTTACCTGGTTTTATTTACATGCCTTACTAACTGTCATGTCATTTCAGACTCTGCCACACCCTCCTAGTCTGCATTACCTGCTGGTTTGATTCAACTGGCCTGCCCCACCTCCATACTCACCTGCTCCTCATCAGCTAATCAGCCCCATCAGCTCAATTTCCCAATTCGATTCGATTTAGATTATTGAAGTCTTGATTCGATTACAAATCGATTTTTGATTATTAACAATTATCGATTCGATTATTAACGATTATTGATCTTCCATTTAACATCAGTCAGCTGCTGAATTATTTTACTTCACTTTTGAGTAACACTTCACAGCACCTTCAGTATTGTATAGTGTAACTGTAATATCAAAATTATTATTTTTTACTTTGTTTTAAATGTAGTCTTTCACTGTTAAAAGAACGTTGCCAAGCTCAGCAGCCAGACTCCCTACTCATCTGCCATTGCTTTAAGAAACTCATACATATTTGCCCTTGTGTGGCTATCATCCATAGCTTTCGTTTGAAGTAAATACGACATTAGCTTCCATTAACTGCTGACATAATGAGCTGTTACAGTCACGTATGAGACTGTATCTCTGGATGTCCAGGCATCGCAGGTTATTGCTACCCTGTGAGCAGACTTGAGGGACTCTTGCACGGAAAGCTTTGCCTCCTTGTTAAGATTTGGAATCGAAAAAGATCCGGGATGGAATAACATATATTCGCTCCAGACTGTGGACCATGTAGCGGAAGCCAGTAAGAGGAGGACTCCAGTTTGTATTACAATCAGGGTCCTAAATTAACACCCGCCAACCCGCCAAATGGGGGTTAAAAATCATTTTGGCGGGTGTTAATAAAAACTTACAAGCCAGTTTGGCCGGTGATGCGTGAGGCATTTTTTTTTTTTTAAAAAAGAAAAAAAAATGCCAAAATAAAAAGGCCCAAAAAAAATTTCTCCACGCATTTTGGAGAAAAGAAAAAAAAAAAATTACACAGATTTTTGGAAATGTAATAATCCACTCATAACTGTCAATATTACAATCGCGATTAATCAATAATTGATTTTTTTCACCACCCCTACTCAGTATATGTACCAGTAGCTTGAACCACACACACTACACCAGAGAACTTGCTTGCTTTTGTTGTATTTTTGATTCAGGTCATTGGTGAAAACTTATAGCCTTAATGACACTGTGATATTAGTTGGATCATAACATGTTGCAATAGATAGATTGGTAATTATCTGGGACTGCATCATAGCTCTGTTTAGGCCCTGCTCAGGTCCTATGGTGTTACTGTGCGTTCAGACCAAAAGCGATAAAATCGCCTGTGGTCGCTCAGGTTGCTCACATCGCGTTGCTGCAGTTGCCTGGGTGGCAGTAACTGAAACGACCAAAGTGACTGAAGGGGCGGGTCTTTCTAGCAGCAGGCATAGGCCTATATAATAATCCATCTATCGCATCGGTTCCCTCTTTCACCATGGATCACACTTTGGGCAGCCTTCTTTGTGTAGCATCGGCATGTTTGCAATAGAAACGCAGGGCCCGTTGCCGTCGGTCCATCTGGGTCCATAAAGTTCTGAGAACCCGGCATCTCCATGGAGAATTTCACAGGCTGATTAAGGAGCTCCACTTTGATAGGGCTTGGTTCCAGCGTTATTTCCAGCTGGATAAAAGCCAGTTCGATGATCTCCTCACCAAGGTTGGTCCACGGATCAACAAGATAGACACGAATCATCGCCGAGCTATTGGTCCCGGTGAGCGCCGGGCTATCGGTCCGTGGTGAGAAACCACACACACAGAGAGAGAGAGAGAGAGAGAGAGAGAAAGAGAGGACTGCCTGACTATACAAATTATTCCTGAAAGTGTTTTTGACTTAATTCCCTAAACTTGTCTGAACAATAATAAATGGCATATAAATTGTATTAAAACAATTAAGCTAAATTTTAGGAAAAAAAGTAGCGTATGTTCCTCTGTTTCTTTTTAGTTTTAGGTTAATGAAGTTTAACCTAAATGTCTGTTCACCTTTTCCCTTAATAGTGTGTGGACGAATGTGTTGTTTCTGTACACAATACATGCTTATGTGTGTATGTGAATGGGTGTGTGAATTTAATATAGCCCAATCATTTATCTTTAACATCTAAATCTCCCTCATTTAACAGATACCTTGCAACTGGGGATTCTTTTCGCACCATAGCATACAGCTATCGTGTGGGGCATTCCACAGTGTGGAAAGGCCATGTTCTCCTCCTCCTCCTGTTGGTGATATTTTTTCTTCATTGTCTCGTTCAGAAATAATAGTTTATCAGAATTATTACCAAACACAGAGTTGCATTCCAAGAATCATTGTAATTGCAAATATTGACTTTGTGTTGATTCTAGTAACTTAAATTTACAACGCAGTCATATTTTCAACCTTCTCTGCTTCAGGTAGTACGAGTACAACATTATTACCACACTTGGGTGCATATGAATGTATTAAATTGTCTAATTCAATCATTCACTCTCTTCCACTACTGGGTACTGTAGTGACTTAAGTCTTTACAAGAAAAAAAAACATGTTTTGGATGAGGAAGTATTTATTAAACATTGTTATAGCAGAAAGGAACACGCTTTATAAAATGAAATACTGGTTTGAATAATTACAACAAAAACAAAAAAGAGGGGGTTTATGAAATGTGTGAAAAACAAATTGGAACAAAAATTTCAACAAAAATTATAATTGTTCTTGTTCATCCAATTCTTGGCAGGTGGCATTAAAAATGTGTTTATGTATTTTAAATTTCACATCAGCCCTCCTTCTTGCTGACAGGGCTTTCAGGTCAGGGAGGAGGCCTTCAAAGAACTGCCTGTCTGGGCCACAGCCTTCTCCACAGCACCCATAATCTGCCTCTCAAAGGCAGCTGTGGCCTCTTCTGTCCCCTAGGCCTAGACCTCTCCCAGGAGGTAGATGGTGATGGTGTGGGTGTGGGTGTGGACGTGAATGTGGGTGTGTATGGATGCGGACGTGGGTGTGTGTGATGGGGCTTCAGACTCTAGGGGCACGGGCTCCAAGAAGAGAGTGAAGATATCCTCTCCCTCAACCTCACTGCTGGCCTGGCTGGTGGTGGCGGCATCCTCCCCTGTATCGCCTGCATCTCCCTGCCCCTGACTTGCCGGAAAATTACTGCTGGTGGCCCTGTTCTCCATAAAAGGATTTAAAAATACCATAATTTGGCTGTAACGCCACAGTCGACTGGTAGATGCCTCTGCCCCGCTCCTGAACCTCTCCTTCTTTTTCTTTCTCTCCCTTCTGTCCCTCACATTTTTCCACCTCTTCCTACAATAATCAACTGTAAACATACACAACATCACTCTGCATATGGACATAGCATGTCACCTATGGTCTGTATTTATTAACATGTAGCCTTCCTACAGTAACCTTCAACTCACCAGACAGTCCCACAACGTCTGCAACCTTCCTCCAAGCCTCTTTTTTTTCTTCTGTTGTCTCCATAGACAAACAGGCTGGCGTCATATAGTTCCGGGGAACCAGAGACCGCAATTATGTTTTTTATCCATTGTTTTCCTCTCTTTGATTTGACTTTCCGCCTTTTTCCGCTCTTTTCCGCTTTTTTCTGCCTTCGGAATCCAGATCAGCCGCCAATTGACTGTCGCTGCGGTCGCGCCGCTGCTCATTTGCATAAAGTTGAGCGCCTGTCAAATTTTGTTGCTCGCATTGCGTTGCGTCGTTGAAATCACGTCACTCAGGCTGCCGGTTGCTCCTCGTCGCCAGGGCACATTGAAAATGAATGGCAGCTGGTCGCTGCGGTCCCTTAAGTCGCTTTTGGTGTGAACGCTCTGTTACATTGTTCAACAGAGAGAAGATGACAGTTAAGGTATTAATAAGGCAGCTCCACCAGTCTCCCCTGATTCACAGGGCAAATGATCGTGATTTTTAACAAATGACATCATCACACTTGCGTGTGTAACCGTAGACACCGCATTGGCCGTTTCAGCCCGTCACTTAGATACAACAGCATCGCCACTATATTCGGCCGGGCAGACAGCCCTGTAAACAAATACTAGTAAGGGAGTAAAACGTAGAATAGCTGGTGTCTTTCTGAAAAAAAAGCACTATCACGTTTATATACAGTATCTCAACTAATGTCAATTACTCACTCAGTGCTTTAACTTGTTGTTATGCAGCCCTTTCTGACAGGAAAACTGAGTTAAATCCCTCTTTCGGCAGGACCAGCTTCCCTTGACAAAAACAGCGATTTTAACCTCGCAGAACACGGTTGATGCTGGTCTATTGCGGCTTCGATCGGTTCGTTTGTGTGATTTAGGTAAATCTGAACTAACTTGTTCAAACACCGAAATCACAAATTACCACAATGAAACTTAGGAAAGGAGGCAGCAGTAGACAAACACCTCCTGTGCTCAACGAGATAAATTGCTGTTTTTGTCAAGGGAAGCTGGTGCTTGGGAGAGTGATTAAACAAACAACTTAACAACAATGTTGACAAACAATTTGGCGGTCAATGTGGCATCTATGTATGTGTGTGTATACTTGTAACGACAACTTATCGGGACATAGCACGTTGGCTAACCTATACGGTCTATGGTAAAAGCTAATTTAACGTTACATAGCAAAACCTTCCTTTACTTATAACTTAACACGTCATCTTCTTCTTCTCTCTGTTTTAAAGCAAGGGTCGCTTAGCGTGCCAGCTACCTACACATAACTTCCGCCTACTGAGCTGTGTCAGTCAAAAAACAATTAGCCAGTGGGGTCGCTCTGCTGAAAAAGCCCACAAAAGAGGTTTGTGCCAAAACTGCAAACAAAAAGTCAGGGAGCGCAAACGAGACAGAGCTGCAGAGAGACAGCAAAGCTGAGAGTCAGCGCAAAAGTCTTAGCGGAGAAAGAGAAGCAGAGGGAACTGTCAACAAAACAAGCATAGCACCAATACTTTACACTATTTGACAAATTATTTGATTGCAAGTTATACGTTTTATTTTTGAAATTAGTTTTATGTTCTCTCAAATTCCTGTTTTTGTTTGTTTCTTTTGGCACAAATCTAATTCCATTGGCTGGCGTGTAATATGTTGAGGCGTTCAAAGGCACGAAAGCTCTCTCTCTCTCTCTCTCTCTCTCTCTCTCAATTTCAATTTCAATTTCAACAAGCTTTATTGGAATGACTGTGGTTCACAATATTGCCAAAGCATACAGGATTACAAAAAAAAAATGTTAACGATAATAATGATGACAATGACAATAACAATAATAGCAATTATAACAACAACAATAAACAGTATATTAGTGTGCAGGTAAGAACCCAGTCAGCATCAGCTGGTTAATGTGGAGGAAGTCATGTCAGGTGTTGTTGTGCAGCTCGTCTCTTCTCCTGTGGCAGGCATTCACATATCTCGCTGCATCTACGGCAGTGCCAGTTTTTTCTCACAGTAAATGTTGTAATTTTTTCTTGGTCTGATAGTTTGGGGAAGTCTGGGGTTGTACATGTGATTTTAGTGAATATCTGGGTTCTGAGGTCTGTGTATGTGTCACAGTGCAGCAGGAAGTGCTGCTCTGTCTCCACCTGTCTGTGTGGACAGAACCGACACAGCCGGTCCTCTCTGGGCAGCCAGGTCTGTCTGTGTCTGCCGCTCTCTAAGGCCAGACTGTGGTTGCCGAGTCGCTGAGTGTACATAGTCAACGTTTTCCTTAGTCTCGGGTCAGTTACAGAGCTCAGATAATCTGCCATGGAGTATTGTCTGTTTAGGGCCAAATAGCATTGGAGTTTGCTTTGGGTTTTGGTTGAGGATGTCCAGTAGTTGATTTTCTTTTGCTAGAATTTGGTGGGGCTGGATGGTGTGAGGGTGGTCTTGGTGCCCGGTGCTGTTGGAGCTCGGCCTGTGGACCAGCTGACTGAGGGGACTTCCTTCTTTGCTCTCCTCTTGGCATTGTAGAGCTTTGTAGTGGTAGGACCTGGGCTCGCTGGCTCTGAGGTGTTGGTAGAACTTTATTGCTCTTTTTTGGATCCGAATTAAAAGGGGAAATTGGCCCAGTTCAGCTCTGCATCTGTTATCGGGGGTGTTCCTGTGGACTTTGAGGATGCTCTTACAGATCTCTGTGTGCATGCTTTCAATTTGGTGTTTTTCCCCTTTTTGGAAGTCTTGGTTCATGAGAGGGCCCCACACTTCACTACCATACAATACAATTCAATTGAAATATTTTGATCCAGATTTTGACAGGGATGTCTATCAATCAATCAATCAATCTTTATTTCGGACACAAATGGTCCATATATAAAAGAAACTACAGGGGACCAACAGGAAATGTTTGAAGACTTTTTTATAGTCCAGAAAGCTCTTCTGCCTTTTTCTCTGAGATCCTTGATCGCCAGATTTCCCGTCAATGTGATATTTAGTCCTAAATATGTGTAGCTGTGTGTGTGTTCTATGTCTGTAGAGTCCAGGTGGAACCTGTGGGGATTTTTCTGACTCTTGTTTCTGGAAGACTGACTTTTGTCTTCTCCAGGTTAACAGTCAGGGCCCAGGTCTGACAGAACTTTTGTAGGTGACCTAGCTGCTTTTGTAAAGCCTCTTTTGATGGAGCGAGCAGTATTAGGTCTTCTGCAAACAGTAAACATTTGACTTCTATGTCAGAGAGGGTGAGACCAGGGATCTCTGACTCCTCCAGCGATTTGGCCAGTTCGTCAATGTAAATGTTAAACAGAGTGGGGCTCAGACTGCAGCCCTGCTTCACTCCTCTACTTTGAGGGAAGAAGTCTGTTTCCCTAGTTTCAATTTTGACAGCACATTTATTATTTATATACATTGTCTTAATAATATCATAGATTTTTCCTCCGATACTTTTTTCTAGTAATTTCAGAAACAGACCATGATGCCAAATTGAGTCGAATGCCTTCTTGAAATATACAAAACAAGAGAAGATTGTGTTGTTGTTCTGGTGGACGTGTTTCTGGATGAGGGTGTGGAGGGTGTAGATGTGGTCAGAGGTTCTGTGTTGTGGTATAAAACCAATCTGACTCTTGTTCAGGACATTGTGCTCACTGACGAAGTTTTGCAGTCGGTTGTTTAAGATGCTGCAGAATAACTTCCCCAGGTTGCTGCTGAGACAAATGCCTCTGTAATTGTTTGGATCGTATTTGTCTCCACTTTTGAAGATTGGAGTGATAAGCCCTTGGCTCCAGGTGTCAGGAACATTTCCAATGATTAGTGTCAGATTGAATAATTTTAATATGGCAGTCTTGATTTTCTGGCTGCTAATCTGAAGCATTTCATTTAAGATGCCATCAGGGCCACTTGCTTTCCTCGGCTGCAGGGCCTGGATCTTAGCCAGCAGCTCCCCCTCACTAATCTCATAATCTAAAGGATTTTGGTTGTCTTTCATGATTGATTCAAGGATTCCTAGTTTGTTGAGCAGATTATTTTGATCTGAATCCAGTGTGATTGCACTGTATAGATTTTCAAAGTTTTTCTTTCATATTTTCCCGTTTTGAATAGCCATTTTTTCCAAAAATGGTTCGAGTCAATGGACTTCTCAATTTCTTCAAGTTGACGCTGCTCATGCTGGTCCTTTTTAGCTCTCGGTGTTTTTATATATGATTTCAATGTTTCCCAGTACTGGAGGCGGAGCTCATGATTGTCAGGTTGTCTGTGTTTTTCACTGGATAATTTTCGGAGTGTTTTTCTCAGACACCTGCAGTCAGAGTCAAACCACTTTTCATAATCTGAGTTTGAACTGTGATACTCAGATTTTTTCAGATTGGATAGATATGCTGTGCTGTCAAATATGGAGTTAATATCCCGCACAGCCTGGTTCAGGCCGTCATTACTGTGGGGATATGAGGTGGTGATAAAATTGTCTAACTGAGATTGGACTATTAGATGACCGATGGCTCTCTGGTAGTCATCCTTACTATTACTTGTCCATCTAAAAGGTTGTTTGGAGGGGTTGAGTTTACTGGGTTCTGCTACATGGGGGTCAGTTAGTGTCTTACTAATGTATAGGGTGATTTTGCTGTGATCAGATAAGGGTGTGAGGGGGCTGGCAGTGAATGCTCTTACACTGAAGGGCTCCAGGTCTGTAATACTGTAGTCCACAGTGCTGTTGCCAAGAGGAGAGCTGTGAGTGTAGAGACCAAAGGAGTCCCCTAGAAGCCGACCGTTGACGATGTACAGACCCAGCGTGCGTCACAACTGCAGCAGTTGCTGTCCGTTTCTGTTGACGGTTTTGTCAAAGTTGTGTTTGTTTCGGTGTGAAGGAGAGGGGATGTTGATCTGGCCAGGTATATGTTTGTCTCCCTGTGCATTGATCAGATCTGGTTCCGTGCCTATTCTGGCATTAAGGTCACCACAGATCAGCATGTTTCCTTGTGTCTGGTAGAAGCTGATCTCATCTTCAAGGATGGAGAAGCTGTTTTCGTTATAATAAGGGGATTCTGATGGGGGGATATAGGCTGTACACATGAATATGTCTCTGTCTGTGGAGACAACTTCTTTTTTTATTTTGATCTAAATTGAAAAATCTCCTTTTTTGAGTAATTCGATTGAGTGTGTGAGGTTCGTCTTGTACCAGATCAACATCCCTACTTAATCTCTGCCTTGGCTTACACTTCTCAGTTTGGTTGATGGGAAAATGATTTCTTTATATCCTAAAGGACAACCAGTGGACCTGTCTCCTCTATTCCAAGTCTCCTGCAAAACAATGATATCTGAATTTTCTATTTCTTTCTTAAACGGACAGTGTGTAACTATTTAAGTAATTTATTAACTCAAATCAACGTCTTCGTTCACAAGCAAGGCCGTATTGTTGTACAATTACCATGTCTTTCCGGGTGTAAAAAAACTATGGACTGCCGAGAGGGACACAAAGCACTACGTAGTAAGGCTAAACGCGATTTAGCTCAGAGCTAGCTAGACTGCGGAACTGAGAGGGAGCTCAGCGAAAGCTCTCATCACTAACTAACATCTAACTAACTACATCTTTACCTCATTACTTGAATCAGTAGAAATACTCGACGCTGTTGGGCAAGAGGCCATATTTTGAAAATGAGTTTTTTGTGCGTCAGGGCCACCATAGCTTCTGGAACGTCTTCAAGACAGGAGGGGTGAGCAAAATAGTGTTGCTATGTAGAGCCTCACAGCTAGATGGTGCTATGTACTCGATATATTACACACTGTCCCTTTAAAGTCTGGGGGTCTGCTCTTAAGGCCAAAGGCAGAAGACCTCAGACTCTGGATGTTCCAACATGAGATTACAAAAGATTAAATGTCATTAGGTTTAAAACTCAACATGTAGCATTCTGTGTTAAAATGAGATAAACTTCCAATCCTATTGTCAATGAAGAGATCGGTTTTAGCACGTGTTAGATATCAGGAGTTTGGACCTATTAATATTATAACCCTTTCACATGGATTAAAAAAAAACGTAAATATATACAACAATAGATAATAATAATTAATAAATACATAAATAAAATGATAAAATAATAACAACAACAACAACAACAATAATAACAATAATAATAATAATAATGATAATAATAATAATAATAATAATAATACAGTAGATAAGTAAACACTCTAGGGTTATCTACTGTGTTTGACTTATCAGATGGGAGCAGAGCAGGCTGAGCATGTGCTGGATGTCTCTCAGCTGGCTGTGTGCAGGTGTAGGGGTGGGGTTGGATGTTGGAAGGGTAAGTGGGGGGTCTGCTGCTCTCCTCACCACCTGAGCGTAGTTCCTTGTGTGGGGGGTGGACTGGTCTCGGTTGAGAGCGACGTCCTTCAGTGTGCGGGCGAAGACTGGGATGGTGTTTTTGAGTAGATGGACGTGGTCATGAAGGCAGCTGATGTCCAGGGTGGGGTGGTGGGCCAGCTGGATGATGGGTCTCAGGATGCAGTCTCTGGAAACGCTGCTGTTGATCCTGTGGATGGTGTCTGGGTGGAAGTCTTTCCTTGGCAGAAGGGTTGATATAACCAGTGTACTGTTGGGGAAGGTGCTGGATGATGATGTGACTCGGAGAACCCAGATGCTCCTCCATGGCATGCTGGCTGGTTGAGTTTGGCCACTTTGTGTGGTTGGAGAAGAGTTTCCCCATCAGGGCGCACAGCGCTGCCACGTGGCTCTCCTGGTGCTGCTGCAGTTTTCTGATCTCAGTCCTCAGGGTGCTCAGCTCGGTCTGGTCCTGTTCCATGTTCTGCCTCAGTCTGCTCACCTCCTTGCTGAGGATGCAGGCCTCCTCCTGGCTCAGCTGATGGCTAGTCAGCTCTCTCAGCTGGACCAGCTCTCTCTCTAGCTCACTGAATTTCACCTTCATGTCGGTGATGATGGAGGTCAGCTGGGGGTCCTGGGCCTGTTCAGAGCTGGGGGGCTCACTCTTCTGGTCAGCAGGAGGGCAGGTGGGTGTGGAGGTGGTGTCTGTGTCTGGTTGGATGTTTTCAGGTGGGGGGCTCTTCTCCTGCTGGGCTCTTTCCTTTATAAGGGGAAAGTCCAGCTCAAACTGCCTGAGGTTTCCCTGCACCATGACAGTCCCATTCTTGTAGATGTTTACTGACGTCATGGGGGAGTCTGGGTCTTCTGCTTCTCTGACCTTCAGCTTCCAGCCATTACAGATGCCCTCCTTCTTCACAGAAGGGTAGTGGGTCTTTATAGCAGAGTGCCATGCCAGTGGCTGCTCTGTGAAGAAGATCAGGTTGCTGATGTCTCCATTCTTGTAGGAGTCAGAGAAGAGTGTCTTTGGTGTTTCCTTCAATACTGTCTGTTTGTGTGCCTTCCTGGAACTTTCATTTTTGAGATCTGAGATTGTGTGTATAAGAGCGTAACAGCTTCTATTCATGAATATCAGTCACATGACCTTTTACGTCATCCGCTCTTTTTCCAGCTTACCGCCGCCAAATTGAGTACCTACCGAGTACCATAGAAACCAACTGACATACATTGGCTAGCTTGCCACAATTCTTTTTAAACAAATTTTACTGGCTATGATTCGTACGGATACAAATACGTGGCTACGAAAGACAACATTTCGCACCTCGACTGCCATGAAAAGAAACGGTACTTGCAAAAAATATCATCGTTAGGGTGCGATCCCTACTCGATACCGGATGCGGTCTTCCAGCCTCTGTCCGCGGCTACCAAACTACCACTCCTGGCATTCAATGACATGTACATACACCTTGTACATAATCCGTCGCCATACACCGGTGAAAGCCTCAAAGCGTACAAAAGTACCGACACATATCGGTATTTTGTTGCGGGCTGGGTCCTTGACCCGAAAATATGGCACCTTCACAAGAAGAAGATGTTTCTCGTGAAAGGAAGGGTAAGTGTTCTTTAACCAAACTTTGTAAACTGCTGCTAGAAGCTAGCTTGACCACTCAAGGCTAGACTTACTTCTAGTGATAAAACTACAAGATCTTTGCAACAACAACAACAAAAATAGCGAGGAAATGCTCTTGTTTTGAAAATGAAAAGCGTTGTTTTCATGATTTCAAATAATAGCCGTTATGTTTAACATTATTTGTTTCAACCATTTAACCGACCAGACTCTAATTTGGGCCCAGGCGTTGAATTCCATCCTCTCAAAAGTCTGGGATGAAAATGTAGCAAACTTCTCCACCTTGTATTCTCTGGCGTCCTTTTGCAAGTGAAGTTGTTACAACGGAGGAAACGATGTTGCCAACCAGCACTCGCTACAAACTCCTCATCTCTGCTGTCACTCGCGGTGGCGCACAATTGTTTGGCCATCGCCCTGATCATTTTGTGGGACATTGTCTCATGGCGTGCCCGTTTGCTGATAACTCATCCCCGCATGTTTATCTTCAGCTCCTCGCTAGCCTTCTTCCTTCTTCCTCCCTCCTCCCTTCACCAGGCAGCCTGGCCCTGTTGCTGTCCTCCTCGGACAGCTCCGTTGGATTTTTTCGCCAATTTCTCACTCTCTTGGTGTCGACAGAGAAACGTCTTGTGGCTGCTTCTCCCGAGTTTTCCTCTGCATATTTTAAGACAGAAAGTTTGAATTTCAAGTGTCCTTTTAATTTATTTTTTTGCTGCACCGGAGCCATGGCGATCATCACTGTGATACTGACTGACAGAAAGCACAACATGTTAAAAAGGCGAAGAAGAAAAACGTGCAGTGTCAGGTCTTCTACCTTGATTACAAAAACAAATTAAATTAGACTCAGCATTTATTTGGAACCGGTGGTTATTTACCAAAATATACACCTGTGGTTAATTGAAACCTGGCTATTATTTATTTATTATTATTTACGGTAGACTAGTTTGGACCCTGGACCTTGCACTTAATATGTAGGTCTGGTGTAATTTATTGAATAACCTCACAAATATACCTTTCAAACTAACAGTCAATGGCCATGATGATTATAATTAATCTGCTGGCTTCTTCAACATTCATCTAGTAGTATCATGATCTGGTTTCTCTCCACTCCCTCAGTACACTGTAAAAAGAACTGTTGTGTGTGTGTGTAACATGGCACTGGGATTATGCATTGATTGACAAATGAGTTGATTTTACTAGACTAATTGGTCTGCTCTCTTCTCTTAAGGTGAACCACTCTCAGGCCATCAACTTGACCCCCACACAACCATGGGTCATGGTCCATGATGATGGGACAATTTTAGCGGCTCACTGTACCTGCAAAGCAGGACTGGGCGAAGCATGCTCGCATGCAGCTGCCCTCATGTATGCTGTCTTAGCGACGGTAAATCTAAAAGATGGACTGTCCAGTACAGAGATACCCTGTGCCTGGGTTCTTCCAAGCAGAACTGGCAAGGTGCAGTATTAGGAAATCCGCAACATCTCATTCATGCAGAAGAAGACTGGAACATGCCCACCACTACCCAGCATTCCTGTCCCTACACAAGAGAAGTATATGGAGTTCTTCCAAAAGCTGTATGAATATGATGTTCAGGAAGAAAGTACTAAGGGAACTGCTATCTTGTCTGTGATCGAAGGCCACTCTCACAGATACACACCAAAGACACTGAGTCCAGCTGAATTTGCAAGAACCACTTTCGAATTTGTATATAAAGGCAAAGCTGCATGCTAATTTCTCTTCCTTACTAGTAGAGAGTGAAAGCATCTTTGACAATCTTCAGATAACAGAGCAAGAGGTATGTACTGACAAATTGAAAGTCTTGTACTCTAATTTATATTTTTTGAGTTTTATCGATCATTTACCAATATCCGTATTTTTTTTATTTTTATTTACATAAATAGCTTTATTTTGTTAAAATAGCATTACATTGTCTACTTTCAGTCCTTATCAGTAGGAGAGGTAACCAGAGCGCAGTCTGCCAGTAAGGTTTGGTTTGAGCAAAGAGCAGGCAGAGTAACGAAAGTTACAGTTGTAACTACGGTTCTATGAGTCCCGGATGACCGCCAGAGGCGGTGCTTTAAGCACTGGATAACTCCGCCCGCGCTAGCGCATGTCGAGTACGAATAACAACAACGTCACT
>CAEMYA010000106.1:48318-61574 GCA_903131615.1 Diplodus sargus
TCAATAGGTCAAAAAAAAAAAAACGTGATGTGTCAAAATCGGGACAACAGGCAGCTAACAGACCAACCTAGCTAAAGCTAACGTAGCTAGCTAGTCACGAGACCGTAGTGAAATACTAGCGAACGTTAACTCTAATCTACTAACATGAACGTTCATATAATAGCCTATTTATTTAATATTTTACAGAGAAAATGTCTCTTTGAAAGTTAAATCAACTGGCTTACCTTGAAGTGAAGTGAAGAGGGCCGAATGAGTCCTTGACAGACCTGCATTGACAGACGCACAGTGAGTGAGGAGGGGGTCGAGCTATGACGTGTCACGTGCGGTGGACAGAAAATACTGTCATTTATACTGTAAACTCACAGATGATGACCAACTGACGAGCGATCTTTATGACGACACAGGCTCATATACAAATACTAATCTGGCAAACAATTAATTCATTTCTTAGTTTCTAAATTTAAAATAATCAAACCAAGTGTTTTAATTTACAATAGAGTATAACTAACGTTATAGTCTAACAATGTTAGTCTAACGTTGCGAGCTACCGTTAGTGCTAGCAAACATTAATGTGATATCTGAGCCGTATTTTGACTATTCCAGAATATAACTTTTCCAACTCCTTTAGACCTACTGTTAATAAAACAGTTGCTTTATTATTGACTGATTTCTACTGTATTGTTAATTAATTAATGTTTTACTTACCACAAATGAAATGCCGACACCTGCAAACAATGGCCGCCAAGAGAGATTGGTTGGGAGATCAAAGTCCCATAATGCAATTCGGGATGTAAATTTACAGAAATAAACCTGTGAATCCCATTTATGGACAATGTCTGTTAAAATGTACAATCATTCAGCTGTTAATACACAGATTTTTCTTACAGTGCACCTCCTGGTGTTGACACCAGTTTTAAAGTCACTGCATTGGCTCCCCGTCCGTTTCAGGATCGACTTTAAGGTTCTTTTACTGGTTTTTAAATGTCTTAACGGCCTTGCGCCCTCCTACTTATCTGACCTGCTTTTACCATATCAACCCTCGCGGACCCTGAGGTCCTCCGGCACTGGCCTTTTATCAATACCAAAACCAAGAACCAAAACCCACGGTCAAGCGGCATTTAGCCACTATGGCCCCCGCTTGTGGAACAGCCTGCCGGAGAACCTCAGGTCTGCAGAGACTGTTGATATTTTTAAGGGAAGGTTAAAGACACACCTTTTTAATCAGGCTTTTAACTAATATCTTAAATTCTTATTCCATTCTTATGTGGTTCTATTGTATTTTATTTTGTTGCTCCAAATTTTTACTTTTTTATTTTATTTTATTTTATTTTATTATCATATGTATTTTATTCTTTTAGCTGTTCACTCCATTTACCTTATCTTATGTCTTTCTTTTTATTATTATTTTTTTAAGGTTTTAACTCCAGAGTTTCCTCAGGGGGGTCCTCCACACTGGGAGCTGTGTCTGGGTTGCTGCTGGGGCCCTGTCCCTGGGTCCCTTCGGCCCGGCCAGATGTTGTCTGTCGGGGTCGGGGGGGCCTGGGCACTGGTGCCCCCGTGACACAGACTGTGACTTCTCCCGGTGTGGACGGCTCCAAAGGTGGCGTTTCCTCAATGCTCAGTGCCTTGCCATGTCTCCTTATTGCCAGTAGTGAGAGTGTGCGGGTGTGTGTGTGTGTGTGTGTGTGTGTGTGTATATATGCTTGTGTGGGTGTATATAGTATGGAAGGTGGGAGGGAGGGGCTTTCTTTTATATTGTTTTATTTTTCTTATGTAAAGCACTTTGTGCTACATACAATGTATGAAAAGTGCTCTATAAATAAAGATTGATTGATTGATTGATTGACTATGTCGAACAGTGCCCAAGATTTTAGGCAATTAAAGAGATAAACCACTTTTAATCAGCTGTACACTGTAGTGTCTTCCATGCATGAAAGGGTTAAGTTCACATATTGTCGCTGTCCAATGAAAACCATGTATCTCCAAAAAATGTTCTCATAAACATACAAA
Organism: Diplodus sargus; assembly: GCA_903131615.1. Lineage (NCBI taxonomy): Eukaryota > Metazoa > Chordata > Actinopteri > Spariformes > Sparidae > Diplodus > Diplodus sargus. The sequence continues at coordinate 50,329 of CAEMYA010000106.1, forward strand.
ATAAACCTAAAACACTGCAATTTGACACATTTCGGAACATAAATTAAAATATATGTTTACACTGTCATCAGTGAACCGTTTAATATTTACGTGGATTGCTGTGGGCGAAAGTGGACGCGTTTTTTTAATGGACTGCAATTAGTTCTGAGCCTGGCGTCTCCTGGTTTCGTCCGACTCAGTAACATTAGTTAGCTTGTCCTACATGTTTCGACGCTTTGTTTTACTATTTTAGATTGAAATCAATGTAATCAATAGGCTAATGGCCAATATAGTCCAGTGTTTAAGCATTGAATGGTTTTGGGCCAAACTAAATTCCTTATCTGCTGCCATGTCATGAACCATCCAGACCTCTGAGATTGTCAGGTACAGGTCTGCTTTCAGTCCCTAGAGTCAGAGGATGCAGCATTCAGTTACTATGTGCCACATATCTAGAACAAACTTCCTGAAAATTGCAGGTCTGCTCCAACTGTCACCTCTTTTAAATCAAGACTGAAGATCTTTCTGTTTGCCAGTGCTGGTCACTGAAGTAATTTTAAGTATTATATTAACCATTATTATATACTTAATTAGGATTTTTACCAATAGGCATTCTTGATGGCGATATTTATTAATATAACTATGATGTGATGGGGAAACCAGTGTTTCCTCATGTTCAATAGGTTGTTGGTTCTTGAACACACCCTTGTGTTCAGGCCAACCCCTCCTGACTCCTCTGCCCAACTCCTTCCTGATTAATCTGAGGGCATATAAGGCACCTGTGGCCTCATGGCTGTCTCTTTGTCTCTCCTTGGTTGTCGTGTGGGCTCTCTCCCTCTTTTGCCTGGTCGAAGTGGTGTCTGCATCTACTAGTGAATGAATGAATGAATGAATATATGTTGTAAACTGCTGACACATGATATGCACATGAAGTGGTACTAACAAACCTGAACTCTTGCTCTTTTATAGTTCACCTCCAGTGGCAGCCTATCGTAGCAGCTCCCTGTACTTTGTAGTTTTTATTTATTTTTTATTGTGTTTTTAGCTTGTTTTTATGTATTATTTGCACACTGAGCTGTGGATTACACACCAGCCACACAACAACATGCTTCTCCACCAGTTTGGATATCTCCTATCTCCCATCGCCATCGGACTGCATCCATATTATTTGCCGCGGGACTTTATGAGTGTTATCCCCATTGCTGTTTCCAATCCACCATGGAAACGCCGACGCTGCGTGTGGTGTCATCCATGCTGCGACCGCAGCACTACAGACAAAACGCCCCGGAGCCTTCGTCATCATCACAGGTGACTTCAACCATGCCTCTCTCTCATCCACAATCCCAAAGATTCGCCAGTTTGTCAAATGTACAATGAGGGACAATAAAACTACAGATCTGCTGTATGCAAATGTCAAAGATGCATACAGCTCCACTGCCCTCCCTCCCCTGGGAATGTCAGACAGCAACCTCGTCCTGCTCTCCCCATCATACAAGCCTGTGGTTCAGTAGCTACCAGTGACAGTGAGGACTGTGAGGAAATGGTCTCCTGAAGCCATGGAATCACTTCAGGGTGCCCTGGAAGCCACTGACTGGGACGCACTCTACAAACCACACGGCTTTGACATTGATGCCATTACGGATTGCATCTCTGATTACACTGTGTTCTGCATGGACAACACCATCCCCACTAAATTTTTATTAATTGTATTTCTATCTATCTATCTATCTAAAGAGGTCCGCTGTTACCCAAACAACAAACCGTGGGTTACCAGTAAACTAAAGGCCCTACTCAATTAGAAACAGAGGTGGAGCACTGTAGATATTAGCAGATAGCTAGAACTATTGTTTATTGTTTATTGTTTATATTGTTTATTTCGGGCATGTCAATTCGTCATCATCACATTTCATCATTGTTCAAATAATACAATACACATGGCCGAAAGGGAAAAGCGGGAGAAGCCAAAGCTTATCTAGTCCCGCCCCCATTACCCACAGGATAAAATCTTCATCCTAATCTTTTCTTATCTTTTGCATTTTACATTTTTACCTAACAATTTATTTTACTATAAGAGGATTCTGAGATATTGTTTATTGTTAACTATAACTAGTTGATAGGCTCAGAAAAGCAGTTCTAAGACTAGCACTCAAGAATAACAGACCACAGACCATGAGGTAATTTGGAACTGCCAGCAAATTTATATTATCCTCAAAAATAGCAGTAGACAACATAGAATATGGTACCAGACAACATACATATGGAGAGGGGAATCTTGTACTCAAATCCCTTAAACAACAAAATAAAACCTAACCTCAGGAAAATATTGTTCCTCCTTATTTTGTCCCTTTTTAAATTTATATCAACCTTATTTGAGTTAATAAATCAAGTTCAAGTGGGATCCTTTAAGTTGTTATCTTAATTCTAGTTTCTCGGTTCTTTGAGTCGACTCAGTTATAGGTTCTCATGTTATTTCGGTTAGGCCTGTTTTAGTCTTTCTACCCCTCAGTAGTTGATTTCACCAAATACCTCTGTAGGAACTTGCCCTCGTCGCGTATGCCACAACAAGGAGGTGTGAGTTACATATACGTGTCCATCTCACCTCTCACCTACTCCCTGCCATGTTGGAGTGGTCTGGGATTTTTCCTTCCCCTCCCCTCCTACTTCTTGACACTTTACTATTGACAAAGCAGCGTGACCAGACCGTTCCAGTTCCGCCCTCGGTGTAAACATTAAAAAGCTCATGCATCCCGCTGCTCACTCTCTTCTTCTAAAAAAAGAACTCTTGTTAAACTCTTGTCTCTTGTAAAACTCTTGTAAAACTTTTACACGTAACTTCTTTATTTTTCCATTTACTTTGTACTTTGCTAGATTTTTGAGGCTCCGAGACTTAGAAATCTCCGGAGATCTGAGACACTTAAAGACTGCTCTTCAAGTGAAACGCGCTTTTATTTTGAAAAGATTTTCCTTTGCAATCTAAGCAAGAACGGAATTTATTCTTTTTATGTATTATTTTATATCGTTGATGTATCGTATTCAAGCCGAATAAGTCATTTTTGTTTTCTTGTACGTAGTAATAGGTAAAGTTCGTCCGGCCGGCGTTTCTTTTCCAGTTATTGTGCGCAAGAAGTCAAGTTAATATATATTTGGAGCTACATAATCACCAATTCTGCCGAGACTCTGATAAGTGCTTAACCACTACAAAGTCAGTGCATTTTAGCTGCTCAAGAAACCGTGAAGAAAGATAGCCTGCAGCCGAAAGAATTGTCAGCCAACTTCGCCCGTACCGCCTCCAACAATCTTAAAGCGAGACACTTTGCTGGGCAGAGGACGTTCCGACCTGAGACGGCATCGAGTTCCGGCGGTTCCGAAGCCGACAGGCCCGGAGCATTCAGACGGAATCCCCGCTGTGCCGGTAAAACGACATCATCGGGAAAGCCGCCTTGTCATCATCCAGTGGCTACACCGCCTCTACATCTGCATCCGAGCTGAGACGGAGCTGACTGAGAAAATTTGGATTTTGGGAGACCTCGTCTTCAACAAAGTAGGCTGAAAACTCCACACACTACAAGAGTCACACATGAATGCAATCAGATTTGGTGTTTGTGAAAGCTTCAAATATATATATATCGTGAATTGAAAGACATCTCTCATATAACCTCGTTATAAATTAATCCCGTAGCGAATTTAACGGTCCGCACGTTAAAATCCACCATTGTCAGGAATTCATTTAATCAATAATTCATTCTACAGTCATCACATTTTCTGTTACTTTGTCACCTGTTTTAATCATTATCTCATGTCATTTAATCTGCATTTATTTAGTTAATAAACATATTTAATCTTGTGTTGTCTGTGCACGTTTAATTTGAAGTGGGAAATCGATGGGATCGTGGAAAGAATTCACTGCTTCAGAATAGGAGATCAAATGTGAATTTGAAATTTAACAGACTGATTAAATTGATACTCACTGTCCAAGCCAACTTGGGTAGTTAAATGTTTGGAATAGCTCCCTCCGGCTTATTCCAGTCAAATCAAATATCGGAGTATAAAGGATAATTAATTACCAGTCATTAATTATCACATTACTATCAAGGTATTGTCTCCTACACCTCAATCTTTACAGCAACACAACAGTTTGCATTACCAATTTAGCACAAAATAAATGAAAACAGAAAATGAAACCTATCAAGACTAAATTTAACTTTCACAGATTGACATCAATCAATAAACTCAAATTTCCACAACTATGTGTGTATACTCAGTCCTTTGATAGGTCCTTTTAAAAATAAGAAAAATCTGAAAGAATCCACTGCCTGCTGCAGCACTCAACTGAGGGATTAGTCCTACCAAGAGTGAGGTGTATGAATCAGTGTCTTTATCCTGCCAATGTCGGTTGGTTCACACGCATACGCTCATCTGCTGGGTTTCTCCATTGGGTAGCTCACCATCTTCTTTTCCGCACTGCCGGTGGGCAAACACCAACAATCCTCTCAGCTGGACATGAAAACCTGGCCTGGGCAACATACATAAACATGTTTAGCCTTGCATATTTCTGAATAAAAAGGTACACTTGAGCTGAACAGCATTAAAAATAAGTCTTAATTATCAACTCAGTCTGGGCAGCGTAACAACATGGTGGTGGCCGTGCTCCATACTTTACTAGAGAGGCTAAACTTGAACATGCGTCTGCATGTAGCTTCTTAAAGCTATGGTCTGTAATGTTCAGAAACACATTTTGTTATACTGGGCGAAATAATCCTGCTAGTAGTTAATACATTATGTATTCAGAAAAAGAAACGAAAATAATCGGACCTCTTTGGCAGACCAATCCATGCTATCCAGCCCGAATAGCAGGGATTGGTCAGATGCCTTAATGTCTCGTTTTGTCCCTCCCTTCTCTGCGCATGCACACGTTACGTTTCACTGATGCCGGAAATATTCAGCACACTCCTCTGCAGAAATACGGAGTTGCAGGAGAAGTTGTTCATTTGGTGTCAACGGCAGAGAAAATGCAGCCAGTGTTACTTGTAACAACCCACCCCGCTAAAAAGGCAAGGAAAAGAAAGCCTGAGGCTAAAAAGGCTGCAACAAAAAAGGCTCTAGATAAAGAAAGAAGTCGGACTGAGTCGCTTTTCAGCGGTGGAGACAACTGGGGCATGTGAAGGGCTTGAAAAATGATGCAGAGGTTGCTCTCTTTCTGTTAGTTACGTTAGCTTCTTTGTGTGTTGTTTTTAGCCATGAGAATGGCTAATGAGTCGGCCCAATTTCCACTGGATAGGGGTCGGCTGCGTTGCGGCTCCGATCCGATTTTGCTCCGCCTTACGGCAACCCCCACCGGTTGCGGTTTGAGTCCACAGCTGGCCTCACGATGTGTGCTGGTGTCAACACAGAGTATTTTATTTTGAAAAGTAACCAGATGTAGTTTGTTCTTTCGGCACTTGACTTCCTGTCTGCTCCGTGCTAAATTCAGCTGAATTGCTGCGTCTTGCTCCGGCATCTCCTTCTTCCTGCTGAGTCCCATCATAGACATATAAAGAGTAAACGCTGCATCGACCGCTACTGCCTATTGGCCCTGACAAGCCGTGGGGCCGCCATCTTGGACCAGTCACCCGCTCCACTCAGTGTATCTGTTTGGCAGTTCAATGCGCACTTAATCAATCATAACTCTGAATTCAAAACTGATTTTCACGCTGGGTTTTCTTTGCAAACGTCATACATGTAGCTATGATACAGATAACACGGTTTCGCGTATTTTAATATTCATAGTGGAATTAGCAGTAATAGAATATTCAGATATATGACATATGTGATGTATAATAGGTATTTTGCAAACACTATAAATATAAACACAATAGAAATCATAATCTATATCTGTAGATCGATATATATCTATATATATATATATATATCTATATATATATATACATATATATATATATATATATATATATATATATATATATATAAAAAAAACAATTCAGAGAAAATTAAAAAATATATAAATCAGAGTACCAATATAATTCATATCAGGACAGAGAGAAAGATGCCCCAAATATTTTTTCTGGAAGGACTGTGTGCTCTTGAGCCTTAAACAAAACAAGAGAGACACAAGGTGTAAACTGCAAAAATGAAACAATTTATTAACCAAATAACCAAACAATACTTATTTTTGTATTTATTTAGAAAATGTAAATATTATTTAGAAAAGAAAAGAAAAAGCCCCTACAATACTAGACAATCAGTGCAGACAGTTACCATGATACAAAAGACAGGAGGGAATATGGCACCATCATGCAAAATAGGACATATACAAAGCAGAAGAGTAATACAAAAAAATGACAATTGTATACAGACTGTGCAGACTATATTGTTCTATCAGTGGTAAGAGACCAAGTGGTTAAGCAGTATGTTATATGTGAGAAAATCATAGCATGAAAATACATTTTAGCAGCTTCAGGTGTGAGATATTTGCGAATAAATATAAAATTATTTAGGAATTAGAAATTTTTTGCAACAACTTGTTTTACTTGTTTTTTGAAGCTCAGAGTTCAGTTTATGATGACACCAAGATATTTAAAACTGGAAACCACTTGTAACTTCTCCCCTGATACAAAAATTGAATCTTAAATTCCGGAGCAAACATAAACAGGCATGGTGTTTATAAACAGAAGAGCTCAGAAAGATGAAAAAAACAGGGCATCTCAAAGACAGCCAGGTCTTAAGTACTCCGGGGAGGACTGATCAGAGGCTCCCAGGGGTGTTGATTATAACTATATAGTAATGACGGCGCGGCAGCACCGGCAACAAATTGTAGACACAAGAAGCAGACCACGTATTCTACATAGCGTTGCTTTGTGGGGTGTGTATGAGACATAAGAGGTATCTTACTTTTGTTAAAGTAGCGTTAGTGACATGTGAATAATACAATCCGTGCCACTTGTGTAAAATTTGCTGGTCAATGTAATACCAGTAATATCTGTCTTATTTCTACAATAGCATTCTTGTGTCAGTTGTAGTCTAAGTCAGTGCTATGGAATATGACTTATCAACTCTCAGTTCATAGCCGGGTGAACACCGGTAACAAACATAGCCTAGCTAACGTTAACGGTCCAATGGCGGCCGCATTTCTTGCGCCCCAGCAGCCCATGCGCCGTCTACTCTTTATGTCTATGAGTCCCATTGCCAGATGCACGTTCAAGTTTGTGTGGGCGTGGCTTTGGACGGAGCACTGACATGGTGGGGAGGGGGGGTGGCACTTAGAGGAGGTGCCACTTTCAAATCTTGCTAGCTCTCTTGCTAGCTCTCCAGGATTGTAGACCCTAGCTTTAAGTAGGCTGCCTCCCTTTAGCTGGCCTCTGTCCACTCATTTTGTTCATTTTGGACTAAGTGTTTCAAAAAGACGCCATTTTACTGTTTCATGAAGGAAAAACTCAAAATTGTTCATAATTTGATTAATTTTCCCTTCGTTGTTAACCCTCTTCTCCACAGATGCTTCCATTTACTCATTTTACTTGAAATTAGTGAATTGATAAGTGTGCAAAATATCTTAATGCGTTACTCTAGCCCAAAAAATGTAAACATTACAAAAAGCTGCTAAAGTTCATCCTAGCACCATACCAAGTTTAGGGGTTTTAGGGACGTAACCCTTATAAAAAGGGATGGTCGAGTAACCTCAGGATCTAATACGCCTAAATTTATGTTTTGGCAATGTTCTCAACCAACACCAACATAATCATTGTTTCATTTAGCATAGCCATTACACAGGGCTACGGCCTTTATAGTGCCCTTCACATCGGAATATGTACTCAATCCCCAATAATACAGGAAGAAAAACTCAATTTGCATATATAAATATCATGTATGTATTTGTTTGTCTACATATGGCTCATCCTAATTGTAATTATCATAATGCATATTGACAACAATATTCACAGAATACCATAAAAGGTTAACAAAACTCAGACTTCACTAGTGAAGGGTTTCTTTTTAAACACACCAACTTTTCTTATCTTTTTGCCAACAGATTAAAAAGACTGTGTGCATTGTCAGTATGGTGTTAACCCTCTGGGGTCGATTGACGCGCCGGCGCGTCAAAATCACACGACCAATTGAAGCTAATGTAGCAGTGAAACAGCGCCTCTGTGAGTCTCAGTTCTGACTGTATATGTTCGAGCAGCCTTCAAACTACATGCCAGTTTTTAAATTGTGTTGATAGGCCAACTAAAACCGGATTTACGAGATATTATGTACGGCACGCTTTTTCGCTAACTTTGCCGTCTGGTGGTGCAGGAAGAGAAGTTAAAATCTGGCTTTCCCTACGAAAGTAACTGCAAACAGGAAGTGTGTGAAAGCAAAAGAAAGGTTTTCCTATTGGTGGAAAAAGGCACCACAATACACTCCAAACACGCTAAATGCCACAAATCTCTCAACTCTCAATATTGCTGTCTTTACACCGACCGCCGTTGCCTGTCATTCATCCGCCGACGTCCCTCCCACAACTTCCTGTTTCTCAACAACCAAACTTGCTGCGTGGACACTTTCGTGACAAAAGCCCGTTTTTTACCGTTTCTTCCTGCACCAGACACAAAGCAAACGTGACGGCAATGTTCGCGAAAAAGCGCGGCGGACATTATTTAACCAAAGTCCGGTTTTGGATGTGCTGGTGTGTCCGGTCCGTCGACTCGGGAGGTGGGCCGTGTAGGTGGGCTAGCAGCTAGCTACACACGAACATCCACATATTTCGATTCCACTTTGTTGTCTGCGCGTCTCCGGATCTCCTCAGTCCCGAACAGACTTGGTCCGGACTCGTTTAGTCTCATTAATCCACAAAAGTCAGTTTAGATGCACAGAACGGGACCGAACCGCCGGCAAAATCCCGGTCCTGCTCGCGCCGCTGCAGGTATAAATCCGCTTGTTTCTTGAGGTATGTCGTGGGCTTGAGCTCTGCAGTGATTGGCTCTGGTGCCCACAAGGCTATGTTGTGCAGTGATTGGCTCTGGTGCGCACGTGACAGTGCACTCATCCGTGAAGCTAATCAGCAGTTAACAAGGCAGATCATTTATCTTGTCACAGTGCTCAACACAATGGTGCAAGAAATAGTACACATCTTTTTCTTAGAGATGGCAGTTCTCTTTATAAAGTGTCCCTCTAACTGAAGACCTCACCATGATTTTATAGTGGAGTGCATGGATGGATGTAGTAGCCTTCATCAATGACAGATTATTATCTCCACTTTACATTTAAATGTCAGTAAATGGCCTCAGACTCTGTATGTGATCATGCTACATGCATGATGCCTCATGTTTTCATGAGGACAATTCCATCAGATTTTATGACAAGTGACTTGCGTTGAACTGATTTTCAAGGTTGAAATGTACATCTAGGGTGTTTGTACTATCGACTGACTCTTAGCCCAGCAGCATGGATTCCTCGCCACAGGACAGGGATAGTTAGGACACGTGTAGCTTGGCTGGCTGAGATGGGGACTGATGCTGCTCTCTGGGATGGTTGTGAAGAGAGGCGCTCACTTACAAAGCAAAGGCAATTATGTAATTTACTGGTCAGGGAAATAAGGGAGCCTAGTCTGGGTAATCTCATGCCACTAACACACCCTTAAGCTGCTCAGCTACACCCCTGCCAGGGTGAATGGAGGCAAATAGCAGCTCAAACAAAAAATGTTTTCTTTTATGTCCAGTAAGTCCATTTCAGTAACAAGTCCAAAAACGTAGTTTTCCATGATTAAGTGGTGTCAAAGTAGCAAAAAATTGTGATCACGGTTGCTTATTCATGCTTTTATCTGTCAAAATCCTCCTCACAGAACCATTATCTTTCCACACTGGAGATCCTGAGATGGCAACCATTTCACTGACAGCTCATTTGAGCAGATATGAGCTTCTATGTCCACTCTATAGCCTACAATAACCAATCAGCGATCCTCTCTCCAGTAATATGTGATTCATTTCAGTTTTTAAAGCTTAACATTTGGAAATCAAGTTTATGCATGTGTTACTTTTAATAGGCTTTAAGCACTTTTTTTTTACTTTTATATGCTTTATATGCTCGGCATTTCCAAATCACGTCACTGATTAAAGATGATGTAGCAGCAAGACACAGCCTCAGTGAGTCTACAACTTCAACTTGTGTTGAAGGTGCGGACTTCAAACCATATACCAGTTTTTAAATTGTGTTGATAGGCCAAGTAAAACTGAACTTCTGATAAATAATTTATTCCACACTTTTTCATGAAAATATTCATGTTTGGTGCACGTTTGATGCAGGAAGAAACGGTAAAGACAGGCTTTTCTCAGGAAAGTTTCCGCAAGTGGGAAGTGCTTGCAAGCAGAAAAATAGGTGACACTCCTTTTCCTATTGGTGGAAAAATGCACCACATCAACCAATCACAAAATGATATGGCAAAACACAGGATTTGGTTGCTGAGGAACAGGGGAAAGTTGGGGGAGGGACCGCAGCAAAAGAGAGACAGCTGTAGTGATGGAGACAACGTTAGTGATAGCGAGTTTTGAGAGTTGAGAGATTTGTGACATTTAGCGTGTTTGGAGTGTATAGTCAGTGTATTGTGCCTTGCGTGTGATGCAGTGTGTTTATTGTGTAGTGTATTTGTTTTTTTGTTTAGTGTGTCAAATCAATAAGGAGACTACTGAATGTGATACAGGCATGAAGCTCTTTTATGAGCTGAGGGAAACCTGAACCAGAGGAACTGCCTGCAATTAAATGTAAATTGCTGTATATAATTATGTAAATTTCAAAAATGTTTGTTAAAATTTAGCTAACAACAATTCATATTTGCATTCTATGTAATAAAAATGGTTTGTTAAATATGTTTGTTTACTGTTTTTCACAGTAAAACATTTAAGTTCTTCCTAATCAGATTTTATGGTTTTTTTTGTGTGTGATTTTAGGTCCAGTGTGCTGATAGTGTGTCAAAATGAAAAAAAGTACAGTCACACATTTGAGGTGCTGAAAAATGTGACACCAAAAAAGGCAAGATAAACTGTTTTCAAGGTGAAATACGAAAGTAAAATCAGAAGTTGCAAAAAATGGCCAATCACACCCTGGACCTCAAAGGATTAATAAAATGAACTTGGACCATGTAAGACTATAATTTAAATAATTTCCCAGTCTGGGATCATTAAAGTAATTCTATCTATCTATCTATCTATATGATGTGTTTATTATTATTATTATTATTATTATTATTATGTGTGTGTGTGTGTGGGTGTATATATATATATATATATATATATATATAT
>CAEMYA010000106.1:102888-153897 GCA_903131615.1 Diplodus sargus
GCGGCAATGCTAACTGCTAACTCCCTCATGCCCCTATGGGTCTGCTTTAAGCAGCCTGTCCATAACTTGGTCTATGTTGCAATCATCAAACACATTTTCCTTAAGCATGATGCCTACTACTTGTAAAAGAAGGGTCTATATTCGCCAAATTTTAATTCAAATCATCAAACACAGTCTGTCTGAAAGACAAGGCCCCTTCCACATGTAAATGAGATAAATAACAGGCCTGTAATTGCCTTTTAATGCCAGCCCGGCAGTGTCTTTTGAGTATGGAACTAGAATGAAGAAGTATGACGGAATTAATCAATTTCACTGGACATACTGGATTTGGATTGATTTCTGGTTGAATTGACCATTAATTATTTCTTTTTAAAACATACTCTCAGGAGATGGCCCCTGGAACATGTGGTCTGGAAGCGGGGGTGGAGAGAAGACCCTCTCTTCAAGAAATGTTGCCGAGCCATTGAGGGTGTGATAGGTACTTTGAGGCACTGGGCACTTTGATGTACTGGCTGAAGTGGTGGGTTGGGGGCCTGGGTTTGTTGCTGGTTTGTTTAAAAGGAAAGAAGAAGTGTGTGTGTGTGTGTGTGTGTGTGTGGCAGATTTGTTAGATGCAAATTACATTCTCTGTTCTCTACAAAAGCTTCTTATGTTTATGTACTTGGCAGACACTTTTATCCAAAGCGACATACATATAAAATACATAAAAAACAAATCACTATAAAAATTTCAATCACTTATGGAAGTTTTGTTAATACAAGTAAATGCATACATTTTAATACACATAATTGCTTAAAGAAAGACTGTTGTTAGTACAAGTAGAATACATAAATGTTTGTCAGTAAGGTCCCTAATTAGTCCTCTTTCATGGCACGGATGCACAGGTGAACAGATGTGCCAATACCTTTGTGACACACACACAAACACACAATGTGGCTTACCTGGAAATAAAATTTTGGGGGCTTGGGAGAACCTGTGTTGACCCTGGTACTCTGCCTCATACTTTGGATTGGCTCTAAAAGTAAACAAGGGAGCAATTTAATTGTAGCTAATTAAAAACATGTGTTAAAGTATAGTTGCATCTGAAACACCAATCAACTCCATCTTGTAATTTTGGATTTAAACTAAAGAATAGATTAATAGCTAATGTTGTGGATGTCCAGACACCAGTTCTTGGAGTTTTCCTGAGGAATATTAGTCCATTCTTTGAACTGTAATGTTGGTTAACAGGATTCTGTTGTACATTAGATGCGTTTCTGGCTGATGACCTTTCCGCTGACCCATGGGTACCGCAGGAGGTGCGACAGACAGAAATGGCGAGCAGGTGGTAACATAGTCCTTTACATTACAGACACCTAATTTTCAGGATCAGGAATTCTAACAGAGTCCGACTACCCACAGTATCAGTAATAGATGATAACAATGGCAATTGTGTTTTTTATCACTACAAAAGACTGATTTTATCAGTACAAAATAATGATTTCCCACAGAATTTTGTGTTGAACTTGAGCTGGAAATTAAACATTACTTACATTCTTGGTCTTTTCAGGGGCATCTCAGCTTCTGACTGGATGTCAGAGGTGTCACATTCCTCGTTGACATATCTGGCCCGCTTCTCTCTGCCTCAGCATGAGTGTCTGCAAACCATAACGGTAAAGTACATTCAGGAGTCAGGAGAAACATTGTCAGACAGTTATGTGTCAAAGGCAAACTTATGAACACCCACCACGAGTTGCCAGATGGTGAACAGAAGGGAAGGTCAACCATGTCAGTCCAGGCACCTCTTTGTTAAGGACGGCTGCATTAATCTTCAGTGATTCCTTGGGAGGATAGGGGGGCCAAAACACTGTGTCCTTGTCCAGCCAATGGTCAGGGATCACTTCTGTTTCGCCACTCATAAATTTAATGACACACCACGCTGGCATATTGTGAGAGAGGGGTATGAGGCTTTAAGATTAACTGATTGTATGAACTGATTGAATGAACTGATTCTATGAACTGATTGAATGAACTGATTCTATGAACTGATTGAATGAACTGATTGAATGAACTGATTCTATGAACAGATTCTATGAACTGATGGTATTTAAATGTTTATTTATTTAGTTAACTATCTATTTATGTATTTATCTATTTATGTATTTATCTATGTATGTATTTATCTATTTATGTATTTATCTATTTATTTATTTTGAACTGATTTGGACATTTGGGGCCTTTTTAATTTGTATGTATCATGGGGAAGGCGATGAAGTGTGTATTTTCAGGGTAAAGTATGTATTTTTTGCCAATACTTCTGATATTCGATACACTGACTTTGTCGCTCAACTTCCACACTTTATGAATTCCAATGTTACGTAAGGGAAAGGGATACTGGCCAAATGCTTATTTTTTGTAAAACTTTCTGAAAATGATGTACGTGCCCTCAGAGAGTCTGACAATGTTCTCGATTAGTACAATGTCATCAGCAATTTCAAAACAATTGTCTCCAGACTTGGACGATATGATATACTTGTCTGTGACAATCTTACGGAATTGCTCTCCATAGCTTAGCCAAGAAATCATAGGACCATCGTAGTGCTGATGTAAGAATTTTGGGCCTTCATTGATACTGTCTCCTGCTAAAGGTGATTCGGATAGCCTCTTAATCACTTGCTGCAGAGGCAAGCGAGGCTTGCGCAACAGACGTTTCAGTTGGGCTAAATAATTCTCGTATGGAAAGGCAGATATATTGTCCAAGGGACCAAACTGTCTGTATTCTGACGCCAAATGTGTCAGCTGATGAACATTGTAGGTGATCTCCCCTCTCCCATACAATTGCTCAAAGTGAGACACAAATGACGTCAGCAGTCCCTGGGCACAGTCAACCATGTCCTCCGATGTGCCAGGTGACAAGAGCAAATGCATGGCCACAGAAAATAGCATGACATTTTCATATACTTCACACGCAATTGTATCCCTCAGGACAACTGGGCCAGCATAAAGGAGGAAAAATCTTAGCTCTGTTGCCTTCCATCTATGAATTTCTGAGAGGTCTCTTGGTTTTCTGCTTAACTCCAAGGGGATTTAAGGTCTGGGTTCCTTGAGTTTTTTCAGAAAGCTCTAGAATTGATCTACTGTGTAACCTAGCCAGTGATTTGCCTCTCATCCAGCAGTAGATCAATTTTCTCATAACCCCAAGGCAGCATTAATGCATGTAGTCAAGAGGAAACATTGTAACCATTTTGACGACGCTAGCTAGGGGTGACAGGGTGCGATTTAAATGATGCTCCTCATCAGTCATAGCATTAAATCCTTCATCTGTCCTCAGCCTACAATTGTTGTCTGGGTACGTCATTTTTTTATGCCATTCACCTACTTGGATGCATTTGTCGCAGCCTGAATAGCCGTTGTGGCTTTTTACATTTTTGATGAAGGCTCTAGCTGGGGCATCGCAGATAAAAGAACAAACTTTTGCCACTATCTGCTGCCCATTGAAAACAATGCCACGTTCAAGAATAACCTTAAGGTCCTCAATAAATGGGCCCAGGTATTCAGAGACGCACTTAGGCTTCGTATCCCCACAGAAAAGGCCAACAAGGAATGGTGATTTTTTGTGGTCAACATCAACAGTTGCTAGTATGGGCCAGAACTGTTTCCTGCTGCTTTTAAATAGTGGCAACCCATCTATGCTGAACTGTAGCTTAATTGTGGTTAGCTTGGGTAACTTCAACGATTTCAACCTCGAAATCACCCCTGTGGCAATGCCAAAATGGTAATACTGTCCACCTTCCATGTTGTTAGTTTTGATTTCACTTTGGGTTCTTAGAATTGTTCTAGCATCTTTTGGCAATTCTGGGTCTCGCAGAATGATTAAAAGTGCAGTCAGTGCTGCTAGTGAGACTGAAAATGAAGAGGCCCAAAATCTTAGACTGGTCACTAGTAAGTCCAAGGTTGGAGCTTCATCAGAGTCATCCGACTCTGAATCGACAGGCCTATCTGAGGTCCGTTTCACAAAGCAGGTTTAGTGAAAACTCTGAGTCTGTTAACCCTGAAATGAGGGAAACCCTGAGTTTTCCGTTTCACAAAGGGAGGTAACTCAAACCAGAGAAAGAGGAGTAACTCTAGCCTGTTTCACAGAGAGAGGTAACTTAAGCTTTCGGTCAGTTACCATGGTAACATACGCTTTGAAACTAACCTGGTCGGGACCAGGTTTTTCTCAGCAAACCTCGAGTTTCTCTCTGTCTCCGCCCTCTTTCAGCCACACACGGTATTTGATTTCCTCATTCATTCAGTCAGCGGGCGAGTTTTGGCGTAATAGAGTTCTGCCGTCTGTTTTATCAGAATATCATTGCAAAAATCAGTCAGTAGTCCTACATTATAAATTAGGCTATATAAGGTGGCGACTATTTTCAGGACCATGGCGTGTCCTTTTGATAATGATCCCGTGGATGAAGGTGCAGCTTTACTGCGCAGAGAATTAAATATTCGTCGGGAGATGATTATCAGACCGCGCCTCGATGTTCTTGCATTTCCAGACAGTTGTCTTTTGAGCGGTACCGTTTCACCTCACAGTCCATCATTTCCATACACAACCTAATCCGTCCTTACATTTCCAACATAACCAACCCAAGTCATGCTCTCACATCACAGCAGATATTGTGTGTTGCGTTGCGTTTTTTTGCATATGGCAGTTTTTTGTACAACGTCGGAGATGCAGAGCACTTGAGTAAGGCAACTGTATGCAGAGCGGTCAGAAAAGTGTGCCTCGCCCTGAAACGGCTCCTGCCGATCTTTATAATTTTACCTGGACACAAACCTGTCAGAGCCATCAAGGAGGAGTTCCACAGGATTGCAGGTGAATGAATGATGAGATCCATTAAATTAATATCAAATAATATTCTGTTAATGACATTGTGCTGCAACCTCAGACTGGGATTATTCATTTGAATTTCTTTCAGGATTTCCCAGTGTGATTGGGTGCATTGATGGCACACATGTCCCCATCACGGCGCCATCACATAATGAGGCAGATTTTGTGAACAGAAAGTCCGTTCACAGCATAAATGTGCAGGTACATGTGGAGTGACTACTGTTTCAAAATGTTAAAGACTGCATCATAGTTCAACATCTTTCATTCTCTGCACTATCAAGATCGTATGTGATGCTGCCCAAATCATATCCAATGTGGAGGCCAAGTGGCCTGGGTCGGTTCATGACTCAAGGATTTATCGGGAGTCTAACCTGAGCAACAGACTGCAACGTGGTAAACAGCCTAAAGATTTGCACAATACTTCACTTGTCTCCCTCCTTTGAATATACTCTAATGTATCCACTATACATTACAGGAGAGTTTGATGGCCATCTGCTGGGTGACAGGGGTTACCCATGCCAACCAAGACTGCTGACCCCTTACCCTGATCCTGAACCAGGCCCCCAACAGAACTTCAACCGGGCTCACTGCAGGACTAGAGCCCGGGTTGAGATGACCACAGGCCTGCTGAAAGCCCGTTTCCAGTGCCTACGTCACCTCAGGGTGACCCCTGACAGGGCCTGTGATATTATTGTGGCATGTGTTGTTCTTCATAATATTGCCACTATTAGAGGAGAGCAACACCCTGCCCTACAAACTGAAGAACCTGATGATGACCCCATCCACCTACCAGCTATGCAGGACGGCAGAGCAGTTAGCGACACCATATGCCATCATCACTTTAGTGATTGAATCAACATCACCACCACCACCACCACCAACACAGCAAATAAATCAAATAAAGACATAATACACATTTCATTTGTTCTTCTTTATTTCCTGCAAATACAAGAGCTAGTTGAGTTAATGTTCCAATAGTTAATAGTAAACATAATTAACATAATTCACCTGTGACCATGCACCTACCTCTAACTTGTGCTCCAGAATTTCAATCTCTAGGTCTGTCTTCCTAATCTGACGATCCAAGTACTGCATTTCTTTGTCGGTTTTTTAAATTTTTTTAAGAAGATGAATTTTGTAAATTTCTTTGACTGGGAGCTGGGAATACATACATACATACATTATACAGTTGCACATGAATTCAACAAAATGAATTTCTGGTGTTTACTGAACATTCATCTCACTGTGTCAATCTGTGCAGTGGAAGCCGAGGGACCCTCCTGCGACTGCCCAGCCATGTCCTGTTAATGGATGAGAATGTGTTAATACTTCAGTGTAGGCTAAATGTCACGGTATATTCCACCAGAATGTTAAGAAATGTAAAATGGAAGAGAACTATCAGTAACATCAAGATGTCACCTCTATGGGCCTTTCTGGATCCCCCTCTGTAAAGGCAGCAGACATGGTGTCCTCGTACTCTTCATCCTAGATGAGTGATACTTTTCAGTATATTACTATTTGACAAAATCTTTGAAGTATTGCCTACTTACAGTCACAAGGTCTGCTGTGGCGTGAGGGGGCTCCATCAGGCAGATAGCACCATCAGAATCTGTTGGGACAAGATAAAAAAAAAAGTAATGATAGATAGATAGATAGATAGATTACATCTTATAAAAGCACTTGTGTCTTGGGGGGTGAGCTCAGAGGATGAGCTCCCTCCAGGGATTCCCTAGGCCACAGGCCTTCCTGAATTGTGGCTAAGGGCCAGCTCCTCTGCCTCCGTCAGAGGTGGCGGTGCTGGGCCACCACCCGTATTACGGGTGTCTGCTTTCTTTCTGTTGGCTGAGTAGAAGTCTGTATTAGTTTAAATATTTAACAGAACATAATATAGATGAGAAGACATTTGTGAGTGAAAACAGAATTATGTTGGGGATAACAACTATACGGTCAAACAGCCACTTAATATTTACTTTACAATGTAAAACATGATCAAAATGAGATTGTGCTGAGGTATTACCTGTTTGAACAATGTTTTTATGTTTCATCTTTAGCTGCTGCCAAGTGCGCTTCTCCCCGGCGGGATTGCACCTAAATGAAATAAATTAATAGGCGACGAAACTGCGACTCAAGCAGTTTCCCCCTGTAATATTATTGTGATCGCAAAGGAGTACACTAAACTTACGCATTGACGCGAGCAGCAATGTTCTCCCACGCCGTCTCCCTCTCTTTTGCTGCTGCAGCGGTGTTACACTTTCTTCTAAATATATGCTCAAACTCTCCGTATGACCGCATTAGGATCTCAAGTTCTAATTGGGTGAAAAATGTTGCCCTCCTCTTCCCCGTTGCCATGGTGACTCGTCGAATCGGGGCTCCATTGACGCTGTCTTTTTATACTTGTGGTGCACGCGCGTAACTCCAGGTGAAACTACTCCGAGTTGATCAAACTAACCCAAATCAGCTGTTCTGGAACCGAAAACTCAGAGTTTCCTATCTCAGAGTAGATCAACTCAGAGTTCAGGGTTAGACTCAGAGTTTGTTGAACCTGCTTTGTGAAACGGACCTCAGGTATTCCTACAGGCCAGCAAATAACATATTCGCATATGCAAAACAACAATAACCGTAATGGGAACAATGAAGGAAAAAGTGAGATCTGCAAGTCTAGCAATGTAGTTAATGAAAAATATACACTCCCCAATGCAGGAGTGATACCTGCCTGGTTGTTTCAATATATCCTTCAGAATCAGACTTAAAAAAAATTACAAGAAAAAAATAAAAGAACATAATCCAACACAGACAAACACACACCTGAGCTCTTTTTTTGTGTGATTTTACTGGAGTAATGCAGAGGATGACGAATAGCCACATAGCGGTCAACAGATATGAGCACCATGGTTGCTACTGATGCTGAGGCAATAACATATGCTAGATACTAATACAGAGTACACATGAGGTCACCAAGGAACCAGCAGCCGTCTATGAGCATAACTGGAAAGAACGTGAAGAGGCACACATTCACCTCTTGAATGTGAATGAGGAGGAGGAGGTTGGTGGAGGTGTGGAGCTGCCTGGAGAGGAAGACCAGCATAAATGTATCTGTATTTATAGCATCATTTACCATTGAGATACAAGCAGATAGAGGACATGACTGATGTACAATATGATCACTATTTCTCAGTTTGATATCTGGCAATACTATTGATTATTTTCATATATAAATGAATGTCTACTTGAAGTGGGAGATAGAGATGATGACCAGCAGGTTAAGAGCTGCAGTGAGCAGAGCGATGAAGGACAGCAGAATGTAAATCAGCATGGTCTCAAAGTGAGGACGTATTGGCTTCCTGCAGAAGCTGTTGAGCTCTCCAAGGTCTCCATCACCAGAGAGAGGAGAACCTTCTGAACTCTGGCAGCTTTTTGACCAAAGCCTTCCATCATACAACTCATTTATCACTATCCTTTCAGCCCAGCCCTCCTTCCTCCTCAACTCTGCTGCTTTGTTCCTCTCCATAGAGATTGAAGTATTATGCCTTCCTTGTTCATCCTCCTCAATGTTGGTTTATGTTTATCTTCACATTTGGCCATCTGCCAGATGTCACAGGTCAAAGTTGGCTGAGCTCAAGTGGTAAATATTGCTCTTTGTGAGAGCACATTCTTGCCCTTACCTTTTTGCACTAAAGGTGGAAAGCTCATGAACTTATTCCTGGAAATGTATGTAAAATTATCACAAAACACCTATCCCATTCCAAAGTAAGCCCAATGCTGTTGGTGAACCATTTGGAGTACTGACATGGTTTGGGGCATGGTCTTTACTTTAAGTTTTTGAGACTGGAAGAATCTGAATTATCGCCTACATTTTTTAATACAAAAACAAGTCTGAAGATGTAGCACCCTCTATCAGCTAGAGCCTATGGGCCCTATTTAGACAGTCATTTTGCCAGTTAAACAATGGATAATCTGCAAGCAGGTGCAAAGAGGTGGTATTTCAACTCTGAATTAGTCATGGGTTTGTTTTGAGTGGAACATGAATCTAAATAATCTGAGTGTGGTCTCCCATTCCCTTTAAGAGCCAGGTGCATCAGGGCCTGACACATATTAAACCGTAGTACTCGTCTTCACTGAGGGAAAGGGATGTGGTCCTCAGCTGCTGGGCCCTCTGCCCTGTATTCATTATTCACCAGTTACTCTTTCATCTCTTTACGCTCTCCTCTTTGCATTCATTACATAAAGTAGATTTCCCCTGCAACTCCATTCAGATGAAGTCAACATTATAGTACAATTCTAATGACAAGCGGGGGTGAAAATCAATCTACATTTTAATCGTAAATGTGTGCAAAGTAATCTCTGAGTTCTCCTCCCACCAGTAAATGACTCTGGATAAGAGCAGAATCCGATGTGACTGCAGGTTTTCATTCCACAGGAGATAACATAATGTAAATAACGTGCATCATACATCTTGAATGAATCACCTCCTGTGCAGAGGCGTCGTCTTCACTCTTCCCATGAACTCAAAATGCCTTTAGCGTAACAATTACTGGCAGGGTGGAACCCAAAAGCACGACAATGAGTCAAAGTGGCAGGGAAAGTTCAGTTTTACTTGTCAGTTCAGGCAATGGTCAAACAAGGGGCAGGCTGGGGGTCAAGGTCCAAAAACAGGCAGGCAGGTCCAGAACAGGTAGATCATGCAGAACAGAATATGGAATGGTGGAGAGCTTGGCAAAAACACACAAGACAATCTGGCAAAGAACTGAGGGAAAGAGACCGGTACATATTCTGAGGGGCTGATAAGCTGATGAGGAGCAGGTGAGTATGGGGGTGGGGCAAGCCAGGTGAATCAACTGGCAGGTAATGCAGAGCAGGAGGGAGTGGCAGAGTCTGAAATGACATGAGAGTTAGTAAGGCATGTAAATAAAACCAGGTGACACCAAGCTAAGAGTTAGTGGGACTCGTGACATTTAGGAAGTTTGAGCCACTGTCCATTGTTGTCATGGTCACCTTTTCCCTGATATGGTACTCAGCAAGGGCATCCTGTCACGGTACTGCTGTGACAGTCAGGGGTTTTGTTGTTTTGTGTTTTTCCCCTACCTGTCTTCCCCCCTCCATTCTCACTCACCTGCTTTTTTCCCTGTGTCTGTGGCTGGGCAGTCTAGTCCACAGTAGCAGAGAGGCACACCTGCAGATCATCACCTCATCAACATCTGCTATTTATTCCTGGTCTCTTCTCCATATGGTGCCAGATTGTTACATCCTGTTTGGTGATTATATCAGTGCCACCTTCTATCGTGTTTCGCTATCTTCAATAGTATTTTCTAGCTAGAAGAGATTTCTCTTGTGACCATGTTTCAGTGTTTTTCCCTGTCTGCGTTACATCTCATGCTCATGTTTTGTTTCCCTCATGTGAGGAACCTCCAGAGCCCCTCCATTCTGCTTACTATTCCACTGGCTCACCTGAGTTCCCCTCCATGCTGTCACAATTCAACACTGCCTGCCCCCCTCCTCGTCCACTATTTCCTCAAGAAGTCAGTCCTGTAATACATTCCTTTAAAACTGATTTCCAGCCTCCAATCTCTGCATTTTGGGCCAAGGTCGTAACACATCAAATCAAATCTGTGGATGTAGCGCCATTGTTCACAAAACTCAACATCATAATAATCTAGCTTTTTGGCTTTGACAGCTTCTCGTATTTTCAAGGCCACTGTTTTTTTGACGTTATTGTGCTGTGAGGTTGTAATGTTTGTATTTTGTTCTGAAATAAGGGTAATTCAATCACAGAGAATGGCTGGTTGCCTTCACTGATAAAGTCATGCGAAGCTCTGTCCAAGGTTCCCTGCCTTACCTGTGGGACAGACAAGAAAAAAGTACTTATTTGCATTCCTAAAGTTAGTTTGGGTCTTAGTGTGGAGTTGTATGAGGTACTTAGTCGATGAATTACATTCAGTAGATCACCGTCAGCTCTCCCCTTGTGTGGAGAAGCAGTGTGTAGCATCGACAGGGAAGCAGAGCATTGTACTGCTGTACACTTCTCCACAAAGGAGGAGGGCTGACCAGGGGCAGAGCTTCAGGGGGGCTGGGAGGGCGGCACGTCCCTGGCCCGGACAGGAGGCAGGACTGGGGGAAGCCGGGTCTCTACCACGGCTCAGGGAGGCTGGAGAAGGCGAGCTATCCCATAACTAGTGCTCAATAGAGCCCGGTTAATGGGCTCAGTCTAGTAAATATTACATAGAGTCATATAGTGGTTATATAGGTTGCCCCAGTTAGGTTGAGTCACGGTTGCTAAAAACTTTGCAAGACCGACTGACTTTAGTGATGTACTAGGTGTAAAATGATGAAATAAAATGTTGTGCTGCATGACTGGCTTTATTTTTACTCTCACATTTAACTTTATGACGCGCAAATTTACAAGTGGTCTCCAAGTGTATTTTGGGTAAAACTCGTCACCAACCGTCATTGTCAACTGCCCAGCAGTAACTTCTACATTCAGTGACGTTTGCACCGCCCGCCTTTTATTTTTGACTCTTCTCGTCACCGTTGCAACCTGTGAGCGCTCATTCTCCAAGTTAAAACTCATTAAAAATCACTTGAGGAGCACAGTGGGGCAGGAGAGACTGAGTGAACTTGCCATGTTGTCCATAGAGAATGAGAGAGCAAAGAAAATGGACATACAGAGCATCGTGGACGAGTTTGCTGAGCGCAAGGCTTGTAGTATGCCCTACAAATAGTGGTGAATAGGTCTATAGTAGGCTATTTCATGTCAAAATTGTGTTTGTGAACATGTGGGCCGCTGTGCCAGTTTTACTAAATGTTGATTACTTGATGTTATCATGAGCTTTATTATTTGGGTTGAAATAGCCCGGTCATTTGCCCCGCCCCCAGCCCAGCTCTGATTTGTTCCGCTAGTGGGGCTGACAGTCATATACTGTAGGTAATTACTGTTGTCAGCAAAAGCAATGAAATACCCACATTATGTATAACAGCATAATAACAATGACATAATAATCTCTCTATAAAGGCAAGGAATCTCTGTCTGTCTGTCTGTCTGTCTGTCTGTGTGTGCCTCAAATATCTCTGTGGATCAGGATGAGAATTACCTGAGAGTTTCAATATGGCTGCCGTTTGGTTCAGTGCTGTGCGACTTCGCATTTGTTTGGACTGCAATGATACCATGAATAAATTATTTCATAAATGCTTTACACATTCTGGAGCATAGTCCATCGGAGCTACCACAGCGACATGCGCATTAGAGCCAGTCACTGCAGAGCTCGAGCCTACGACACACATTAAGAAACAAGCGGATGTATACCTGCGGCGGCGTGAGCTGGACCGGGAGTTAGCTGGCGGTTCGGTCCCGTTATGTTCTGTGCATCTAAACTGACTGTCGTGGATTAATGAGACTAAACGAGACCGGACCGTGTCTGTTCGGGTCTGAGGAGATGCGGAGACGCGCGGACAACAAAGTGGAATTGTAATCTGTGGATGTTCGTGTGTAGCTAGCGGCTAGCCTACACGGCCCAACTCCCGAGCTGACGGACTGGACGCACCGATCTGTCCAAAACCGGACTTGGGGTAAATAATGTCCGCCACGCTTTTTCGCGAACATTGCCGTCACGTTTGCTTTGTGTCTGGTGCAGAAGAAACGGTAAAAATGGGCTTTTGTCACAAAAGTGTTCAAGCAGCAAGTTTGGTTGTAACAGTAAGTTGTGGGAGGGACTTCGGCGGATGAGTGACAGGCAACGACGGTCGGTGTAGAGACAGCGATATTGAGAATTGAGAGATTTGTGACATTGAGCGTGTTTGGAGAGTATAGTTAGTGTGCAGCTCTTCATTCAGCTGGAAGGAGCTCAGGCAGACCTGAGCATTACCTGCATTGGAATGTAAATAGTTGCACAGAACTATAAATTTTTATAATGTATGCACTTATTCTGCAAACAACAATTTATATTTGCATTACAAATAATAAAAAATGTTTTTTTTTAAACATGTGTGGTTTTCACTGTAAAACAATCTCACTTTTTCTACTCGGATTTTATGTTTTTTTGTGATTTTAGGTCTATTGTGTTAGTACAATATGTCAAAATGAAAAAATAACTGTACAGTCACACATGTGAGGTTGTACTGAAAATAATCTCACCAAGTAAATAGTTTTAAGGTGAAATATAATGGCAAAATCAAAAATAGTCACAAACGGTCAATTATTCCCTGGAATATCGGATTTCACAACAAACCTAAATATCCCTGACTTTCCACCTTCAAACAGCCTCATTTGGCCATCAGTGAAAATGCTTCTTAACCTCCCACTTTTCTATAGGAACACATATTTCCTACGGGCACTGCACTAGTAATAATATTAATAATAATAATAATATAAACTGTATTTCTATAGCACTTTTTAAAAACAAGGTTCACAAAGTGCTTTGACAGACAAAGCAAGAATACAATTTACAATTACAAAGGACAATAAAATCGCTTGCATGAAATGGTTGAAATAACAGAGGTAGCAATTCAAAATTGGTGAAGTGGGTGAGATAAGAGATGAAAATAAATAAAGAAGGCGAAATAACAGAAATGTAATAAATAAAATAACACAAAAACAAAACTCAAAGACAGTTGGAGTAAAAATAAACATACAAGGACCACATCACATAAAAGCAAGTCTATAAAAGTGAGTTTTAAGAAGTGATTAAGAACTCATTCATGTAACACACACACGTACACACATGCACACACACCCTTGAGCATACTACGTTTCGGTGTAGTATGCTCAAGGGTGTGTGTGCATGTGTGTGTGTGTGTGTGTGTGTGTGTGTGTGTGTTACATGAATGAGGGTGCGGGGAGTGGGGATGTTAAGGGGGTTTGTTTCATGTTCTTTTCTTTTAATGTAAAGCACTTTGGGTTGCATTTTTATGTATGAAAGGTGCTGTTTAAATAAAGTTGATTTGATTTGATTTGATTTCGACATCCTTAGTTTGCCCATTCAATCTGTTTCAGAAACATCAGTTAACATCATTGTCAGATATTGTAACTGCCACTGCCACACCTGGAAATTCATGCAGATGATCTTAAAAGTCTACTTTCCACTTCACTTCCTTTAGAACATTTAGCCAAGTTGTATGGTGTTTCACGGTGTGTGGTGAAGAACACTTAATAGGCGGATGAAAGAACAAGGCCTTTCTGTTCGTCGATGCTATTCCAAAATGTCTCATGCTCAGTCTATACCTATGCTGGGTATAGACTGGTGAAAGGTGAGCTGTTAGCCAGAGGCCACCGTGTGCCGTGGCATAGGGTGAAGACTACTATGCAACGGGTGGATGGAGCAGAATGAGACAGGTTGGATTTGAAGCTAGCAGAACCTACTGTGTTGCTGCACCACTGTCTTTGGTTCATATAGACACCAACCATAAATGAATTTGGTGAGTGTTTCCCTCTTGTGCCCTTTCACTCCCTCTCTCACTGTAAACCTTTTTGCTTTCACTAAACACACATATGCCTTTTCCCACAATAAAAACAAATGGGATGTAATTTTTCCACAATAAAAAAATCCATCTGACAATTGACTTTTTCTTTCTGATATCCACTGCTTTTTCATGTCAAATGTATGTACTTTTTTCTCAGATTTAATGTTGTGATATTTGGTGGGATTGATGGCTTCTCAAGAAGGGTTTGTCAATGTTCTGTCTTGACAAAATAAACTAAAATGTCACAGTGATGAGACCTTATGATATAGAATTCTGCCCCCCAATCCTTTTTGCATAGATCCTTAATCGTGATGCTGCTTTCAACAACAAAGCCTCAACTGCATTCACCTTCTTCTTGGATGCTGTCTGGAAACATGGATGGCCCTCAAGGTAGGATGTACATCTAATTTAAAGTACTGCTAACAAGTCATTGGCTGCGAATAGTCAAAATAATCTTCCTTCCTAATCACTTTTCCCTGATCTGATGGAAAACGCCATAAGGTCAAACTTGTAAATGACAATACATGACATGGATGATAAATGCAGAGACGAACTACAAGTGCAGATGTGTAATGCAGGAATGCCGTAAAAGGTTAACATTGTTTAATAATATAGAATAATTAGATGGTTGCTAAAGGAGATACGTAAGAAAGCTCCTTTCATCAGCTTTTAGAGAATTTGAACATGGCTGACAATGAGTTTTTTCCACATCATCTCACTGAATTGAGAAACTCCCTATGCAAAAATCCATTGTTCTATTCTGTAAATTGTGAGGGTTGCACCCTCTAATGGGCTTCACTATTGGCTAATCCCTGGGCCCCACCCCAGCATGTTGAAAGATGACTGCTTACATTCTTTTAGAGTATGTGGTGACCAGGGGGTGGAAAATGTGGATACTGCCAGATGCATGTTCTCTGTACGAGGAACAGGACATGGTAACTTCATTGCTAAAAAAAGTGTCCCTAAGGTAAAAAGCTACTACTATCAGAACAGAACCCGGCATGTGCACTGTCCTTAAATTGTTGTAGGCATGCCTGTGCAGCAAGTGTTCATTATATGTTTTAAATACTCCTCAGAATAGAGAGGCTGTGGCGTTACGTGTGGTCAGTGGTCACTTGCAAATACTATGATATACTTATCATCCTATCCTATCAGAACTGAAGGAAACCTCTCCCAAGAGCAAGACCCAGGACCTGTGACTGAGCCAGATGTTGAGGTACACTTGAATTCATTTGCAAAGCACTGTACTCTCTCTAAAGTTATGTTTCAAGCAAGGTTAATCTAAAATTTGTCAGGAATGATTTCAAAGGGAAAGGTAGGAACATTGGATTCTGGAGCTTGCAGCCATATGTCTTTAAAATATTATAACCAAGATCATGTAAGAAATTATGATAGGGAATAGTTACTCATTTCAATTTCCCAAGGCTTCAATTTGAGCCAAAGTTGACTGTTGCAGCAGGTTAAAATTTGAATTCCCATCATTTCATCAGCAGTGGTTGTCTGCTCCCCCAAGAGCAAACAGACCCCAAGGTAGAGCTGCTGGCCTAGGTTTGTCTCCGTGAGCAGTATTGGTCTAACTTGCTATAACCTTACTGTCTTTCAGCCAATGGAGGATCTTTTCGGGGATCAATGTGTTGATGCTGACCCAGATGATGGAGTGGTAGTGTCAGAGATCACTTGCCCCCTGTCAGACCTGAACCTTGCTGTCCTTCAGGGATTAATACATCCCATGACATCAAGCTTTATATTCAGACACCTGATCTTTTGCAAAGACTATGTTCCTGCAGTTGAACTACAAAAACATGTACATTCAATCTCGGACAAGGGAAGGGAGATCCATCTGCTTAAAGATTCTTTGACTTTTAAAATAACTGGATCGTAGTTTGCAGAGACTAATGAGTTTAAATTGGGAGTAATAAAGATACCAAGGTACCTAAATCCTTGAGGCGTGTTCATAAACGGGTGCTGGACCGTAGGATGGAGCCTTTCCCGCTCATTGAGGAAGAGAACAGAGGATTTAGTTTTGTTAACTCTGTAACCTGAGAGTTTCCCAAACCTATTAATCACATCAGCAAGGGCTGAGTGTCATCTGAACATAAACAGTAAAAAAGCATGTGGCATAACTGAAGTGAGGAAAATAAAAATCTGATGGCTCTATGACATTAAATTGAATTTCAATGAAGGATGAGAAAAACCCTCCCCTGCTGCCAACTAGAACTTGACAACATTCCCCGCTAACCCAACTAGATGAAAACACAACATAGCGCTGGTCCGATCCTACAGAGAGGAGCAGAGTAACAATACTCAAACACATGGCCATCACCAACCGCTCCCGCATAACGGCATGTAGAAAAATAGAACAGAACAGAGAATGCTCAATCTCAAAGAAAGAAAAGGAAGCATTTATAAAAAAACTAAACAAAAAACAAACAAACAAAAAAACACACGCTTCCTCTAGGTGTCTTGTTATTTCCGTAAGTCTTAAATGAAGGAAGAAAGAGTAAACTGAAAAATTCCACCATTAACCTCGACCTCGGTAATTATAACCGTCATGGTATAATTCGTTATTTGCATATGCTGTGTGTGTATATATATATATATATATATATATATATATATATATATATATATTAGAAAATCAGAATCTTATTAATCTCTTATTTATCTCTTATCCTTTACCGTCCCCCTATACCTAAAAATCACATTACGCCATTGAAATAATTACATAAGTTGGAGAATTTACATGACTACTAATAAATGGGGGAACCCTGTACATGATATGAGTTTTCGTGTCATGGAAAGGAACAGAGCAGTTTGCTGTATAAAACAAATATACATATATAATGTGTGTGTGCAGTTTCCCATACATTGACGAGACTGTGGAGGCTCGCCATAGTCTAATTTGCTACGCCATAGTCTAAATATGGAATGTGAAAAAATATTTCCGCCTTTCCAGTGCATACCAACATTTCAGTAAGTCTCTTTGGTTTGCATTACTTTTAATGACTTCAGTACTGCTAATTCAGGGCTTTATTAGTGAAAAAAAAAATGAAGCTGTTTTCAAACCTGGAGCAGTGCGCTTCACACCCTCGGAGGCTCCTCCACTCGCACACACACACGGTGACAGATGGTGGGTCTGTGTGCTGCTCCGAAGCTGCCATGAATTAGTTACAAAATGACAAAAATGTCGCCTATGACTGGCTGTTACAGTAAGTTGGAAAAATCAGATTTCATTTAAAATCAGATTTCATGTAAAACCGTTGGCATAAATAAATCCAGTGTTAGAATAAAAAAATAAATCCACGGCAGTCCTTGACGTTAACTAGCATGTTGGATATTTAGCTTGGAAAATTAGCTAAAGGATTAAAATGGTCACGTAGAAACAAATAATAAAAATAGTATTTCTCTAGTAGACAAATCGTCACTCCAAGCCCATGCAGGGGAGTTCATGATGACTGTGTGAGAGCATTATAACCAGAGAAAAAAAGTGAATTTCAAGGGCCACCTTGCGCAAGGCTTACAACAAATATTTAACCAGCAACTCTGAAATGACAGCAAATAAAGGAAAAAGCAAAAACAGTAAACTTATAGTATGACTACAGTATAATTATTTGTGGATGCAGAATCATGCAACTGCAAGTTACTGTTGATGACAGAAACGTATATGGTATAGGCCATTGTCAAGGTCATTTAAAGAGTATTTTGGCATTTTCCCCTTGCCATCCTCTCCCTGAAACAGCCTAGTCTGTATGCCAGCAATCATCTCTAGGTAAATGATGGAATTAAAACAATTTAGGCAGCAACACTTTCACGGCTCAAAAAGGGAAGACACTGAAGACATGTAATGATCTTGACCTGTCAGAAACTCTGTCCTCAAAGCACCAGTGTCGACTCCAGCCTCTCCCATGAATGCCACCTTCCAAGCGGTTGACTAAAGGGGGGTACACACATAAGGATTTTATAAATCTTAAGAGATTTTTTATCTGTAGAGCCCCCACACATGAAGATAAAAAAATCAGCTTTGATCGTACTGTGTGCGGTGTGCTCCGATATTCTCAGCACATGACACCACACACATAAAGATTATCTGTCTCACGGCCAATCTAGAATCTGGTCCTCCGAGCCAAAATATTGTCAAGTATGAATAAAATATATATAGTATTACAAAATATAAACAATGTGGCTCCAACTCAAACTGGCTCAAACTGAACAATATAATTTTGGTAAACCCTGCCAAAACCCTACGGTCTTATTTCCTCATCGCTATCTAGCATTGCCCGATAGCTAGCCTGACTGAGAGGATGCTGGTACTGACTGTGAGGTAGTGGTTGTGCATATGTTGGTGGGGATGGCTGTGTATGGGGCATCTGCACAGGTGGATAAAACGTGGGTGGCAGCATGGATGGTTGTTGGGCCTCATATAGATCATTCATGATCTTTCTCTTGACTCTGGTCTTTATAGCAGGGTTTTTTATTGACCTCAACTCCTCAGCTATTTGTGCTCCAAAGGTTGCGTCACTATCTGACACAGGCCTGCTTCTACCCGCTAGAAAAGCATTAGACATCTGCTGCAGAATTTTTACTTTTTGGTGTTCAATTGAATCAGCAGACTGGCTTTTCTTCCGCTTCTTAGTTTGGGTGGTAGGTGTGACACTCTCTTCGTCGTCGTCGTCATCATCATCATCATCATCATCATCATCATCATCATCATCATCATCGTCATTCAGAGAGGCATTTGGTTGAGATGCACTTCCTGATGCCTCCACAGTGAAGTCTTCAGATGTCGCTGACTCATCATCGAGATCACTGGTGGGATCCTCATCAGCCAGGGCTTCTTTCACTGATTGGTGAAGCTGTAATAAAAGGAATAATCCATATGTAGTTAACAGGGGATGACTAAAAATGTACTGGGAACTGTTCCTTTTATTTTTGTGAGCAGTGTATAATGATAATAATATTAATAATAAACAATAATGATTAGAGTCAACAAAAACAATTGGTAATAGCACTTACACTGCTCTCAGTTGGCCGTTGAATGACATGTTGCTTTAGAAACCTGAAAGCCTTCAGCAACCATTTCTGCCTGCTTGTTAATGGTTTTCCCCCCCTCCCACTGGGTTTGGACTTCAGGAGCTTTGAATACTGCGTTCTCAACGTAGTGGTTCTCGTCTTTAATTCTTCCACTGCAATTATTGAGCAAGAAATATGTTATCTCATTGCAATTTTGTCTGTTATTCTCTCTCTCTCTCTCTCTCTCTCTCTCTCTCTCTCTCTCTCTCTCTCTCTCTCTCACACACACACACACACACACACAATAATGATATTAAAAAAACGAGCTATTTGATCTTTTCCAACTTATTGTCAACATTTAGACATTCAGATAGGCTGTTTCATAACCAGCTCTATGAGGTGCCGAACAGTACAGGCTATCGTTAACGTTAAATCCAATGGATGTTCTCTGAAAATACGTTATTGTGTTGATGCGAGTTATTTGTTTGTAACGTTAGGCTAAAAATACTCCAAACAGTGAACGGGACAGATTTTTTAACACACCGTTTCACCCTTCTCACAACCATGAAGGGGTTGAATAATCTATATGATATCTGATATAATCTATACTGAAGCTGTTATGAGGACGTTAGGTAGCCGTTAGCGATTAACGTTACTTACCGGGTACATCCATTGTGGTAGCAATTTCGGTCCAACTCTTCTCTTTGTCTGATCTGTTGTGGTAGGTTTTGGAGGAGACATTATATAAGCATTCGTGCTGTTGCCAAAGATCAACAAGTTGATCTTCCATTTCGGTGGTCCAAGAAACTTTTCTGTTTACCGGCGACATGTATTTTGTTTGTTTACTTCCTCTTCTGCCAGCTGACTCCGCTGCGCCTTGATTGGCTGCTGGTCCGGTACATGTCACATCACACGCTATGCGTGCTCGGCTCCGCTTGGAACACCCCACACACTACAGGATTTCTAGTCGCAAATATTAAACATGTTCATTATTTACGATCTCTCCTTCCGACGCCTTCCGAGCAGATCTGACCGGACAAAATCACTCTTAACACACCACACACCACAGGACAATCAGGCACGATGTCCTTTGCAAACATCAGATAATCGGGCCTTTGATCCTAAGGGCGGAAATCGGGACAAAATCGCCCCGATTATCCTTATGTGTGTACCCCCCTTAAGGAGCTGCACTTCTGGCGCTGCCACAGCACCAGTCCACGTTCCAGGAGATTCATTCTAGACACACAGTTGCAGAACTCTTTGCTGGTGTCAACCTGAGCTGCCAGCCACCGAAGGACATCCTCCTCACTGTTAAATGATAATTTGCATCATTTAAAAGTGTGAATGTATATAATTGCTTTGGATGCTGGTGTACACAGTCTGGCCTTAGTTCTCGGTCTGAAAAACTGCAGCTACTCCAGAGAGTTCCTTTATCCGTCTTTATTAATTCCACATGGACAATGTACAAGAAGTGTTGAGTTATGTGGTTTCCTTGAATGTACAAACAAACAACAATAAATATATTAATATAATATACAGATAAAGATGAAGCAATATGACTGTAAATTAAACAGACACATATCCAAAGAATGCAGTGATATAACAACTGAGGTAAAATAATACTCTCTAATCACCGCACGGGGGCGCCTCAGACCACGTCATTACAATATAACACACAATTGTAACAAACATAAATACAGTCAGATATATAACCCATCCGCTGTGCCAAACACTCAATCCGAACAGCATTATGCGTTTCAAACATGTGTATGCAGGAAGACAAACATATTTACTAGCTCATGGCAACATGACATCTTATATAAACAATTCTGTGTGCGAGAGCACGCATCGCAACATGGCGGCCGGTCCGTATTCACACAAACTACGTTAGAACTGAACTGAGTCTACAACAAATAACTGCTACAAACTCACTTTGTACTCACGCACACCAAACACAATGCGACAACATGGACAGCCGTGGTTCGGCTCTGCTCAGCGCTGTTACAACCAGAGAGGATGTGCGCAGCACTCAACAGGTAACTTAGCTGCCTTCGGGGCTGCTCCGCTGCTCCATCGGGATGACTCGGGTCCTTCCGGTGACGCTTGGCTCGTCGACGCTCGGCTCTCTCCGTACACGGCAAAGCGGGGAAGTTTGCACAGTATGCATGCATGAATTATTTGACACCAGATTTTGAGGTCAAAGGAACACTCGTACACTTCACACTGCACTTGAGAGGCATGTCAGTCCAGGGCTGAGGGGATTTTAACAGGCGCAAATTTGAAGTGGACTAGCCCTGACAAGGCATCCTTATCCTAAGTTAGTACTTCCTTTTCATAATTAGCCCTAGAATTCATATTGCTTGAAAGGCTGTATGTGTTTGAACATGTCTTAAGTCAGCTCTGGGGCTAACAAAGTGCACTGGGAAAGCACTTAAATCTATATTAAAAAATTACTTTGATTGATGCATTGATTTCAAATAGCAGCTTGTAGGTGAATTATATGCTCTTTTCCAAAGTCAAAGGCAGAAAAACAAATGTACCATGAAATGTCCTCTTTTTGCGGCTCCTTTGACTCAACAGAGCTGCCATCCAGACAGAACACAGGACAGCAGAAAAATAAAAATAGATTTATTTGGTAGATGGCAATAGCAAAGTAAGCATTAATATCTGAGATTGAGTGTGAAGCTTCAGAACCTTTTTGATGCTGTAAATATAAATCTGACCCAATCAGATTTATATTCTCAATACCAGGCCCCAGTGTCACAATCTATCATGTTTTAGTTTGTCTGCCAGGATTTGTCTTCATTCACACCTAAAGAGCTAAACTGATAACAATACCTTTCCAAGTTATTCTCCCAGTCATCACAGACACTTGCATGTAGTTCCAATTCCCCTATTGGATATTCCTTCTGGCATACATGGCACATTCCTTTTATTTGCTAAAACAAAGAGAAATACATTTCATCACAGAATATTGAAAACAGATTGAATGAGCAGTAGTATTTGACCCTGGATGTGAGAAACAACTTATTTTCTCCGCAGAAGAGTGTACCTCAGAGATCTAACCCTAACCCTAACCCCCTAACCCTAACACAAAATAAATTACATTTTTAATATGTTACTTGTCATCAATGTTTCTAGAAAACAGTTAAGCACAAGAAGACATGTGTGTCAGATTTTGGGGCATTACATTGTTTTATATGGAGGGCAAGAAGCTGCAAAGGCACAACTTAAAAGTAACTCTTGCATTCAGCCTTTGGCGTGAGTGAAAACTCCGGGGCATCATGGGGAAGAGGTGCTAGATCAAATTCTTCCTGTAAAGGAACAATGTACAGCGTGGTTTTTCCTCCTCCAGAGGCACTTCTGATTGTACTTCCTGTGTATCCCTCGGATTCAGGAGGTACTACAGATGAATGCTGCCTCCCATTTCCACCTGTTGAAACATTACAAAAGTTATCCGAAATATTTAGCAGCTGGTTCAAACAATGAATCCCTAACAGTGTGCATGAGTTTTTTTTTTTTTTTTTATACCAGCTGCTTTGTACAGAGGCCATCCTCCAGTGCTTGTGCTCTTGTGCTTGTTGTTGTCTTTGGATAAGCACTTTCAAACAATATGGAGACCTAAAATGTTAGTATATATTATGAATTTTCAAGAGTTCCATTGCTTGATGAGAGGGTGTGTAAGAGAAAGAAAGATAGATCACCTCTGACTGAGTCATGTCTGCATGCATGAGCAGATTTTCTCTTCCCCAGACCTGTTGTAGGTCCTGAGCTGGTGAGGCGGTTGTTTCACAATTTTTGTGAAGTAGATAAACTGTGAAATGAAAATGTTTCCACTGTTTGGCCATCTTTGTTGGCCTATTAAAGCTGTCTAAGCTTCGCTTGGACCCTCGCCTAAAAAATCCAGGGAAAGACTTGCAAAACATGTTTCACAGTAAATAAATAGTACTGTATAGTATATTTCAATACCATTTATCAGTTATAACAAATAAAATGGGATTTTTCTGAGAACAATAATAGAATATTATTTGGTGGATTCATTGTTGTTACACAGTGTTTATTAATTACAATTCAAGATAGGCCTGGCCATTTGTTGATCCATGCTTGGGCGCTGCCCTGGGCTCTGTCCCTGACTCTTTTCTGTGCTGGCCTTGCCCACTGACTGGTTCAAAACTGAAAGAATACATTGTACAGCTACTGTGGCTGCTTCAGCACCAGGGGTTACATTTTGCTGGAGAGAGGAGATTAACCAGTTCAGCAGTGCCAACATTGTATCATCAACCTCTGTAGACAATAGATTATATTCACACTTTCTAAACTGTGCAAACTCACAAATACCGCTATAAAGCATTGTGCATTATTAGTTTGTTAGTTAGTGTATTATTAGTATGTGCAACTTGCTGTTGTAGAGCCCTTTCTGACAGGAAAGCTAAGTTAAATCCCTCTTTCCCCAGCACCAGCTTCCCTTAACAAAAACACGAAATCACAAATTACCACGGTTAAACTTAGGAAAGGAGGCAGCAGTAGACCAACACCTCCTGTGCTCAGCGAGATAAATAGCTGTTTTTGTCAAGGGAAGCTGGTCTTTGGGAGAGTGACTTAACCAACAACTTAACGATCATGTTGACATACAATTCAGCGGTTAATGTGGTGTCTATGTGTGTGTGTGTGTGTGTGTGTGTGTATGCTTGTAACAACAACTTAACGGAACATAGCATGTTAGCTAACCTATGCCCATTCGAGAGGCTTGTGCCAAAACTGCAAACAAAAAGTCAGGGAGCTCAAACGAGAGAGAGCTGCAGAGAGACCGCAAATCTGAGAGTCAGCGCAAAAGTCTGAGCGGAGAAAGAGAAGCAGAGGGAACTGTAAACAAAATAATGCACTATTAGAAGAGTAAAAGACCAATACTTTGTACCAGTGGTCTCGAATAGGCGGCCCCCGGGCTGCATCCGGCTCGCCGGCCTCCTATTTGTGGCCCCCAAACTGTTATTCCTTCACCATGTGTTTTGGTTGGGTCAGCAGGTGCATACCGGAACTTGTTTCCATGCCAACGATACACAGACAGCTGGGTCACTCACTGCTGCAAGCGCAATTTTTCCCAGCTGGCATTAGACTGACATTAAACGTTTAAATGTTGTTGAAATAATGTCAGTTTATGAAAAAACAGTAATTCAACTTCTAAACAATGTTGAACACCAAATGGTTGAAGTGGTGTTGTTAACTCACTATGGATTCATCATTGAAATATCAACAGTTTTTGTGTTGTATGTCAAATTAATATTATTTTTACACCATGACTTCTAAACATTTTGTTGAAATATATCAGCCGAAAAATAACGTTGTTCCAACATCCAAACAATGCTGATCAATTAACTGTTGAAAAAGTGATGATACATGAATAATGATACGATGAAAGATCAACTCTGAATTAAACGTTTGCTGAGTCGTGATAAAAGCGCTTTCTACATCCCCCAGCGTACTTTAAGAGAACTAGAACTGGATTCTATTGGCTCTGACGCATGCGCAAAGTGGGTCTGTGTCGTCATCATCAATGCTTAGCAGATTTTGACCTGGAGCAGTCAGCCTGGGAACGGAGGCGCACCCCAGCCCGGGGGGGAGAGACGCTCATCACCGCCAGCGGGAGGCAGGTGCTTTTTTTGACCAGAAGACCGCGGCAGCCCACAAACACCCACTATAAAGCAGCTAACATTGAACAGCGCTGCTGTTCCACCGTCTGGGGAGAACCCTGTATTTACATTTGTTAATTTATTATCTGTTGTCTTATGTTTAAAAAAGAGACCTGTGCCACTCAACTGCATAAGTGCCTGCTCGGAAAATTCATCGTGCCAGTCCTGGAGGTGGTCTGCCTCAAACGGTGAATGTCTTTAGTTGAGGAGATGTGGAGTTGTAAGGAGTGTAATGCAGCTCTATCCAGTAGATTTGAGCTACTAAAACATATTAGACTACAGCACCGTCGTAGGCAACGCTACCCATGCCCACACACAAAGTGCCCATGTACCTTTAAGACATGGAATGCTCTTCACATCTGATTCTGATTCATACATTATGAAGTCAGTTATTTAAACTTAAATTTAATTAAACAAGTTGACAGGATGGTCGAAAGATGTCACATTTACATGTCAGGATCTGGTTATTATAGACACAGATTTAATATTTAACTGTCATGTATCATCACAGTAACAGCGTTACATACATTAGCAGCTATAAACACTGTTTATAGTCATCAGAGAACGTTAAAGACGTTGTTTTTGGTTCGTATCTGTTTCCTGAATATATCCGTACGTGTGTGAAGGTGTAAATGAGAGGCATTAACTCATGGCACTTTGATGATCAATGAAGTGATCTAGGAGATGCAGCGTCTCCTCGGTCTCTGTAGCTGTCTTCGTTGTCCGCTTGTGTCATAGCAGCGAGCTACTACCGGTCGCTACTTTCAAATTAAAAGCCCCCCGCTAAGAACCCAGTTCTAAACTCCAATGGGGTGCAATGTAAAGCTCTTATTTTGAAGATAAATTAGTTTTCTTTCTGACAGAGAATGCAACGTACTTTACGTTCAGTCCATGTCCACTTCCGCTCTAACTGACGCCCATGAAGGTGCGTTCAGGTACCGAAATGTGGTACCGATTGACTTCACGTGAATCGATACTCGGTACTTCGGGGGGAATTCGGTCAGTACCAATAAAAGTACCGAATTCGGTACCCATCCCTACTATCCACCAGATGTGATGCACGATGTGTTTGAGGGGATCGTGCCTGTGGAGCTTGCACGTTGTTTGGCATTGCTGATTTCCAAAAAATATTTCAATCTTGAAACCCTCAACAAATCTATCCTGCATTTCCCCTACAAGTGGGCAGACAAGACAAATAGGCCACATGCGATCCCACACACGTTTTCAACAAGGAAAACAATAGGTGGGAACGCCCATGAAAACTGGGCCCTCTTAAGACTACTGCCATTCATAATTGGGCATCTGGTGCCTGAGGATGAAATGGCATGGCAAATACTGTTGGACTTAAAAGACATTGTAGAGCTTGTGGTTGCACCAAAGCACACAGATGAGTCCATTGCCTATCTTGAGGGAACATTTCAGAGCACAAACAAAAGTACCAAGAACTCTTCCCTGACGTTAAACTGCTCCCAAAACATCATTATTTAGAGCACTATCCCCAACTGATCAGGATGGTTGGTCCTCTTGTGGGACTCTGGACCATGAGATTTGAGGCTAAGCACAGTTTTTTTAAACAGGTTGTGCGACACACCAGTTGCTTTAAAAATGTGCCCTTTTCACTTGCTATTAAGCATCAGCTAATGATTTCATATCATTTGACATCATCCAGTTTTGAAAAAAACTGCCATAGAGATTACAAATGTGTCAACAGTTCTTGTTGATGTTTTGAAACAGGAAATAGCTCAGACTATTGAACAGAACTTCCCCGGTACAACTGAAGTTCACCTTACTAAGTGCGTGTCAAGCAAAGGTGTAAATTTCAGACATGGGATGATAGTTGCTCACGGGTCTACAAGTGGACTGCCTGACTTTGGAGAGATTCTTCAGATTTTGTGTTTATGAGTACATGAGAGACTGTTTTTCATGCTGAAAAGGCTTTCTGGGTGGTACAGGGGACATTTCAGAGCCTTTGAGCTGAGTGCATGTCCTGCCAGAGAAACTGTTCTGGTTGAGCTTGGTGAACTGTCTGATTACTACCCTCTTGCCGACTACTTTGTCGGCCCTCTCAGAATGGTTACTTTAAAATGACACATACACTTATAAAGTGGAATAACCTTCAGATTAACTCTCTGTTTTGACTGGTCCTTCTTCCTCCTTTCCTTCTCTCCCTCCATCACTCCTCCTCTCTCTCTCTCTCTCCTTTCCTTCTCCCTTCTCATTCCTCTACTTTCCTTTCTTGTTCCTCCATTTCTCCATCCTTCTTTCTTTCCTTTCTCCCTTCCTTCTTTTCACCTGCCTTTTCTCTTCCTTCCTCCCTTCTTTCCCTTGGTCCTTCCTCCTTCTTTCTCTGAACCAATCTGTTCTTGTTTTCCATTCTTCTTTCCTTCCTGTCTCCCTTCTTTCTTTCCACCATCCCTTTTCCAATCTGTCCTTCATTCTTTCTTCCTCCCTTCTTTCCCTCCATCATTAACTTCTTCTTCCTTCCCTTGACCCAATCTGTTCCCCTCCTACATCTTTCTTTCTTTCGTTCCCACCTTCTTCCTGACCCAGTGGGACAACAGGAGGGTTAAATGTTAAATGGTTCTTTTGTCCTCTCATTGCTTTGTTAAAATTCAGATCTACTGTTGTTAAAACATAGAATATTCTCTTTCCTCACTGTTCTCTTTCTCTTTCCACAGACTGTCGTGGAATGGCTTCCCCAGTAAAACTAAGAATCATACTCCGAGAAAATAATTCCCAGAGATTGATTCTTCCAGATGGGATTCCAAAATCTGTCGATGAACTCGCACAACAAATAAAGAGACCGTGTGGAATAGAGGGGGTTTTCAGGCTTCAATTCATGGATGTGGAATTTGGGAATGAATTCACCAATTTGCTGTCAATATCGGATGTTCAGGACAAAGGTACCATTAAGGT
This sequence comes from Diplodus sargus, assembly GCA_903131615.1. Taxonomy (NCBI): domain Eukaryota; kingdom Metazoa; phylum Chordata; class Actinopteri; order Spariformes; family Sparidae; genus Diplodus; species Diplodus sargus. The sequence continues at coordinate 130,804 of CAEMYA010000106.1, forward strand.
CATCTTTATGTCAGATGCACTTGCCCAGCCTGGTAGCTCCGCACCCCCTCCCTCCTCGGCTTCAGCCTCCTCCTGCTCTCCAGATGACTCCTCATCCCTGTCATCTGGGTGCTCATTTGATACAGACATACTTTCTCCAGAGTCCACCTCCTCTAGGTCGTCTGCATGGCCTGTGGTCTTCCAGGTTCCCAGGTTCTCCTATGATACTGAGCTACAGCTGGGCAGGGCCAACGCTGCTTTCAAAGCAACCAGAACTTTGTTGAATACTGATGCAAAACTAAAATCCGCCATTCTTAATGGCTTGGCTAAAACGATCATCCAGTACAAAGTGTACCTCTCTGACTCAGAATTCGAGGATGTGGCAGAAGCTCTTATATCAAAACATCCATGTTTAAAAGAGCCAGGTTCTGTCTCTGGATATGGCGGATGGAAGGCAAGCTTGAAATATAAACTTGGTAACTACAGAACAAAGCTCACGGGCCTCGGGTGCCCAGAAGTTACAGTGAATGCCCTAAAACAAAAACCTGATGGCAAATGCAGTCCTGCCTATGGTGTTAAGAGGCCGAAAAAAGCAGAAGTGAATTACTGCCCCGCCTATCCAACTGGTGAAACAGCAGAGATGCTAGAAAAGACAAGAGTGGCTTTACTGTCAGAAGTACAGAAAAGAAATAATGATGACAAGGTGGCGAAGATGATGGACAACACCTTTGCACTCAGAAGAGAAGAGGTAGATTGAGAGGCACCAATGATAGCAGATTTCAAAACAAGGTGGCCAGCTCTCTTCCATGTGCGTGAGGTAAGTGAATGAATGTGTGATGGAACAAACTGATATCAATTTAATACACTGTGCTACATTACAGATAAATACAAAACAAAGTGAGATGTCTGTCTTTCTGCTGCGCCAGTCTCTCTGTCTCTCTCTGAAATGTTTTTCAACTAAGGTTTACAGACTGGACTGTATGTGCCATAGAAAAGACATGGAGAAAGATAAATACACATATCATGCATTTGCATGTCTTGAATGGCCTGAACTGCTATGTCAAATGTGACATTGACATGAAAATAGGCAGAGTTGAGTTTTGTTTACCATTGTTTTTTTATTGTAATTGCAGGTGAGTTCCGAATTCAAGAGAATCACAACAATTCATCTGCAGTCAAAGTTCTTCTCTGAGCTGGATGCGCACTCTGCAAATCTGCTCAAGGTGTATGCAAAGAAAGGTGGCACTCAGGGGAGAAAAATCAAGAGCATCATGGTGCACATTACCCAGGTATGATAACAATGGAAAAGAGAAACTGTTGCTGTCATATTCTTCAACTTCACTGAAAACCTGACAATTGTGGAAATGGCTAATGTTTCGGAAATAAGGGACACTCAAATCAATTCCTGACACTTTTATAGATTTAACTGAAGGGGGTAAATTTACAAAAGAAAAGGTATGAGCTTGCTTCAGTTTGAAATTGTACACATCATACATGAAAAAGCCAGACTATTTCAAAATGGTTCACAGTCTTTAGAGAACCACTGTATTCACTATTACTCTAGTCTCTAAATGCCTTTTAATGTTGTGACTGTGAATCTAGTTAAAAGTTGTCCAAGCAGGGTGAAACCTGCTCTGCTGGTAGGTTGAGATGGTGTTCCTAATGTTTTTTTTTTGGCATATTCTCTCTGATCTGCATACTTAGACGGACAGCATTGACGTCAGAAGAGAATGCTTCCTCAAAGGTCTTTGTGTCTACTTGAATGAAGATCCGGAGAAGCTGGTGAAGGAATACATGGTATGTTTACATTTTATGTTTACTAAGTTTTGATCAGATGGAAGGGATGGGGTTTCCTCTGGGTTCCAATCAGCTGTAAAAATTTGGAAAGATAAGGTCTTAAAAACCTCTTTGAAATCTACCTACTTGCCGACTGCATTGCATTTGTAAACAAACCAGGCATGTACTTGTCTGCACAGAATAACAATTTATTAGGCCAACTGGTATATACATAAGTTCTACCTATCAATTAAGCCTCTTTTCAGTTTGTCTGTAAACTTGTAAATGCTCTCAGTGTCTTTAAATATAATACACAATGCGTTGGGCATCATTGTCATCGCAATTGACAGAGAGAGGATTTGAAGGAGTCCCTGACACTGATTGTTAACCCTCCTGTTGTCCCCCTGGGTCAAACTGACTCTGTTTTGACTGGTCCTTCTTTCCTCCTTCTCTTCTCTCCTGCCATCCATCCTCCTTTCCTTCCTTTTGTTCTCCCTTCCTTCCCTCCTTTCCTTTCTTTGTTCCTCTATTTCTCCATCCTTCTTTCCTTCCTTTCTTCCTTTGTTCTTACCACCATCCTTTTCACTTCCTCCTTTCTTTCTTTCTTTCTTTCTTTCTTTCTTTCTTTCTTTCTTTCTTTCTTTCTTTCTTTCTTTCTTTCCATTGACCCAGGAAGACAACAGGAAGGTTAACTTGTATTTTTCTCAGTTACATTGTTCAGTTACTCAGTTACTATACTGTAAATGACTGTTTGAGACTGCCCACTGATGGCTTAAAAACGGGTTGAGAAAATGTCCCCTAAATGTGGTATGGACATGGTCTTTTTTTAACCTGTGTTTCTGTGAGTTCACCAGCACATACAGGTGCAAAACTTAAGTGCAAATGGTTAAGGGGAATGTGACTGCAGTGGCATTGTCTAATTTCCCAACAGGTCAAAGGTCAAAAGCAGGGCAGCATCATGGCATAGACTCGTTTTATTGGCTGCTTTTTTTTTAATGTTTTGTGTTGTTGTTGTGTTGTGCTTGTATAAAACATTGTATTTTATTTATCACAATACAATTTTATGGCAGTATCCACCGTTTGTCTTATATTTTGTTCTAGACTTGACTAGACTTTGTTCAAACTTAGTTTCAGTTACTATTCACTGCAAAACTTAAAGAGTTAACACTCAAATTGTATTCTTTGAATGACCTTTATTAAATCATGGAAAGTATTTCCATGTGATTAAAAGGCTTTTATTCAGCATTAAGCAATGCTGTTGGGCAAACTTATTTTATTTGGGTTGGATCAACTTAATATACTGGTGTAATTTTACTACTGTCAAATTAGTGGGTCCAATACTCAGGGGCGGATCTAGAAAATTATTTATGGGGTGGCGAGAGGGGGGCAGGGATTTTTGAGGGGTGGCAACATATGGCAGACATATATATACACTGAATTTAATCACAGTTATTACAGTTTGATGAGAAATAGTATGTAAACACTACACAAGGACATGGGCTGCTATTTACAAACTCATACAGACAACGTTATCTCATGCAATCAATATCTTGCATTTGAGCTTTCATGTGAAACAGTTCATATTAGGAATAAGTGACCATACAATGTGATCTCAATAATAGGAGATCCTGTAGATGGGCCATTATCACAGGAAAGGCATTAAGGTACGAAAAAGGTGATAAGTGGCAAATGTGTGAGAGGGGAAGCAAACAGTTTTTGACTGTGTCACAGTGCCAGCGTTGCAGGCAGCATTTGTACAAGAAACTATCCAAAGAAAAACTTACCCATGAAGACCTGTGGACTGAGCTGTACTAAGGTGAGCATAAATACACTGTGGAAATAAATGGGTCACTGCACTCAAACAAGGTACTGGACATCACTTTTATTCTTTTACTCGCTTTTACTTAGCTTGAACAATGTTTTGACAGATGAAATCTTTACTGGTAAAGTGATGAGAAATACAGTAGCATATATACAATATTCACAGCAGTTAAGGCGACATTTCATGCATGCAAATCTGAGCTGCTGTATCAAGAAAGTACACAAAAAGGCTCACAGAGTTACTAAAGGGTATGTTACATCAAAATCTCTACAAAAAAGAGAAGTCACATAAAAATACATTTTGCTCCTGGTCTTAAAAACTACAAAAACACTTTGTGGTAAGTTCATACAGGCCATTTCTGGACAGTTTTATACTGTATATACAAAGGAAGAGACATTAAAAAACAATAACAATAACTACAACAACAACACTGCTTCATGTTCAGCAGGATTTACACCAGTTACACCAGTGTCACATTTTAATTTTTTTTTTCTCACACTTTAGTTTTTATTAAGTAAGGGATAATGCCCAACGAGGTGACCATAAACAGGAGGTATACCATGGTCTTGGGGAATACTCGATTCTGATTGGCTGCCGGTTGTCCATTAACCCCTGATATACAGACACCTACTAAGTAGTTCCAGTCTAATTGTCTGTTTACCTTCTAAATCAATGCGCTAGCTGGCATATCAAATCTGAATATGTTATTTCCAGCACTGAGTGCAGTCCGTCAGTCCTTCAGTATCCTCTGAACACCACAAGGTGGCGACTGTTACACACAAGCTGCAGAAAGTACACCTCCCCTCTAAATTTACTGATACGTGAATAATCTCACATCCCGTTCGCTGTTCAGCTCTCTACTTCAGGCTGCGGCCACAGTAACGTTACACACGGACATCATTTGTTCGTGAAAATCTTGATATTGATTTGTGGACAATGAAATGACTGGTTAGCTAGCTAGTCTTGTTAGCTAGCATACTGTCATATTGAGAAGTGTAATTTCTGCAGCTTGTGTGTTACAGTCGCCACTGGACCTACTTAGTAGGTGTCCGTAGATCAGGGGTTAATGGACACCCTGCAGCCAATCAGAATCAAGTATTCCCCCAGACCATGGTATAAAAGGTGATATCAGATCTTCTCAGTCGCCAAAACAAAGATATAAATACAGAAACTTAAAGTGCCGACTATGTTGAGGTTTGTCATTTTGACAGTTTTGTAAAGGCTCACCAGTAAGCATTACATGAAGTTGCCATGCCTATAACAGCTGAGTGCGGCGATTTCCATGTTGCTCAGCAAAACGCTTCACAAATGTATCTAGATCTAACGCTTTTGTGCGTTTTGATTCAATGCTGAGTACAGCCAAACTCGATAGTCTCTTTTCTCTCATAGTAGACCGCAAATAAGTCTTAATGAGCCTGAGAGATGAAAAGCTTCGTTCACAGGATGCACTGCTCACAGGTAAAACAACCGCTATTTTACACAATCTGAACAACTCGTAAAAAACATCCTGGTATGGGTCCAAAAACTGAGCGAACTCCATTAGAGTGGTAGGACTCTCCTTTCCCCCCTTTTTTCTGTCTAGTACTCTCCTCGTCTGATGTAACTCGTGTTTGAGATCCTCAATGTTTGAATCATAAGCTTCAGCCAATAACAGAACAGCTTCCTCTCCCAAAAAAGTTAGACTTGACGGATTTAGTGCCTGGACACCCTGCATGATGTTACAATTTGTGTGAGAAAATCTTCGTTCTATTTCTCCAATCATGTTATCCAGAACTGGATAGTACACAGATACACAAAAATTGTGTTTGCTATCTGGAACTACATGCTGTCCCAAAGTGGAGTGGATGACAGTATCCTGAAGCACCTTTGTTGTCTGCCTTGGCCTCTTTGGTTTTCGCTGAGTTGTATCAATGTAACTTCGTTGTATCAATGTAACTTCGTTGACATAAATAAAGTGTTTCACTCCACATTTCCTCAAAAGAGGCTTCACTAAGGCACTGGACCAGTGTCTCTTTAAGTGCTTCAACAAGTTGAACAGCCTTAGCATAGTCCACTGTTTTAGACTGGAGCATGTCTGATAAGAATCTGGAGTCACTCAGGACCTTTCTGAACAGAACAAGAGATCCAGCAAAATTCAGATCAATTTGAGCCAGTATCCCTCTTGCTTCAACAGCTCTTTGTGGATGGTTCTCAGATGCAATCTCTTCAAGCACCTGTACTATTGGAGGCAACCTGTCCATAACATTGTGACATGCTATGTGCCTACAGGCCCAACGTGCATCACTCAGCTGTTGGAGTTCCCTTGGTGCACCATCAAACATCTCCCGCTGCACTTCCAGCCATTTGTTATGTACATAAGACCCAGACATGAATACATACAGTCGTTCCAATAATGAGAAGAAGTTTCCTGCATCTGCCACACTTTTTACAGTGTCTACTATGACTAAGTTCAAGCAGTGTGCACTACAGTGAACATAGAAGGCATGTTTGGCTACTTCTTTTATTTTTGCTTGAACACCTGCATGTGCCCCGCGCATCACTGCCGCGCCATCATAGCCCTGGCCTACGAGGTTTTTCTTGTACTCCAGCCCATGCTTCTCAAGGAAGCATATAATCTTGTCACTTAAGGCAGCATCCAGGTGTTCTGCCACCTCAAATTCCAGAAAGCTCTCATGAACCACGCCGTTGTAAAAATATCTCAGAACAAATGACATTTGCTCTTTCTTCTGAACATCTTTAGTTTCATCAACGATAACTGAAAACTGCTTGCTTGTTTTAACCTCCTGGATGATTTCCTCTTTGATCATTGCAGCCAAGCATTCAAGTATTTCATTCTGTATTGTTTTACTGGTGTACTTTGCATTTTTAGCTTGTTGCTCAAGTCTTTTTTTAATGATGGCGTTATGGTTACCCAGCAAGTCTAACATGGACAGAAAAACACCCTTTTTTTCTGAGTCGAGAGACTCCCTGTGACCCCGCTGTGCTATGTTTTCTGTGGCTGTTAGAACTAAAATTTCAGCTAATGGTTTAATGTAGTACTGATTTTCAGCAACCTGCGTCTTTTTCTGCTCATCCATTACTCCAAACATTGAGGCATTTTTATCCATGATTTTCTTGTTCTCTGTCCATGCAAACATTGCATTTACATGGCCATCAGATCTGGCATGAGAACAGAAACCACTGTCTTTCATTGTAGCCTTCTTCTAGTTACAATAACCCTCCAATGAGGTGAAAACAGTCCTTGGAGCATCAGGGAGGGAAAAATGTCTACAAGCAAAACAGAATGCTGCATATTTCGAATGTGAGTACTCTTACCAGGGATGAGATTTGTACCAGTCGCTCCGGAAGCTTCTCCTGGCTCCTCCCTGAAGGGTCTTAGGGAAACTCTCTCTCGTTGGCTGCGCTGGCACCTCACACCTGGACTTGGATATGTCTAGAAGATGGAGGGGAGGAAAGATTCAAACTGCATTACATCTGAACTAATTATACAATATGACAACTAGTAAAAACACAATCAATTTGTTACCATCATTGATTAGTTATAACCATCAGACTGTGTTAACACACACTAACATTTTTAGCCTGGGAGAGTATTTTTAGGTTCACTTGGTTAATTTTGGAATTTAACCTGAGCAATAGATCTAAAATACATAGCACACAAAATATTAAAATTCTGTCCCCATCTCATCACACTTTCAAGTTTCCCCAATTATTCATATTTAAGCAAACATGAATATTTATATCTATTTGAAGAAGTATAAGCTATGTCTCTTAAATGCACTTTATAGCAAAATGGCTCGTCATTTGTTGTTCTTATTCATTATGTAACTTAGTATACTATGCAGCAATAATTTCCATACCATGTGGACCAGCTCGACTGGAGACCGTTGGTGATGGCTCAGGCTCTCTCCTTTCCCTTTCACTGTCTGAGCCCTGCACGTTATTTAGTCTGTTGCTTCCTCCCTCCTCCATATCTTCACCACTGTGGTGTTCTCCCACCTCCTCCTGTCCCTGGTCGCCTTGGCCTTGGATTCCACCTCTGTCAGGTTTCTGTTGCCCTTCTCTCTCCCCTTCAACCTCTCCTTCGTGTTCTCTGTCTCCCTCCACCACTTTACTCTCTCCTTCCACCTCGTCTTCGTCTTCTCTCTCTCCTTCCACCTCTTTTCTCTCTCCTTCCACTTCATCTCCACCGTCTACCTTGCTCACTTCATCCTCTCTCGTCGCCTTTCTCTTTGGTGAGAAAAAACTAATAATGCTACCTTTCCTCTTCATTTCTGTAAGATTCAAAGTAACTTTACAATGTTTTCCTTGTCGGACGGAGACTCAATATTAGCTTTTGTAGCCCACTTTACACAGAACTAACGTCAGACCTAGCAGACATTACATGTATTATAACGTTAACATGTAATGTTAGCTAGGTCTGACGTTAGTTCATGATGTAGGCCATAGTTAGCGAAACAACGTTCTTCAACCTGATTTTTATCACCTCAAAATCAACTTCGTGAAAATACTAGCACTGTGCTTTCATTATTGTTTCATTTCTTGATAGATAATAGTAAATCAGTTTTTACCTCTTTCCTCCGGTGTCTCCTTTCCAGTCGCGACTGCGGGCTCCCTCGCTTCGCGCCACTCAGTTTTCCAAACAAAGCCGTCTCTTGCCGCTCTCGCGTTATCTCGTGCTGCATTCACAGCAGTCGGACATTGGAGATTCGTGCTCGTAAATGTCAAATTGGCCAATCACTTTTCTTTGAATTCGTTGCAGCCAACTGGGGTGGCAGCAGGGGTGGCAAGACTTTCTTTGAGGGTGGCATTTGCCACCCCATGCCACCCTGGTAGATCCGCCCATGCCAATACTATTATATTTAGTCAGTCTCAGCCCTAGGAAACAAGTTAAATTCAACCCTAATGAATTAATTGACCCAACACAATTAAATTGAGTTGAACCCAAACCGAGTAAGTAAGTTCAATCAACCCTTATAAATGAAATTGAACCCATGCAAGTGCATCAAGTTGGACTAACAAAATTGCTTAATGCTGAAAGAAAGCCATTTAATCATGAGGAAATACTTTCCATGATTTTTTTAAGTTCATTCAAAGAGTTATTTTTTGAGTGTGGGAATACTTTTTATAGGCACTGCATATACATTTGCGTACGTTCTGGTTACTTACTGTTTAGCCACTGATTATGTGCTCTCTTCCGGAACCTTTCCGTTGACACAATGTCTTCAAACCTCTTGCATAGAAGTGCAATATTTCCAATAGCCTTGTCTCCTTCCACGAGGACGGTTTCGATATATACTTCCTCCAGAAGTTCATCAGAGAGCTGTGCAGACAAAATCAAATACAAAAAAAACCAAAACCATTACTGCATCAAAACATTACTTGATTATTTCTCTGAATTATAACAATGATGTACTTTGTACCTTTTGGCATGTATGTGGATGTTTTGGGTCACACACAATGTGAATGAATGACTATGTTATGTCTATTATGACTGGTGTTTACTATGTAAAAATTGTTGTCATTGAATAATAAAATACCTCCTCAATCTGTGTTGTTGGAAGTGCTTAGGTTGTCTGCACACATCTTTTGTGTGGGGCAGTTCCACTTTCTGACCTGCCAAGTCATGGAAAAGGCATTAAGTTTATATGTGGAAGCTTGACTATAACTGCAAAACTTGAACTCTTCAGTGATTAGTGGAGAAACATGACATGTACCCTTGTGGTGTGATGATACACTCAGCTCATAAGAGAGACAATACATGATATCGGGTTCACAGGAATGATACATTTTTTAAACACTTTTTGTAAAGAGAACTTCTATGATGAAATTTGTGACTTGAAAAATAGTGTTTTCACAAAATACAAAACAATGCATTGTGAAATGTTTGAACCAGTTATTATCTTGTAATGGACATCACTTCAGTTGTAATTTGTGACTGAGTTTGAATTAACATGTGCAGTAAAAGACAAGAGCAATATTGTAACATGTTGTGGAAAGCCTACGGATGTACGACTCCAAAATGGACATGGTTTGTTGTGTGGTTCTCACACCGTGAGTGAGGTGGTAAATCACCCCAATTGTATAGTGAATGGTATATAACAGGTAAAATTCAAATCTGTAGATTGGCAGCGTTACTTGTGCCTACTCCTTATTCCTACCACTTGATACTAAATGTAAAAACTGTGAACGTCTTTGCCATATACTTAACTGACTGGTTTGTTTACTGTATGATATCTTATAGTTTTTCTTCAGATCTACCTAATGAGTGTGCACAAACTTTTGGTGAGCTTCTAAAGTCTAATTAAAGTGGTATGTGACGTTGTTATTAAACTTTCCGTAAATTCAAAGTAAAAAATAAAAAGTAAATAACATACAAAAGTTGTTGAGTCTTCTTTTGTGTGCAAACCGTAATAAAGCAGTAGTCTCTCAATACTTAAAGTGCAAACAAAGACTGACCACATTTTGGTTCAAGCATGTTACAGACAGCTGGCTACAAATACACTGGCCAGTTTTTGTCGGTCGCAGTAGTGACACCGCGACTTGCAGATGCTTGTAAAACTTTGTCTATGTTTGCACCCATAGACATATATACATCTATGTTTGCACCTGTATAGGACTCAGTATGCAGTAAAACATTTACCGTTTTCCTGTCATTTGTCAGCGTTGTCTGGACTTCCAATGTTTTCTTTATTGTAGAGAGCTATGGTGGCTCTGTGGGTGTTTTAGCATAGTTGTCGTGTTTGCCGCAGTATACAGGACTATTTTTTTAAGGCTTATAATCGTGCTTTAATTAAGCAATATTACCCGAGAGGGTGTGCTTTAACGTCATTTGAGCACGACGGTGATGCGGTCAGGACCGAGGCGCTTGCGCCGAGGTCCGCAAGCAGCACCGAAGTGTATAATAGTGCTTACATCTTGTTCCTGCCTTTTCTGTCACTCTGTCGCCGCTCAGTGTTTCCACCAAGTACCCTAAATGCTGCCAATTGGATGTAAGACTCCGCTATGCTGGCTGCAGCTCTGTGTTTGTTCTGTACTGATATCGCAAGACAGCTTTTAACCTCATATAGTCACAATGTTATATCGCGAGATCTTGGGGCACAAGATGATTGTTAATCACGAAATTGATTTGTGACATTTATGATGCTGTAATAATGTCATTGCTAAATCTACTAGAAAATGACATACACTTTATTTTCCTCAAAATTGCTCTAAGGGCCTCTGTTAGAAATCCTTTTTTTTTTTATTAGGAGATGTGTAGTTTTGTGGCATTTTTAAACATTCTACTATTTAACAAATATTGACACATTTACACAGTAAATGTTTTTCTACAACAATGGACTACTGTTATCAAATATTCACTTGATTTGACAAATTTGGATAGGTAAGGCTACAAAAATGGAAGACAGATTTGAAGTATTGCCTACCTATGCTTTACCACTCACTAGAATCTTTGTTTCACTGACCTACAAATTCTGTATCTTTATGCTAATAATTACCATTACATCTTGTTTGACCGGAAGGTGGTGCTTAGCAGAATACATTCTGCTTCTTACTGGCAGATGCTGAACCACTGTGTCAGCCACTGGATGTTTACCTAGAACATTTGATTTTTTAAATTTGTTAGATGGTTGGTTTTCTTATGTCACAATTCAATTTAATCCACGGGCAAGAAATAATTAACTTTTTTATTTGTCTAATTTGGACACAAAATTATATGTTCTACTAACCTCTGGCAAAATGACTTCATTTAAGTAGGTATCGCTATCAGCAACAGCCACTTGTTTGGCAACAAGCCCTTCTAATCTGGTAATGAGTTCTCCTGTCTGAAATATTGATAATGACAACACTAATATTTGCCTTTATTTTCAGATTGTATGTATTTAATTTGCAGAGACACCGTGAACTTGTATTTTTACTTTTCAGGTGTTAACTAACATATCAGCATTAAATGCATGCATAATCTTTACATTTATGTCATCAAAAACAGACAGGTGATCAGCATAGTATGCTTTTAGTTGTGGGTCAAATCCTGTGTCACCTGACAGAAGATCTATCTCCAAACACTGAGAATACAAAATAGTTTAATCAGTCCAAACACCTTTAAAAACCAACATGTCAGGTTTGAAAAAGGATGTCATTATTCTTTCAAACCAAACACCAAACCCATCTAAGAAAACGAAATTCTTTCAGTAATACCTTAATCTCTTTGTCAGTCAAAACACTGTCTGCCTGGGTGGATTCCACAATATCCCTGCAAGAATTAAAAGCATCAACTATGATCTCAGCTTTTACAGCAAAGACATTTATCTGAAAAAATGTTCCTAACTGACTTTTGAGCTGGGGGAAAGCAATTTCTTAGAAATTCCGTACTACTAACACAATTAAAAAACATCACTGTTAGAGAAATTATGGACTGTCATGTTTCAAACAGCAATGAAAGACAACGATAAAATTATTTTTCATTAGTTTTGTTTCATTTTTTCTTCTTTTTTACGTTACTTGACAGAACAGGAGCATGTATCATACTTACATATATGTACTCATGTCTTGATCACAACCACAGTGGAACTCTGTGGTGGTCACGTCCCCTTGCACCCCTGCACATTCAAAATGGATCCAACCTCCACAGCCTTTACACTCGAGCCAAGAATAGGTTTTAACTTGACTGTGTAGTGCTCTATGAGACAAATTAAAACTGTCTTATCAGCTTATTTGACTATATTTACCATACAATTGGAGAGACCTTAATTATGCTTTACTTTTGTAACAAACATATGGCATGCATCATTACACAAATGCTGCATATTGCTTTTCGATTTCTTTCTTCAATACCTCTTTGTGCCAGTTACCCGCTGAAACACACAGGCTTGTTTTTCCCAGGCCAAGCAATGACAGTTGGAGTCACTTTCTTTATTTTTCCTGTTGATGAATCCTCGCCTCCTCATATTTAATTTTTTGGAGGTCTTCTTTGGTGAGTGGGAAAGTCTTTGTGAATGACAAAGAAAACAAAAACAGACAAAAACACATTACTCAGAATTCTCTTTGCGTAAACATTGGCTTGAAGCCAAAAGTGTAATATATCTGACCTGAACACTCAGGCTTCTTATCATCTCAGTCGCATTGTGTCTCCTTAGAGTTCGACACTGGTTGAGGGCGAGATCGTCATTGCTGACATCTCTTTTTTGGACCTCATTCTCAGCTGCCTTTTTTGGGATAAAACAAAATGCATACGAGACAGTTATTATTTTTATTATTTCTTGTTGTCATCCTGTTTATGTGTTTTACAAATGACGACATCTCCTAATAAATCTTAAAGAGTTTACTTACTGAGCACACAAAGATCCCGCAGTTATCATGGTCTCTCTGCCTCCACTGTTTTGGGAACGTGACCTTCCATCCCTTAAGTCCTCTATGGTTTCTGAAAACATTACTTTCATAACAAAACATAAGGGGTCACATTTCTATGACAGTAATCCCCTTGCCTAAATTTTTGACCCACCCTCTGAATTATGTGTCTTAACTTCTCACCTCAGAAGAGCCATGTCGTCACCTGTCACTGTTGTATGAATCCTCAAAGAATCGTACAATCTCAATTCTTTGTCTAAAAAGTCTAGTACCTAAGTCATAAAGACACCAGAAGCAGATATATCTGTGGTTACATCTTTAGTTTTGTGTAACAGAGAAAAGGTTATGCTTTCAATTGCCACAATGATAACTTTCTGAGCCAATTTATCGTTATGCAATTATATATCGTCCATCACTCTCAGTCTTATCACACAATTAAGGCTATACAAAATAACATCAATTATACAGTAAAGCTTAACAAATGAAACCACATGTTCTATGACTTTCTGAATGGAGTATGGAGTAAAACTTAAAAATGCATATTTGCATGTCAAATATGAGCTCAACTGCCATAGGTGGATGCAACACTACCATTTAATAACTGATCAATTTAAAAATTACTTATTATTTGTGTTAGTTATTACTATTACTTTTAAAGATGTCTTGCATAATATTTGAAATATAGCATCATATGTTTCTTGCACTCTTCATTCTGAGTGCATCTTTGGGTGGTAATTTTAATACTACTTTGGCTACTGCTTACCTGCTGTTCACTTGGAGGTCCACAAAAGTCAAATAACACGTTTAACATGTTTCTAAAACTGTGCTTCAGCAGACATGGTCTAACCATTTCTTTTGAATAACTACAGTGATAAACATGTGTTTAGCAACATTTTTATGACATTGTATATGTGCTGTAAGGTTGGCCTACCCAAAGGATAAAATGATTTCCTGACTCCGGAGTGCTGTGACCAACAAGTCTTGGCAGTAAGATTCGGTCTGCGATCTATTGCAGTGGAGACAATAGTGACTTCAGAATTAAATGTCCATGACAAAAAGACAGATTGTAAAGACAATGTATCTTTCAAGAATAACAAAACACACCTTTAAATGTTTGAGAGTGTTGTCCTGGACATGGCCATGTCTTATCCAGTCCCCACTCCACAGAATACAATCAAAGTGAGCCAAACTCACAGACTGTGACGTGGGAATAAAGATTGGTGTTATTGTCTCCTACTTTTTTTATTAAGAATGTTGTGTTTGTTCAGAATTTACCAAAAGCATACACACAAGTACTATATATTACCTTACTGCAGCCCTCTGAAATTTGTGCCACTCTGAAATTGACAGCCTGAAAAAAAAATGGTGATATAAGTTTTTGCGGGATGTAGCATACAAAAATTAGCACCGTACTTAGCAATTGGCATCGCAATTGTCCACACCTGTTACACTCCAATCAGTTGGGCATGCAGCAGTGACAAAGAAGGGGCGTTGCCCCGTGTTGACCATGACATCCCCCCACTCTTTTACATTGGCAGTCCCTGACAAAGAAATATCATAAAGGACTTAAATGTCTCCATATCTCTCTGGGGGCTGTCCCCTATTGACACGGTTTGACCTCCTGGGGGCCATATCATTACCTTGGTCATCTGGAGCAGGAGGTGCTACCCATGGCACATACATCACAGGTGGGGGTTCCCAAACAGGGGATACTGGCGGCTCAGGATGTACTGCAGGGGCACCTTGGGGTGGATTAATACAAGGTTTAAGAGAATTTCTGTGCAGAACCCTCTCTTTCCCTGTGTATTCGGATTTAACCCGATAGGTTAAACCCTCTTTATCCAACTGTTCCACCACCACATAGGGCTCTGGATCCCACTTACCACAAAGCTTGCCCTTTCCTCCATCCCGCCTATTCCTTCGCCATACCCGTTCCCCAGGAACTAAAGGCAGTGCCTTGGCCCGGCGGTCATATTGCTTTTTGTACTGGTCTGCAGCCTGGCCCATTGTTTTAGCAGCTAAAGAGTAGGCATACAACAAATGTTGATGGTGTTCAGCCACCCAACTATCCCAACTATACCTGACCTGCTGGTTCTCTACCCCCAGGGCCACATCCACAGGCAATCTGATATGAGGCCCAAACATCAGATATGAGGGTGCATACCCAGTGGAGCTGTGTAAGGTGGCATTGTAAGCTTGGACAAGGGCAGGGAGATGTTCGGGCCATCGACTTTGCTTTTCATCCTCCAAGGTTCGCAGCATACTCAAGAGGGTCTGGTTTAGCCGTTCGCACATGCCATTGCCTTGGGGATGGTACGGGGTTGTCCTACTCTTAGAGATGCCATAAAGGCTACATAGTTCGGCCACCAGGTGGGATTCGAAATTTGGGCCTTGATCTGAATGGAATCTCGTTGGGCACCCAAAGGTCTGGATAACAGATTGCCATAGCACCCTAGCAGTAGTTTTCGCAGTTTGATCTCTGGTGGGGATAGCCCAGGCGTAGCGGGTGAACAGATCAGTCATCACGAGGATGTTTTGGTAGGAGTCATTGGGCCTTCCTAAGGTTAGGAAGTCCAGCTCGATAACCTCAAGGGGGTAAGACACAGTAAAAGGCTTCAGGGGTGCTTTAGGGGCAGAGTCAACTTTTTGTACTTGGCAACGGGGACACAGGGAGTGGTATTGCTGGACCTGGGTCTGCATGCCTGGCCAGAAGAAGTGTCGTCGCAGACAACTTAAAGTTCTCTCCACCCCCAAGTGTCCGACAGCATTGTGATGTTTCTCCCATACCTCTTTGCGTTGTTGAGTAGGGCAGACAACCTGGAGGCGGGCTTCGTGGGTGTTATAGTCAATAACTCGACGACACAAAACCCCCTCCCACATTACCAGTCTGGTCCTCTGCTGTAGCAGTTGTTTCACCCCGGGCGGAGCAGCTCGCCAGTCTTTTCCAATGGGGAACTTCCCACTTTCCACACATCTCCGCACTAGGCCCAGGTCCTTATCCTCATGCTGCTTGGCCCGCCAATCTCCCATCGTCTGGCCTTCTATGGATTGTCCATCCGCCACGGCCGACGCCTGAGTCACAACAGCACCTAGAGGGGCTTCAACAGGAAATCTGGACAGGGCATCGGCGTTAGCATTTTCTCTGCCAGAACGGAACTTCACATGGTAGTCAAATGCAGCTAGCTGGGCTACCCACCTTTGCTCAGTAGCTCCCAGGCGGGCAGTCTGCAGGTGAGCTACAGGATTGTTGTCAGTGTAAACGATCACTTTGGCCCCCATCAAGTAATCTTTAAATTTTTCAGCTATGGCCCACTTTAAAGCTAGCAGTTCCAATTTAAAGGAGCTATAGTTGGCATCGTTCTTCTCACTAGGATGCAGGCTCCTGCTTGCGTAGGCCACAACTCGCTCACGCCCATCCTGTAGTTGGGCTAAGACAGCTCCCAGACCAGCATTACTCGCGTCGGTGTACAACACAAAGGGTTCGGCGTAGTTGGCATAGGCTAAGACAGGGGCCTGAGTCAAAGCAGCTTTTAGGTGGTCAAAGGCTTGTTGACAGTCATCAGACCAAGAGATCAGACGAGATCCTGTCTTCTTATCTGCAGGGGCTCCAACTAAGAGGGCATTCAGTGGGCGTGCTATCTTTGCAAAATTGGCAATAAAGCGGCGATAATAACCCGCTAAGCCCAGAAAAGCACGTACCTCTCTTATTGTGGTCGGAGCCGGCCATTCAGTCACAGCAGTGATCTTGGTAGGATCTGGTTTCACTCCTTCCCCAGTGACCACATGGCCCAGGAACTTTACCTCCCTCTGAAGCAGCTGGCACTTATCTACCCTCAGCTTGAGCCCATGATGTTGCAGCCGCTCGAAGACAGTTTCCAGATGACGCAGGTGGGAAGAAAAGTCTGGGGAATAGATAATAATATCATCCAAATAGACAAGTACAGAGTCAGCTAATTGGCCATGCAAACATTGTTGCATAAGCCGTTGGAAAGTGGCCGGCGCGTTGCAGAGACCAAATGGCATCCTCTGAAACTCGTATAGACCTAGTGGGGTGGTAAAGGCAGTCTTGGGTCGGTCTCGGGGGTCAACTTCAACCTGCCAGTAACCACTAGCTAAGTCAAGCGTTGTGAACCAGGAGGCTTGAGTCAGGGAGGTCAGGGTCTCCTCTATCCGAGGGAGCGGAAAGGCATCTTTATGGGTCAGGGAGTTCAATTTACGATAGTCGACACAAAAGCGCCAACTACCATCTTTCTTGCGCACCATCACAATAGGTGCAGCCCAAGGGCTAGAGCTTGGCTGAATAACCTTCTTCTCCAACATATCCGCTAGCAAGGTCGGCATTTCCTTGTACATCATAGGCGGTAGGGGGCGGTATTTCTCCCTTACTGGGGGTGCATTGCTGGTGTGGATTTGGTGTTGCACTACATCAGTATGCCCAAAGTCTTCCTCATGGAGGGCAAACACCCTGACCCACCGCTGTAGGACCGCTTTAAAGTCTTGCTTCTGTTGTTCAGTCAAATCCTCTCTGCCTTGCAAATCGTTCAGTACCTCAACAGGTGGTTCCAATCGTTCTCCCTTCCCAGCTTCCACAATATCCACCGTAACAGTTCCATCGTCTTGTACGGTGAGGCTTAGATCTGTTGTGCCATGAACGTCAGCACGGTCGACACGGAACACCTTGGCCAACTTCTGGTAACGGCCTACAAAGACAGGACAAGAGGTCACATTCTGTACACGAATCGGAATTCGCCCACGCTCAACAAATGCAACTGTTTTTGCCACAGAGAAAGACCCTGGGTGGGACAATGCTTCGATCAGGCCACAGTAGCCTTGCCCCCTCTGGCCCATCCTCACCCGCCCCCAGACCACCACCTCACTTCTGGCTGGAACGGTCAGGCCCCTACGGCTTGCTGGACGCACAAACCCCATGTAACCATCATCCCCCTCTATTACAGCTGTCTGTTGGCATACAGCAAATGCACCAGTCCAGGCCTTCCTTGTCCCTTGGTCCTGAAAAACAGTCTTTGGTCCATCTGGGTGATTAAATAAGTCATGCCAGCAAGTGGTGATAACATTCATGCCAATCAGTAGTGGGGCAGTTAGACATTGGTCTGCTACAATAACAACCCCCCGCCCTGAGATACTGGCACCCCCTACTTCAAAATCCATTACTGCATAGCCTTGATAGGGAATGGATAACCCATTAGCTGCTCTAAGTGTCAATTTGTTGGGGGCTGTACCATGTGATAGGGTGGCTGCTGGATAATGCTGGTCGAATACACTCTGTTGCATCAATGTCACTTGTGAACCGGTGTCTATTAGTCCGATCAGGGGCACACCATTCACTTTAACCTCAACTTTGGGGCAATTACCCACAAATATGGTCCCTCGTCCTGCTTCCCCCAAATTCCCTGCTACTTGGACCTCAGTAGCAGGACATGCTAGTTTAAATTAGCATTAGACTCGGATGGGGGCCTACAGAACCTGGCAATATGCCCTGCGTGCCCACACCGGCGACATATAGGCTTACCATCTGCAGCCCGAGTATTGGGTGTGTAGGTCTGGAGCCTCCTCCGTTGTGGCGGCTGATTAGGGTGCTGGGGGTAGGGCGTAGGCTGGCCTGCCATTGGTTGTAACTGCCAGGTCATTTCCTGCCTTAATGCACTCATCTGCCCCCTCACTTCCTGGAGGAGCTCTTTTCGGAAGGTCTCAGCCCAGGCATCTTTCCCTGTTGCTGGTTGGGAAACAGAGGACTCACCCACAGCTTGAGCAATGATTTCATGTCCAGCCCCAGGCCGCTGTTCACGTTCCAGCTCAAAAGTTTCTTCCAACACTGCATCGAAGGTGGCGTCCGGGTTGCGGCGTGCATAAGCCCTGATCGTGCTCCTCAGTTCAGCATTACGGATTCCCATCAATAGCTGGTCTAACAAGTGACTTTCATCAAGGGGGCCATTCGGGTCTCGTTTTTTTAATCTACGGAACAATTCCCGCAGCCTGAGGACATAGAATCTCAAACTCTCAGTGGAAGTCTGAGTACAGCTAAAAAATTGCGACCTTAAAATAGCCACAGGAACTTGATCTCCATACAGAGTATCTAGACGGTTTAAAATTTTTGCTACAGTATCACGGTCTGTGTCCCCTAAAACACAAACCTCCCTTTTAGCTTCATCCGTTAATGCCCCCAATACTATGCTGACTTTTTGCTGTTCATTAAACTCCCCTGACTGCAATAAACTCTGAATTTGCTCTTTCCACTCATTCAATTTTACATCACCACCTGCCCCTTTAAATTTAGGGATCCAAGGTGCACCTGCATACATTGGCATCATCATCATTTTCAAAATAGAAAGAGAAAAAGAGAGAAAAAAAATATAATATATATATATATATATATATATATATATATAAAAAAAATACAATAAGATGTGTATCTTAGCTACTGTATAACGTATATAAACAGGCTATGCAGTTTGAGTGACCTGAATGTGAAGCTCCAAACCAAACCCTGCCGACAGCGCCAAATGTGATAAGGCGGCAATATAGCCTGACAACGCCACCCAATTAGAGAGCTGGGACTCTTAATATATTGAAACAACTTTTTCCTTTCTGTTTGCAAGTCCTTTAGTTTGGTGGGAGCAACACAACAGATTTACCCAGACGGCAGCTTGAGTATACAAAAATATATATATTTATTACAATATGCAGTTAAATAAAAACAAAGGTGTACACCATTCCACACTTATTCACACATTCAACTTAAGAGTTGGCCCCTTCGATCGCATAGTCCACATTCCACAAGGGGTTCCCCTAACACAAGTCCGTCTCACGCCCAGCAGTGACTTCAACGCAGCCGGCGACCTGCCAATCACTCGCACACACCAACGCAATCACGCACACAAACAGAGAGTGAGCCACCAGTATCTCCACAATAATAAAAAAAAACACACAACACAGCAATGAGCACAGCAAACAAAACACACAGCAATGCAACGCTAAAAGAGCGTCATGCAATTCTCAAAATCACTGCAACTCATACATTTATAAATATGGTTAGTAGACAGTCTGGAGCTCGATTATGTAGACATAGATCTTAGAGGGAGCGAGACCGCATCGCCGGACCAAAAACGTCACTCACCATCAAACTGGGAGCAGACTAATCTAACTCCCAGTCCGGTTGCACAGCACTCCACACAGCCACAGGCGCAGGACGAACACGACAGGGCCCCGGACACCGCACCTGCGGTGGCAACAACCCCAGCAGGCGAGAGGGCGGAGAGCCAACCGACGAGAAGACGGACCACAGCAGGACAGCAGGCGGAGAACCAGACGATGAGAAGGCGGACCACAGCAGGACAGCAGGCGGAGAACCGGACGATGAGAAGGCGGACCACAGCCGACGCGAAGACGGACCACAGCAGGACAGCAGGCGGAGAACCACAGCCGACGCGAAGACGGGCCACAGCAGGACAGCAGGCAGAAAACCACAGCCGACGAGAAGACGGACCACAGCAGGACAGCAGGCGGAAAACCACAGCGGCCACCGGGCCCGACGCTAGTATGGGCACACTAGCAGACTTCCGCAAAACAGCAGAACCATCCACGCAGTCGCGCACACAACAGGCAGTTAAACAAAACCAACAACTTACGGGAGCGACAGACAGAGTCCACGGGAGCAACCACCCCCACGGTTTCAGTTCCTCCTCTTTTAAGCAGCCTGCGAGTAGCAATTGGCATCGCAATTGTCCACACCTGTTACACTCCAATCAGTTGGGCATGCAGCAGTGACAAAGAAGGGGCGTTGCCCCGTGTTGACCATGACATCTTTACCCAGGCCATTTCAATTTTGAGTTTCTTCTCTGCTGCTCTTGCCAAATTGTCCTTGGTTGGTTCACACAATCGCCCGTCATTTGGCTGGAAGAACAACTGGTGGCTTCGATTGTTCATGTGTTTGGCAACTTGGCCTGACACATCTGAGATAAAGCATGTGGGGAATGCTTTGAAACTCAGCAAACCATCAACATGGTCCCTGGCAGATTCTGTCCAAAAAAGAAAATTCAGATAGTACACCACTCTGTGGGGGCAAGAGAAATGCAATACACATCTCACATCTCACATCTTCCCCCATCCAAGGAGCCAATGTCGAGTACAATGTCTTTGACTGATATGGGTTTCTAGTTGATGTACCTGGGGATATTTTTAAATGATAAACACAAGTTTCATTAACATTAACGTCATACTCTAATTTGCAGATATGCAAGCCTGTGTATGGCGCTTAGTATGTAAAACCACACTGCCACAACAAAACCAATCATACCGTTTTCCTAGTTACTCTGAATAATGCATTGTTTCTGTAGTTCACTCACAGTCCTGGCTACAAAATATGAAATTGGGCTGATTTTAAATGAACATTTATAGCAAAAACTGTACTGGAAGCATTCAGGATCAGAATTGTAGGGCTTCATTGCTGTGGACTGATGACTGTGATCTGTATGCGCTTTCTATATCAAATGAATTATGTGGTGCCTTAAACTTCACTAACAGGTATGCATGTTCCTGTCCAGCTTTAATTATAATTTTGGTCACAGGACAGCCAGGTCATGGCAGATCAGTGTGAATTTTCTTGAAGGCAATTCAGTTCTTATGGATGCAAATTTACAATAAAAATGTCAAAAAATCGAGTCTTACACCTACAAAATCTATTTAGTATTTTTTGAAAATGCGTGGAGATCCCCAAATCATATTGGTGACAAACCATAATTAAAAGAAAACCCTTTTTTCCAGTTTTTATTTCAGAATTTGCTATAGATAGTTTTGAAGGTACACAGATTAGTGTCAGGCCTGGACTAGAAGAAGGACTCAGATGCAGGGCAGAATCAAAATTCAACAGGCTTTTATTCTGAAATTTAGGCAACAAGACAGAGTGATAACCAAATAGGCTATGGAACCTGAACCTGACTACCTGCAAGGCAAGAAAGAAAACAAAAGAAACAAGAAAACAAAACCACACCAACGGTGGGAACTCAACGGGAACCGGAGAACAAACTAACTCTGACTAATCTAATTCTAAATTAAATTACAACTGAAAACACTCACAAGGAGGAAACACAGCTCACTGATTCTTGAGATAAGGGACAAAACATGTCCTATATAGAAAAGTCATATTTATGTTAAAAATAAATAAATTCATAAAAATAAATGTGCTTAAAAAGTTTCATGTATAGGAATTGTGTATACTCATTACATTAATTTCATATTTTAAAAAAACTTTTCAGCAGAATTTATTAAAATTCACGCTCTGTACCCAGAAAATACATGTATTTAGCCTGTCCTCAGCAAAGAGTCACAATGTCAAACTGCCAAAAAAAGTGTTTAAAAAATGTTAAAAATGCATAAACATACATAGCCAATGAAAGTAGAGTATCATTAACATATCAAAAGATACAAAAAGTTAATTTTAAATGATATTTTCCCTTAAATGCTGCCTATCAAATGTGTGTCCTCACTCTCCGTCAACTCCGTCAGATTTTTTTAAAATCCTAAATAAATCAGGAAATATTGTGGTCAGCTATTACCCTGAGGACCCTTTTCCACTTCCTGTTCATGGTGAATGCAACAGTGGGAGATATGGTCTAGTAAGTTTTACATTTTTTGATATTTTAAACAAACAATGTTGATAAAAATGTGGTCACAGCTTTTACACGTCAACACCGTCTGTACATTATTATGATCTTAGTTAATAATTGTGAAGTAAAATTGCATATTTTAGTTTAGGTTATAGTGGTTGCAAGCAACTGAGGAAAAAAACAAAATGGCTGCAGTGTACAATACATAGTTAAGATGAAAAAATATTCCATTTTGTCAACTCCGTCAGACGTCAACTCCGTCAGATTTCGTGTCTGACAGAGTTGACTTGTATACTGACGGGGTTGACAAGTGATCCCAAAAACTCTTTTTATAGTAATATAATATCATTTTTGAATATGGGAAAGTATTCCAATGTTATTTCATTGGCTCCATTTACATATTTATTTACATATATGGGCAGATTTACATACAGCTGTATAAATAACATTTAACTTCTAGAGCTAAGACAGGCTGATGAGGTTATGACACTAAGTATTATAGCCCTATTACACCATTAACATGGTAGATAATGCTCTAACATGGTA
>CAEMYA010000106.1:181933-219139 GCA_903131615.1 Diplodus sargus
ATATATATATATATATATATATGTATATATATATATATATATATATAATCACCTGGTACTGTAACAAGCACATGCACACATACATACATACATACATACTTACACACACGCACACTCACAGACATTGATTGGCAATGGTTAATGTTTTGCGAGGTAGATTTTATATGAAGTAATGTATTGTTGTGTTCTCCTAATAATGAAAACCTGACCAATGAAAGACCAAAGTTTCTGCTATCGATTAGTCAGACTGGCTACGGTGGCTGGGCTAATATTAGCCATGTTAGCTAAGGATACATGTGTTTAGCTTGTGCCTTGCACACAGTCTCTTATCAATATCAAGTCTCAGCCTAAAGAAATGATCAAAATGAGTAAACAAATTTAATTTTCACTTGTGACACATTCATTTTATAACCGCATCTTCAAATCAGTGTTTGCAGCCCAGTTGGTGGCGGCCACTGGCATCATATAAACAACATATTCCTCTGGCTCATCAGTGGTATGAGAGAGATGGATATCTTTCTATCTATCTATCTATCTATCTATCTATATATATATATATATATATATATATATATATATATATATACATACAAATATATAATCACCTGGTGGTTTTACTGTAACAAGCACATGCACACATACATACATACATACTTACACACACACACACTCACAGACATTGATTGACAACGGTTAATGTTTTGCGAAGTAGATTTTATATGAAGTAATGTATTGTTGTGTTCTCCTAATAATGAAAATATGTCACTAGGTATTGTTTTGTTGGCAGGCTCAAAGTTTCTGCTATCGATTAGTCAAACTGGCTACGGTGGCTGGGCTAATATTAGCCATGTTAGCTAAGGCTAGCGCTTTCATTAGCTTTAAGTAGTTTATGGGCAGACATTTAGACATATTACTTTACTATCATATCGTAAGAGTCCCACGTGTAATTACTGTCTATATGCATACATCAACATCAACAACAACATAACATACATATGTTCGTTTACCTGCGGTAAAGTGTTAAGGTAGCAAGTTGTCAATAAAGACAACAAAAAAAAGTATACATTTACGGCAGTACTTGTCGCGAAACCAGCCCAGTGGCATCACATTTGCATATTCATCAGGGGGCGGTACCCACCCAACAGTCTTTCAGTGCCGTAACAATCTCAAGCGGCACATACTGTCATGTGTCGATGGAATAACAGCGGCATAATAGCAGCATACCACTTCGACAATCTGTATGTCATTCTGGGGATCGGTTTATACTACTCCGAGAATCTGTATGTCAGTCTGGGGATCGGTATATGCCACTGAGCAGCAATCGACATACCTTCAGCCACTTTTTGATCTCGCTGTCACTCAAAATTTAATTCCAGATTTGTCTTAAAAACCTGTTAAAATCTAGTTAGTTTACTTGAGCTATTTTCTATCTATAGACATTATATAAAATAAATTGTTTTGAGGAAAACACATTGTAATTTTAAAGCAGTGTTAGCTGTAGTCTGTGATAATATTTTGGTAAGCTAATAGTAATTAACTTGTGGTTATATTAAGTAGTAAGTAGAAGCAATTCTGTTTTAAAAGTTTTAGATGCTACGCTTAACTTTGTCATTTTTTTCTTTGCCTTTTAGGTTGCTGGTTCCAAAATGATCTGGACGTGTAAGTTGTGTGCAGCTTCTTTCACCTCCAGAATACAGTTATTTACACTACAGGCAGCACAGCCACTATTCCAGAAGTAGCCCTTGTATATGTCTCTATGCTGATTGCATTTGTACATTTCCCCTTCATTAGAAAGATGATGGAGACCACATTTTCCCATGCCGACAGACCATATTGATGTCCTGCCCAGCAGTGAACAAGCTCATGGACCTCTGGCCTGATCTAAAAATAGAATCTGAGGTAATATGGATCAGCTCTCTCTTTTAAAGTGAAAATTGTGATTCTTACTCATTTGGCCGCTTCATAAATGTGTGCTTTTTCCAAGTGTTGTTGCTGTATTCTCCTGCTGTTATTTCAATGTAGTTGTATGAGTTCCAGCGGATTACGAATCAGAACCTGCCCAACACATTCTATGCTGAGCATGACCACCATCTTCCTCGGCTGATGATCTTATTCAGACAGAAGGCATCAAAAACTGGGAAGACAGCAGATTCTCTGGCTGAAATTTTAAAAATCCACGATGAACAGGTAAATAGATTTTTTCACGTTTCATAGGTTGAACCATCGCAACATTGAACAGGTTCAATGATTCAAATGAGCTTTGTGAATTTTGCAATTGGTCCACTTTGTGTTTGCCATTTGTCTGATTGCATTAAAGATTTGAACAGGGTATTTGTGGA
The DNA here is from genome assembly GCA_903131615.1 of Diplodus sargus. Taxonomy (NCBI): domain Eukaryota; kingdom Metazoa; phylum Chordata; class Actinopteri; order Spariformes; family Sparidae; genus Diplodus; species Diplodus sargus. Next base: position 184,273 of record CAEMYA010000106.1, read on the forward strand.
CATATGTTTTGATTGGACTGTTTAAAATTAGCTTTGTTCAGTAAATTCTTCAGTGTACACAATTCTGTTTTTATCTGAATAGGAAATCCATGAAATCCACACCAAGCGCACTACTGTTCTCCACGCCCTTCCTGTGTATCCGTGCGAGGACGTTTCTGGATTTTTCAGAACCTGCACAGTGAGTCTCCTTAAGTTACTGACTGCTGTGTATTTAGTCAACAGTTCATCAAAATAACATGTTTTAGGACTTACCTTTGTTTAGTCCACCCATACAGTTTTCGTATATGGTCTGTTTTCTTTCTCCTTACTACAAAGAAACTGTATTGGCATTATGTTGAGAGTGATAAGATGTTCAGTCAAACATTTTCCTCTAAATGTCTTTTAGTTTGGTTCCAGTAACTCACACCACTTAGATTCTCTGGTAATTTGTGAGGATTTGATTCATGTGTGCAGAACATGGATCTTATGTTTTTCACCTCTTACAGTGAGACCCAGGTCTCCCTTGTAAAATAGGTATTGGATTTCAATGGGACTTGGTTAAAGAAAGATAAATGATATGTCATCTGTTCTATTCCATGTGTTAGTTTGTGATTAGTATCTCTTTTTCATTCATTCAGGACGAGTCTGATGAGCCAGAGCTTGATGGTGTTGCAGTGGGCCTCCTTACTGTCATCAGTGACCATGACACAAGTCCAGTTCACTACCACCCTGTGAGAATCTCCAGGAAGCCAAAGGCACTTTTATAGCTGGTAACAAAAGCTAATTTCATTAGTGTATTTTTTACTATTGTTTTTGATTACTGATTATTTTACTGACTATCTGATTAGTTGTTTGGTCAATATCAGAAATTTGTGAAAAATATCTATTTCCTCGGGCCTTAAGTGACCAGGAACACATTTGGAGGGCTAGAATCAGAGAATTTTGAGTTTTTCTTCTTAAAAAGTTTGGGAATAATCAGTTAATCTGCTTCTTGCATCTCTACAATCTATTTTTTGTTCTATTTATTTTAATTTATAAATGTTTATTTATTTTTCTGTTTAATTTTAACATTGAATTGTGCTTAAAGGGAGTGAGCAAGAAAATACTGCTCAGTAGCAGATGTTCATGACTTTTAGATATATTAAGTTTGTTCAATTCAGTGTAATCTAGGCAATCAATTGCCTCAAAAATGTCAAGCTTTGAGTCAAATATTTTTAAGTAAATAAACTCAACATATGTGACTAATGTGTACCTAAAACAATGACAACACAAACTAATAAACATTGAGTTTGATTAAAATGGTGTGGTTGTGTACTTATTGTTAATGTGTCCATTTTAAGGTGTTTAGTGTTACTGGAGCTACTGTACTCATTACTTTAGTGAAAACAGTGTAACAAAAATATATAGCGTGTCAAACTATGTTGAAAAGCAGGACTTTATAGTGACGTTGAAATTTCAACGTTGATTGGATTTGCAAAATCTAAACTAAAATCAATATTGATTCAATGTTGGCGAATTCACCTATGTTAAAAAACGTGACGTAGAAATGACGTTGCTATTTTAACATTGATTAAATTTGCAAAATCTAAACAAAATTCAACAGTTTTCCAACACTGGCACCTGACGTTGATTCAACAGTGACTTGACGTTACAATGCCAGCTGGGTTAACTTTCACCTTCTTTTTTTAGCAATTTAGTGGTAAGAACAACACAAATAAATGCACTGAAATCATCATATCAAGCTGCAAACAGGATTCTTGTCACATCTATGACACAACAACAAAAAGCAACAGAGTGCTCACTTAGAGTGATGTGGATTTTGGGTAAGCACAAGAAGCCATTCTCAGATGCAGAAATAATAAAAGAATGCATGACTGAAGTGATGGACACAGTCTTTGAAGGCAAACAAAAAGAGGAAGTATTCAACAATGTATTTTAATTGATGTCAAAATGGAAACTACATTTTATTTTAGTTCGTATTTTTGTGGTTGTTTTGAATGAAAAAGACTTTTTGTTTTGAATATTACATTATTATTGCATGTGACCAGACCGACCTCAATACATGGACCTTTGAGCCCTTTAAGATTTGTGTTTGAGTACCCCTGCTTTATAGTATCTGACAAATTATTTGATTGCAAGTTATAGGTTTTATTTTTGAAATTAGTTTTATGTTCTCTCAAATTCCTATTTTTGTTTGACATTTAAAAAGAATTCCTTAGGCTGGCGTGTAATATTTTGAGGAGTTCAAAGGCACAACAGCACTCTCTCTCTCTCTCTCTCTCTCTCTCTCTCTCTCAGAATATTAATTAACATTAACAAGTTTACTGAAGTCTCCATGAGACCACCTGCTAACAGTATCTGGATACAGTGGATATGAATCACATTATGTCACCTGCATCTCACCTAATGTAGGAAATCAATAGTAACAAATAGTGAACTGTCAAGGCCGTATCCTGGCTGTTTGACATTGAATAAAAAGTAGGCATATACACAAAAAAGCGGCCCAACAATAACAACATGAAGGAGAAAAAGACAAAACATTATTTAGACGTTGAATCAGACATCAACATCAAGATCCAGTTTATTCCTGTACTTTGTCTTTAATGGCACAAGTGCTGAAAATCCAGTTTCACACAGATAGATGGCAGTAAAAGGCATCAGAAACATCAACGCCTTGTTAGACAGATCAGTATATTCTGGGTACACATGCATCCATAAATGTGCCAAGTGCTTCTATGTGAAGATAAGTTTCAGAGTAGTATCACAAGATAACTCCACAAGGCTGTCCTGCTCCCTGGAGCTGAGACCTGCGATGGCATCCTCATTTTGGGGGGCAAATGGATTCTGTATCCAGCTGTGTTGTTCGCTGAGCACAGAGAAGTATTCCTGGAGCTGCATCTTTAGGGTTTTCAGGTGCTCTCTTATTGCACCTGCCACGGAGGCCGGGATCTGCCTCTTCTCTTTGGTGACACAATCACACAGATTGTCCAAGGACTCGTAGTTGTTCCGACCCACTCTTCGGTCCCACAGCTCGAGCTTCCTCATGGTGGCTTCTATCTTACTGTGGACATGAAACACAGTGCTGTTTTTCCTTGGAGAGATAGATTGAGTCTATTTAAATAGATGAACACGCCAACTTGCACAGCCACTTAAAGTCCCAGAATTGATCTGACAGTTCAAACTGGGAGTCCACGAAAAATGTCCTGACTTCGTCAGTTCGAAAAGTCGAGTGAGTACCTTGAAAGCTCCGGACTTCAGTGTCCAGGAGAAGCTGCCGATGGTCGCTCCCCATCTCCGTGCACAATATGGCAAACAGGCAGGACTGCGGTGGCCGACTTTTGATAAAGTTGACTGTTCTCACAGCTTCATCCAAAACAGTCTTAAAATTTCGTCTTTGTGGCCAGTGCCTCTCTCCGGATACTGCAGTGAACAGCTGTGACCAGCCGAAACACATCTTTGACCCTTTTCACATCTTCAGTCAGTCTCCCCGCCATGGCCCGAGCTCCGTCAGTGCTTAGTCCCACACTTTGCCTATTCTATTTCATTTGAAACCATGAATTCATTGTGCCAAGTGTTAAAAATGGTTTCCGCGTAGTGTGTGAAGCTGACGGTTTGCAAAATAGAAAGTCCCTCATGTACTTTCATCCATCCATCATATTCATATCTGATGAACGCCATTGAATTTGCCAAGCTTGCAATGTCCATGGACTCATCAATCTGTAGAGCATAAAAACGCCTTGCTTGTACTCTGGTCACTAGCTGCTTAAGCACATCTTCAGCTATGTTGTCAATACGGCGCTTGACTGTGTTGTCAGAAAAAGAAATCACGTTAAGTTGTTTAGCTGCTTTCTCCCCAACCATCATTTCAACCTTTTCTTTGGCAGCAGGTGAAATCAACACCTCCCCAATGGTGTGTTGCTTCCCAGTCTGGGCGATCAACTTTGCTACTCGGTAGGAAACCTCCACCGCCTTGGTGTTTTCATTCCCAGTGACGGAGGTGGATTCAATTGCTTTTCTATGGCTCTGAAACTCTCTCAGCTTGTTTCGAAAAAATATTGAGGCTTTGATGAACATTATCCATGTTTTGTTTCTATACGTTGACAGAGCTTGCATGGTTTCAGTCCCTCGTTTGCGAGCACCTCCGAGCATTACACAACAGGCAGCGGGTTGTCTTCTGGTCCGAGCCTTTCTTTTTGTTTGTTTTTTCATTTTGACCCTCTTCACTTGTTGAGATTAACTCATTAACAGCTTTTCTTTTGAACCCTGATAGCCACCAATCCATTGTTACTCTTTCATGCCAGTGATAAGCTATTCCTTCAATTAAAATTCCCCCGTCAACAATGAAATATATGATATGTTCTGGCTCACATGTAATGTTAATTTAATCACATGGTTTTATTAGTTGTGATTACTTTTTTTAATTAAAATATTTTAACATAAATATTTAATGGTAACTTAAAACTTAATAAGAAAAGAGAAAATGAACTCTCTCGGCCCACCTGCAGTACCTTAGATATAGAGCCTTAGATATAGAGCACTAAGGATGTCATGATATCATGACATCCTCAGTGCCTGCCAGGCTTATTACCAACCGGGGAGGGAGCTATCGGTGACTGAAATAATGGTGGCGACTAAGACGAAAACTGGCATGACACAGTACATGAAGGACAAGCCAACTACATGGGGGATGAAACTCGTATTGAGTGAGTCAAGCAGTGGCTACACCATCAGATTCAAAATATACACTGGCAATTATACAACAAGTAGTTCTGACCAAGCAATCTGATTGGTCAACAAGACATTTAGACCGTGCTCAAAAATCAGCATGACAGCACGCCTGACTCATTACTCAAAATATTATTCCGCCAAGTCTGTGTGTATCCATCTCCACGGCAACGTAGTAACTGTCAGAGCTGGAGCAAAAAAATAATAAAGTACGGCTTGAAATTCAAACTTTCTGCCATAAATTATGCAGAGGAAAACTCGGGAGAAGCAGCCGCTAGACATTTCTCTGTCGACCCCAAGAGAGCGAGAGATTGGCGAAAAAATAAAAAGAGCCTCAGCGTCTGTCCGAGGAGGACAGCAACAGGGTCAGGCTGCCTGGTGGAGGGAGGAAGAAGGCTAGCGAGGAGCCTGAGATAAACACGCAGGAATTAGTTATCAGCAAACCGGCACGCCACGAGAGAGGGTCCTGCAAAATGATCAGGACGATGGCGAAACAAATGTCCTCCACCGTGAGTGACAGCAGAGATGAGGAGTTTTGCAGCGAGTGCTGGTCGCGAAATCGTTTCCTCCGCTGTAACAACTTCACCTGCAGAAGACAACTATTGCCCAGTAGGATGCCCTAGAATTCACCGAGAAGCTGGAGAAGTTTGTGACATTTTCATCCCGGATTTTTGAGAAGAAGGAATTAAATGCCTGTAACAAATTGCCGCCTGGTCTGTTAATTGACTTAAACAAATAAACGCCCCAGCTATTATTTGGTATTTTATGGTAGTTCGGGAAATTCCGAGACCGCGATAAAACATTAACGTCAGCTCAGAGTTCACTCATGCTAGGTCGTTACTAAGGGTTGGATTCCTTGCTGTAGTGGTAAACTACCTTCCATTACACATATGAGTCTACTGACGTGAGTGATTTGTTTCAGTTATTAGTCAGACCCAATGTGTTTCCATGGAAACGCGACGCACACTCGCAAAAACCTTTACAATTTGAGAGCAAAATGTCCATCAACATGGATATACTTTGATTATACATTCTATTTGTGTTGGTATTAGTTGTATAATCGCAATATTACCCTGAAAGATGTGCTTGTCACTCTGTACACAGCGGACTTGCTACAACTCTGATACGTGTCACATTCAAAAGTTTGCAGATGACACAGCAATCATGGGGTGTATCAGAGATGATGAAGAGGAGGAATACAGGAGCCTGGTGAGGAATTTTGTTGTCTGGTGCCACACAAACAACCTGCAGCTCAACACCTCAAAGACTAAAGAACTGGTCATTGACTTTGGCAGGAACAGACCCAGACCTAGACCAGTTCTGTTAGGAGCAGTGGAGGTGGAGGTCGTGGAGACCTACAAATATCTTGGGCTGTGGCTGGACAACAAGCTCGACTGGACGAGCAAAACCAAGCAGCTGTATAAGAAGGCTCAGAGTAGGATGTACTTCCTGAGGAGGCTGCGATCCTTTAACATCTGCAGGAAGCTCCTGCGGATGCTCTACCAGTCTGTGGTCGCCAGCGTTCTCTCCTACGCTGTGGTGTGCTGGGGTGGGAGCACGTCAAAGGCAGACCTCTACAGGTTGGAGAAGCTGGTCAGGCGGGCCAGCTCTGTGGTCTGCATGAAGCTGGACCCTCTGGTGACAGTGGCAGAGAGGAGAACCCTCAACAAACTGCGGGGCATCATGAACAATGCCAACCACCCTCTGCACATTGTCATCAGCAGCCGGAGAAGCCGGTTCAGCAACAGGCTGCTCCTTCCAAGAGCCGGACAAACAGGCTGAAAAACTCCTTTGTCCCCTGTGCCATCAAACTGTTCAACTTCTCACTAGGGGTGAACAGGGAGAGACTGAGGGACAGGGAGTAGAGGTCTGCCCTACTAAAACTATAGATATGCTGGACTGTTCATGAAAAACCATGTGCAATAACCATGTGCAATAATAACAGAACCATGGCAGATACTGTGTACCTGTGTACAGTCTTACGTGTGTGTGTATATATTTTTGTATGTACATATATATATTTATATTCTTACAGTGTTATTTTATATTTATTTACTTATATGTATATTTACATGTACATTTTAAATGTATGTATGTATATTTCTTACATATTTATACATATATATTTATATTTATATTTATATACCCATGTATAATGTATTTTATTTGTTTTTTTATCTTTATATGGGTGTCGGGTACCTTGGTGTCTCTTCTTTCTCGATCCTCTATATGTAACAGTGCTGTGTGTGACATTGAGCTTCAATTTCCTTGAGGTACCCTCCCGAAAGGATGAATAAAGTTGTCTAAGTCTAAGTCTATTTCTAAGTCTAAGGCTTTAACGTCATTTGAGCACTTCAGTGCTGCTTGCGACCGCATCACTGTCGTGCTCAAATGACGTTAAAGCACACCCTCTCAGGTAATATTGCTTAAATATACACTGCCAAAGCTGCCTCTAGGTGGGTTAGGGTTAGGGGTTAGGGTTACAGGTAGGTAGGTAACAGGAAGAGGGTCACACCCTGGAAGTGTCAGGCCTGTGATGTGCCTCTCTGTGTTGTGGTGGACAGGAACTGTTTTCTGGAGTGGCACAAATAAGTTGTTGGCATCTTATTGTGACACCTGATTGTTTTGTAAATAGTTGTAAATACCTCTGAGGCATTGCCTGCATTTTAATGTAAATAGTTAACCATTCTCCTCAATAATGTAATTTTCTCTCCAGTTTTCCTGATCAGACAAACTCAAACTCCTATCTAACACATCATGGCCTTTGTTGTGTCCATGTATTTGTGTTGTAATAAACTAAAACTATATTCAACTGAGGACTACTGAAGCTTATAGGGTTCATTAGGTTTATTCATTTATCAGTTAAATCAATGATCTGTCACTCAAAGCAGGCGGGGGCTTCACCTCAGCTAATTCAAGTCACTGAACTTGCCTCTCAGCCATGTTTGTGATGTCTTTTGAAAATTTGTATAGCTAATTGGACAGGTAAATGGCTTGCTGAAGCAAAAGGGAAAGGTACCGATGTGAAGATAGCGATCCCAATCACTGACAGACAGCTCTGGGCAGTGGCCAGAGCTTCTGGAGGGATACACACCAGGGACTCCAGAGAAGCGCACATTTCATTTTTTAATTAAAGAATTAAATAAAAAAATAAAAATTGGATTCACATTTTGTGCTCTCTTGCTTCTCAACGAACACAGAGCTGCTTAAGTCTGCTTCAGATTGCTGAATGGAGGGGAAATGTTTTCACTTCATGAAAATACAAAGAGGAGACTGGAAAAAAGAAGAGACACTGGAGGATAACAGAAAGAACTAGAATATCCAGTCCACCAAGGCTCCACCTCTTTACCCATCAGATACTGCCAAGATGGCACCAAATGGTACCATCTGAGCCTCTCACAATGCCCCTTAGAAACCTATGAGTAACATCACGCTGTCTTGTTTTACAAGTCAGTAGTCACAGCCATCATTTTTTAAAGATGAGATAACTTTCCATCTCTTGTGATAGATAACACCCCTTGGAGTTTTACGAATTGACTTCAGGTATAAGGCTCCAGAGGGTCCTGCTCTATTTCAGAATTTCTAGCAGACCGTAAGCAACTGAGCAGTGGCTCCTGCCCCCCGCTCTGCCCGGCCCGCCACACAATCCTCCACAAACATGTATTTTTTATTTATTTTTTTCTGATAGTGCTGGCAAAACTTAAATATTGTAAAATAAAGCTTTTATTGGTGTTCACATACAAAATGGCTGCATTGAAGACCTACCACTGCATCAGCAGTAAAGACACAGTACCTGGTAATATCTGTGGGTTACAGTCTTCACTCATGTATAAAATAGGGTGCACTTTCAGACAAGATTCTTCTAATGTGGACATTAACATCTGAAAAATACGACTACAAGTTGGGAATGAAAACCTGCATTTTCCTTTAAAATCCACCCTGCTTAACACACTGCCATCACAACACAAATAGGTTACAGTCCTGATATTTACAGTCTACAGAGTAAATCCATGAGATGCTGTTTTGAAAGAAAATTACAAAACAAATTAACACATCTGAAGTAGGTTCTCTGTTCTCCACTCAGTGGCTTCACTCATTCTTCAAGAATATCATATTGTAGCATAAGCAAGGTCAACATATAGATGAGATTAGCAGCATTTAAGTACTTTACTGTCATATTATTTCTCCATGACAGAGAAGTACATTTATTATTCATGCTGAGGGCCTAATTTCAGCATGCATTCTCTACAGTATGTTCAACTCATTGGAGTCAGGCTGCAGTATCTTAAATGTAACTATGAGCTTAGTTGATTTTCTAAACCAGGGATAACAGAAGGCATATATTACAGGGTTTAAGCAGGAGTTAAAATAATACAGACATATTACAAAGGCAGCAGATGAAGTATTAAGCAAGTTATCTTGGCCTGTAAGAGCAACACAGTAATATGGACAGAGACATATTAGAAACACAACTACAACAACACCAAGAGTCCTGGCTGCTTTAATTTCAGATTTCTTTGCAGTTACTTTCCCTGATTGTGTGACAGCTGTAATGTGAGACCGCATGGCACGAGCCTGAGACACAGCCACCACAAATATTCTCATATACAAAACAACAATAACAGTAATGGGAACAATGAAGGAAAAAGTGAGATCTACAAGTCCAGCAATGAAGTTAATGAAAAATATGCACTCCCCAATACAGGAGTGATACCTGCCTGGCTGTTTCAATATATTCTTCAGGATCAGACTTTGGAAGATTACAGAACATATCCAACACAGACAAACACACACCTGAACTCTTTTTTGTGTGATTTCTCTTGAGTAATGCAGAGGATGACAAATAGCCACATAGCGGTCAACAGATACGAGCACCATTGTTCCTACTGAGGCTGAGGCAATAATATATGCTAGATACTGATACAGAGTACACATGAGGTCACCAAGAAACCAGCAGCCATCTATTAGGACAATTTGAAAGAACATGAGGAGGCCAACGAAGAAATCTGAGACAGCCAGAGAGAGGAGGAGGAGGTTGGTGGGGGTGTGGAGCTGCCTGGAGAGGAAGAACAATGATATATTGATCAATATTTATAGCATCCATTACCATTGAGACAACAGCAGATAAAGCACATGACTGAAATACAATTAGATTACCATTTCTCACACTTTAATAGCAAGACTCTTTGTTATTATGTATCAATTTTATGAATTAATGAATGTCTACTTGAAGTGGGAGATAGAGATGATGACCAGCAGGTTAAGAGCTGCAGTGAGCAGAGCGATGAAGGAAAGCAGAATGGAAATCAGCGTAGTCTCAAAGTGAGGACGTATTGGCTTCCTGCAGGAGCTGTTGAGGAGTTGTGGAAAGCAGAGTTCAGTTTCCTCCAAGGTCTCCATCACCAGAGAGAGGAGAACCTGCTGAGACTTGACAACTTTTTAACCAAAGCTTTCTGTCACACAACTCATTTATCACTATCCCTCCATCCCAGCTCTCCTTCCCCCTCACCTCTGCTGCTTTGTTCCTCTTATTTTCAGCAACCTCACATGTGTGATTGTACAGTTAATTTGTCCTTTCGACATACTGTATTAACATAATGGACCTAAAATCACAAAAAAAATAAATAAAATCCAAGTAGAATTTTTTTTTTTTTTTACTGTGAAACCACAAATATGTTTAACAAACCCTTTTGTATTACTTATAATGCAAATATAAATTGTTTGCTAAATTTGTGCATATGTTTTTGAAATGTTCAAACTCATAAGTATTCACATTTAAATGCAGGCAGTTCCTCAGGCTCAGGTCTCCCTCACTTCTTCCTGCCTTCTCCACATTCAGCAGTCTCCTCATTGTTTTAACTCATTAAACACGAAAAAATGACTACACTACAAACTGCCAAGGAAACATACTACATCAAACATTACATAACACACTATACACTCCAAACACGCTAAATGTCACAAATCTCTCAACTCTAAAAACTTGGTACCTCTATCGCGGTCTCTATCACGTCACTGTCGCTGTCACTCTTTCACCGCCATCCATCCCACAACTTCCCCCTGTTCCTCAGCAATCAAATCACATGGTTTGCCACATAATTTTGTGATTGGTTGGTGTGGTGCCTTTTTCCACCAATGGGAGTATGTTTTTTTTGCAAACACTTCCTGCTTTTGGACACTTTCTGTTAGAGGTCAGTACCACAAGGGGAACCCAAAAGCGGACAGACAACTGGGGCAAGATGCAAAGGTGCTTTTATCTAACCTTGGATCAGAGTCCTGCATGGGTTCGGGTACCCGCGGGTGAAAAATAATGTACTGTGTCGGACACGGGTGCGGATCGGGTCGGACGGCTGGAGAGCGCGGGTCGCCATTTTCAAGGCGTCAGGTGCAAAAAAAATAAATTATTATTATTAGCAACACATCTACAAAAATCTGCCTGCATTTCAAAGTGATAAGCATTTATATTCATATGAGCTCATTCATGCTGGAGGCTGGAGAAGGCGGGGTATCCCATGACTAGTGCCCAGATGAGCCCGGTGCATAGGCACTATCTGAGTGATGTCACTGATCATGCAGTTTCATACAGTGGTTATATAGGTTGCCCCAGTCGGGATTGAATCATGGTTGCTAAAAACTTTACAAGACCGACTGACTTTAGCGATGAAGTAGGTGTAAAATATTGAATGAAATGTTATGCTTCATGACTGGCTTTATTTTCACTCTCACATTTAACTTTATGATGCGCAGTGGATCGCCAATATTGTCTCCAAGTGTATTTGGGTAAAACTTGTCACCAACCGTCCTTGTCAACCACCCAGCAGTAACTTATACATTCAGTGACGTTTGCACCGCCCTCCTCTTATTTTTGACTCTTCCCGTCACTTGCCATGTTGTCCATAGGGAATGAGAGAGCAAAAAAATAAAAAATAATAATAATAATAATAAACTTTATTTCCATAGCACTTTTTTAAAAACAAGGTTTACAAAGTGCTTTGACAGGCAAGGCAATAAAACAATTTACAAATACAAGGGACGATAAATCATTCGCATAAAATGGTTGAGATAACAGAGGTAATGATTCAAAATAAATATAGTAGGCGAAACAGCAGAAATATAATAAATAAAATAACACAAAAACAAGACTCAAAGACAGTTAGAGTAAAAATAGACACACAGGGGCCACATCACAAAAAGGCAAGTCTATAAAAGTGAGTTTTAAGAAGTGATTTAAAAGAAAAAATGGACATACAGAGCATCGAGGACGAGTTCGCGGAGCACAAGGCTCATCGTATGCCCTTCAAATAGTGGTGAATAGGTCTATAGTAGGCTACTTCATATTGAAATTGTGTTTGTGAACATGTGGGCAGCTGTGCCAGCCTTACTAAACTTTATAGCTACTGATACAGGCTCTGAGTTGAAATAGTTAAAGTGGGTGTCAAAATGATGCAGTCGCTATCCGAGCTGCTGAACTGCTTTGAATTTGTGTTGTTTTATTATTAGTGTTCATCTAGCCCAATGTTTTTGTTGTTCTCTTGGTTTGTTATACTTCATGTCCACTTTATGGACTTGCAAATGACATAGTCACTCTCCGTGGTGCCGAAGCTTGTAAGCCCTGCTGTAGCTTTATTATTTGGGTTTATCTGGGGTAAGCCCAGCTCTGATTTGTTCGCTAGTGGACTGAGCCATGTACCCCGCGTGGATTACGTAATCAACTGGCAGCAGGCAGCGTGAGGATCCAGGTTTTGAAGCTGGCGCTGATTATTAACCAGGTGCGTGTGTGCGAGCTCCTTCCCAAGAATGCTGACTCCGCCCAGCCTCCAGTGCACCTCTGTAAGCAGACAGGGAAAAACACACAAGCACAACCGCACACCCAGCCAACTGCAAACATAGATCACTTTCATGAGAAAAGCCAGTTTTTATCGTTTCTCCCTGCACCGAACGCGCAGCAAACGTGACAGCAATTTTAGCGAAAAAGTCTGGCCTACATTATTTATCTTAAGTCTGGTTTTACTTGGCCTATCAACACAATTTAAAAACTGGCATATAGTTTGAAGGCCACTCCAACACACAAGTCGGAACCAAGACTCACTGAGGCTCTGTCTCGCTGCCACATCATCTTAAATTGGTCATGTGATTTTGACGCGCCTGGGTTAAGATAGCCGCTAGATGGCACTTTATGTATGTGAAACGTAGTGAATTCAGTAGATTCGAGCATTGCATGGTAACAGATAGACGAGAAGATGAAGAAGTGAGAACCGCAGAGTCTGAATTCCGTCCTGAGCTCCCGGTTCTAGTCTGTCTCCAGCCAGTACAATTGACATTCTGTAAGTACTTAAGAAGTTTGTCTTGCTAAGATTGCCATCCACATAACAGAGCAGACATACAGTCTCTTTGGATAAAGATCCGAGCTACTGCTAGTTAGCATTACAGCTAAGCTAACCACAACAACATTGCTAACCATGCCTGGCGTGGACTCTGCGCTACTACAGCAAGCAAATAAAAAGATCTCTGACCTCAAGGATGATATCCGACGACTCTCCGATGAACTCCAGAAGAAAGAGTCACTGCTATCCAACTTCAGGGATGTAGCATCCATACAGTCCAAAGAGATCGCTTCGCTCAGTGCAATCCTCCGGGACATGGTTGCTTGGGACCCAGCTACTGGCCCACAACTCTCCTCCTGCTCAACACCCAAGCAGCTGCCATGGACGGAGGTCTTGGTCCGCGGTCGAAAGAGGGACCCTGATGGGTCTGCTTCTCTGTCTGGCCTGAACCTCTCAAACCGCTTTGCATTCCTGTCGGCTGACAACCCGGCTCATCCAGATGACCCCTCTGCCGCTCCTCCTCGCCTGGTGACGACGCTTGCTGCTCCTCTTCCCCAGATGATGACGCCCGCTGCTCCTCTTCCTCAGATGACGACGCCCGCTGCTCCTCTTCCCCAGATGACGACGCCCGCTGCTCCTCTTCCCCAGATGACAACGCCTCCAGCTCCGCTTCCCCAGATGACGACGCCTGCTGCCACTCTTCCCCAGATGACGACGCCTCCAGCTCCGCTTCCCCAGATGACGACGCCTGCTGCCCCTCTTCCCCAGATGACGAAGCCTCCAGCTCCGCTTCCCCAGATGACGACGCCTGCTGCTCCTCCTTGCTCGGCGGTGACGCCGGCCCACCAAGATAACCTTCCTCGCTCGGGTCTGAACCAGCGGCTCCCATCCCGGTCCAAGACCTCCGCCTCACGGCGCCGGATCCTGAGAGATGCCGTCATGCAGTGCTCCGGTGCTCTTCCTCACACCAAGCCAGCTACGGATGCCATCCTGAGGAACGTAGCGACTACACGGCCACAGCACTCCCCTGCTCGGTCACAGAGTACTAAAAGCTCACAGCCATCGTCCCCCCGTCCTCTCTTCACTCCTACCACACTAATCATTGGAGACTCAATCACAAGGAAAATTTGCTTTTTCAACGCAACCACACGCTGCTTTCCTGGAGCCACAGTGCCGGTTATCCTTGATAAGCGTCCCATCCTACTATGCTCTCTCCCATCATCTATCAACCGAGTAATAGTTCATGTCGGATCCAACGACACGGCTCATCGGCACTCGCAGCTGACTAAAAAGGACTTTAATGCCCTCTTCAGCTTCCTAGATAGCTGTGGAAAAGATGTCTGGCTCAGCGGACCTCTCCCAACTCTCGGCCGTGGAGATGGGTGTTTCTCCAGAATCCTCAGTCTTAACACCTGGCATCAGTCCACCTGCAGAATCCACAACATTGGTTTCATCGACAATTTCAACCTCTTCTGGAACCGTCCTTCCCTGTTCCGTACCGCAGACTTCAACCGAACAGTCCCGGTAGCACAGTATTAGCAGCTAATATCCAGCATGCTATCCAGGCCGCTGCTCCGCGTGATTGACAGCTAACCTGCCCCGCCCCCCACCTGGAGCCTCCTTCTTCTTCTTCTCCTCGACCTACTCTTGCAGCACACAGCACTGTGTCTCTCAGCAGCTCCCCCTGGGAGCCAACCCAGGTACTGACACTCTCCATGTCTCAATGCCCCTACCATGGCCCACTGTCGAACTGTTGATCACACTGTGCTTGCTATTCCAGCCAGATCAGCTAACACCAAACCTCACACCAGTAATCTAACCTTTGGGTTTTTAACATTCGCTCACTGACCAACAAGAGACCTCTGCTGTTTGATCTACTGAATGACTGTAAATTTGATTTCTTTTGCCTGACTGACACATGGCAGCAGCCTAATGATTTTTCACACCTTAATCAAACTATTCCTCCTGGTTTTATCTACTCATCACAACCTCGTACCTCTGGCAGAGGGGGTGGCCTGGCGATACTATACAATCAAATATGTAAAGTGTCCTCCATCACAGTGCCTGTTTATCCCTCATTTGAGTCCATTGCTCTACAAATCAAGGGCCCAACTCCCACTATTCTAGCCACTATCTATCGACCACCCAAGCCGAATAACGCCTTCCTACAGGAATTCTCAGCCTTCCTAACAACCCCTATGCTCAGTGTCCCCAAACTTAATATTGCTAGGTGATTTTAATATCCACTGGGATAGCACCAACAATATTTTTACAAAGGACTTTACCTCATGCCTTGACAGCTTTGGACTACAGCAACATATTGACTTTCCAACACACTCCAAAGGACACATTCTTGGCCTAATCTGCTGCTCTGGTGTAACCCCCCTAAACTGTTGTGCCGCAGATTTGCCCATCTCAGATCACAAGCTTATATCCTTTGATGTCATGCTAAGATTATCCAGGACAAACATGCCTCGCTCTATGTCTTTTCGAAACATCAAAGATATTGACTTGTCAGCCCTCTCTAATGGAATTGATGATTTTCCCAGCAGAGACAATTTATCTACCAGAGATGAACTGGTATCCCACTACAATCTCAGACTTCAGCGTCTGCTAAATACTCTTGCGCCTCTGAAAACAAGGTCTGTCTCCTTTGCCCACTCTGCTCCTTGGTTTACACCAGCACTACACCAGCTCAAAACCAAAGGCCGTCACCTGGAACGCCTTCATGGCAAAACCATCACAATCACATACTCTAATACAAGGATGCTATTTCTCTAGCCAACACCACATACTACTCAACCTTAATCAGGACAGCGCATGGGAACACTAGAGCCATATTCTCTACTATCAACAATATCCTGAAACCACCTGACGCTCTACCTCCTCACCTACTCACAGCTGCACAGTGTGACAACTTCATGACCTTCTTCAATGCCAAAATTGAAAACTTCCACCAGACACTGACTGCTTCAAATAACTCTACACCCTCTCTGCACTCTCTGCCCACATTCTCCATCAGCTCTCCACTTGCCAGTTTCAAACTGCCCACTGGCTCCGAAATAACCAGACTAATCTTCAAATCCAAATCATCTACCTGCCAGTTAGACCCCCTGCCCACCTACCTGGTAAAAAGCTGCATGCCAGCCTTGTCCTCTCTCATAACTGATATCATTCATTCTTCATTGACTTCTGGTGTTGTTCCATCATCACTAAAGACTGCTGCAATTACTCCAACTATCAAGAAACTTGGTGCAGACCCAAATGACATCTCATTTGTGACGTCCCATCTCAAACTTGCCATTTATCTCAAATACTCGAAAGAACTGTTGCAGCTCAACTAAACACTCATCTGTCTCACTACAACCTCTTCGAACAATTCCAGTCCGGCTTTCGTGCCCATCATAGCGCTGAGACAGCCCTCGTGAAAATCACAAATGACCTCTTGATGGCATCTGACTCTGGCTTACTTTCAATCCTGGTTCTCCTTGATCTCAGCACAGCCTTCGACACTGTCTCACATGATATCCTCCTGGGCAGACTGGCCTCCATTGGAATCACTGACATCCCTCTGGCCTGGCTGAAATCTTATCTCACTGGTCACACACAATTTGTCCAACTCAAGAACCTAAGATCTTCCTCCCCTCCAGTCTCCAGCGGTGTTCCCCAGGGCTCTGTCCTTGGCCCCCTCCTGTTCACTATTTACCTTCTGCCCCTTGGACACATTCTCAGGAAATTCCATCTTCAATTCCGATACACAGCTTTATATCTCCACCAAGCCTACTTCCACTCTACCACCCACAGCTCGATCTAACTGCCTACTGGAAATTAAATCATGGTTCTCAATCAACTTCCTCAAACTGAACAGTGACAAAACCGAGGTCCTCCTCGTTGGCACCAGATCCACCCTGGCAAAGCACAACCTGTTCTCCATGTCCATCGACAATTCCACTGTCTCACCATCACCCCAGGCAAGGAGTCTGGGTGTCATCCTGGACGGCACCTTAACCTTTGAAGCCCACATCAATAATGTTACCCGGTCTGCATACTTCCATCTACGTAACATCAACTGCCGCCGTCCCTCACTCACACCAGCCAGTACTGCTATCCTCGTAAACACCCTGGTTACATCTCGTCTGGACTACTGCAATTCTCTCCTCCGTGTTTACGAGTTTGTACGTGTCCAAAGTTGTTGCCAGAGGTTTTCAGATCACTGTGACCAGAGCATTTTTTGTGTTTTGGAAATGCATTTCTTTTCACATGAGAAATAGAAACTTTTACTGTGTAATTTCCAGGTGCCATGTTCAAGGTTGGAAAGTTAAATATAAGCTATGCATGGGCTAATGCATTTGTACAGGTATGATTGATTAGAGATAAAAGATGATTAAGGATAAATTGTGTAACATGATTAATTAATAATTTTTTTAAAAAAAGGAAAAAAACACAACGATATCTAAGGTTTTGATGTCTCAGGATATAGCTCATCATTCCTTTTGTGGTCAGTATTATATGGGAATAAGAGAGATACAATACTGTACAGTAATTGATGATTGATAATTCATCTTAATTCCTGCTATGGCAGATTGTTTTTTTTTTTAGTTACTGGATCTGCATTCTGGGACAGCATCGATTCCAACCAGGGCTCCTGTCTGATGTAAGGCTGGGTTAGAGAGGATCTGGAATTGTCCATCTTCATCATCTTGCTGAAGATTCACGCCTGGAGCAAATAAGATCTAAGCTGTGTGCAGCAGGCATACAAAACAAACACACACACTCTTTGAGGGATATATGTCAGCAATAAGCTGTGAAGGGACACTTTATGTTCAGTTCTTTTATTATTTTTTTATACATTGGATAATTGAATCTGAACTGTGATTCCACTTTTTCTTGATTGTAAAAGTCAATATCTCTGTATTTAACCTTTACACTAAGCCATCCCTTGTTCCCTGCGTTGAACCCGTTTACAGTAGTCAATTAGGTGTTGTTCTTACTGGGTTACACATGCATTATCTGTAAGCTATAGTGAGCAAGAGAGCACGACTTTCAACAAACTCAGTATTCACCAGATATTCCAGTTTCCCCTTCTTTTCTGTACATTCACCAATGATGACGTGTCTAAATGAGACGACAGAGGTTGTCACAGAGATATAATGTCATCATACTGAACATGGAGACTCAACTATCCACTAGTTCATCTTTAGACGTTGGCTTCAAACTATTATAGTACTTGTGTAGTATGACGGTAGTGTGGTCATGCAGTGGCATTGTAGTCTGTTTATATCCTAACATCAGCTTTTTACTTCTCCCCATTTAATTTACATTTTGAAAATCACGTAAATGGTGATCATCTGTGAAGATTATCTTGCTGAACAAAATGTGTTGATGCCAACTTCTGCATTAGCCTGCAAAAATTATTATACATAGACTTGAACACTGGGTTGGTCGCTCAGGAATGGTCCTAGATTGGTTCAATTCGTACCTGACTGGCCAGGAGTTCTTTGTTGTCATGGGTGAGTCCTCCTCAGAAAAAATTAGTATAACCTGGGGTCCCACAAGGCTCCATTCTAGGCCCAGTCCTTTTTTAATCTATACATGTTGCCACTTGGTGATGTCATTAAAAAGTACAATGTTGAATTTCACAGCTATGTTGATGACACCGAGTTATATGTTTCTGTATCCCCAGATGACCTTAGCACACTGGGTAGCTTAATAAACTATGTTTAGGGCTGATGGTTTCAACACTCAACACACACAGTTGTTAAATATTTAACTGATGTAATGGTGTGAATGTCACTGACATCCTGACTTTCACAAACAGCAAGGAGGAGATCATGATCATGGTGGCAGTTTGCGGACACCTCCAAGCTGTATGACAATTATGTGTGCACACTTAGACCAGACCAAAAAGGAGCTTGCTTGGAATAAACGTGAATGAGGAAGTCAGACTATCATTTTATATGAAGTATGAAAATACGTTTCTGGGCCTTTTTTTCAGCTATCTTTCATACTTTACTCTGAACCAGTGGTTCTTAAAGAGCAACTAAACCCCCAAACCACTTTTTTCTGCTGAAAACCAATGTATTTGGGTATGAAGTAGTGTTGCTGAGTGATTCTGGTCCAACTCTTGACATTTTAGTCGAAGTATTTCAATTTGGTATATTTTGTAGTAAAAATGTAAGTGTGACTGCCCTCTATGGGTTGAAACCCGGTTATTACAATCGAATTTTTCTATTGGCTGAGATGGAGGCAGATGACGTTTTGGAGGCAGCTTTCGTCACGGCCCACCACGGTTAGCTCCGCCCCCTCCTATAAAAACAAACTAACACACTCTGCGTGTGTGAGTGTGGTGACGGTTAGGGGGGAGGGGGAGGGGGGAATTGGAGAGTACTACTGGAGCCCCGCCCTTGATCAAGGCATTTTTTGAATTTCCAGCTTAGAGCACGTCATCCAAAACTGAGGGGTGTAGTTGCTCTTTAACCTTTTTTCTTGGCCAGCTATCCAGGTCCCTTACAGACTACACTTGTCTTCACTTAATGTCATCATCACACTAATAAAACATATTGTGCTCGAATTTTTTGTTTCATTAGATAATAAACAAAGACCTTTATAAAATAAGTAAACTAAAAAGACTGAATACTCCATATTTGTATCAAATCAGGCAAAACTTAGAAAAACACTGTTATATCTTAAAGTAATAAGACGTAGAAAGCTGACATTTATATCAAATCAGACAAAAACTAGAAATTATATGTACATTATATTTAAATCCTCATAATAAAACACCTAAATACATAAATAATGCTTTAATTAGAAACTGCATATAATGCATTATTTGCAGTGTTGGTCAAGTTATTTTCAAAATGCAAAATATTACAGATAGATAGATAGATAGATAGATAGATAGATAGATAGATATACTTTATGGGAAGTTGGGAAGTTACAGTGTTGCAGCAGCATTATAAACAGAGACAATAACAAATAACAACACAATGAAATAATAATAATGTTGTAGTCAACAGAGTGTATAAAACCAAAGTACGTAGAGACTGTGTGTGATGACCAGAGTTTTAGCTGTTATTGTACAGTGTGATGGCATATGGCAGGAAAGATTTCATGTATCTGTCCCCGTGACAGCGGAGCTGGAGCAGTCTGTGAGGTGCTGATCATTGTCCATGATGGGTAAAAGTTTATTCAGTGTTCTCCTCTCCACCACAGTCTCAAAAGACTCTAACCTGAGACCATGTTCAGAGCCAGCCTTCCTGATGATTTTATCAATTTTGTTAGTGTTGCTGGCTCTGATGCTTCTGCCCCAACACACCACAGGATGGCCTCGACTTCTTGGGGACTGGAACCAAGCAGGACGCTTTCCACAGCATTGGGACTTTCTCCTGACCTAGGCCTCGTTCATACGGTCGAAAACGATCTTTTTTTTCTCTGTCTTCCTCGTCATCGTTTTAAGAATATTTGCGTCCACAAGGCTCCACTGACAACGACTGAAAACGCTGTAGTTCATATTCCAGCCCTATAGGTGGCGCTTGACATTCACCAAAAACGGAGAAGAAGACACGGAGCATGCGCATTAAGCTCGCGTGCTGTAAACAAACAGACAGTAGACGGAGAAACCGAACACAACAAGAAGAAGATGAAAATGGCGAGTGCAAGGAAACCAGAATCGTTTGTGAGGACCGTTAATGAGGGCGAACTGCTGCTGCGACTCACACTCAACTACAAGGCGAGTAAGTTGCAAGAAAGCTCAATATCTTCTGCAGCACGAACACGAGCATGTAGTCCGCCATTGTTGTTGTTGTTGTTATGAGACGTCGCGGGGTGGGGCGATGGCGTCATCGTTTTGGAAAGTATGCGGATTCGCCGTCCACATGAAAACGGGAGGGCTGCGTTTTCGGATTTCTCCACCCTGAGACCCGTTTTCAAAAAAGTGCGTTTTCAGGCGCTGCGTTTCGAGGAGCCGTATGGACGGTCGGCCAAAACCATGCAATACGTGTGCGTTTTCGAAAAACGGCGTTGTCGTCTGGACGGGGCCTTAGACTCAGATGTCACAGTACAGGAGACAGCTGGCTGGCACAGGTCTTCAGGTCCTGGGCCTGCAGCCTTTCACTGATGTAGTCTTTCCAGCTGCCTCTTTACCTGGCCTGTAGTCACCATTAGGTGAGGCCTGTAGTCACCATTAGGTGGGGGGTTGATGCAGATGTCTTCAGTGGAGGAAGAGAGGGAGGTGGGGACAAGGAAGGGGGGCAGATGGAGAGATGCTGTATAGGAGAGTGCTGGGGGGAGGGTCGAGCCATTTGGGACAGTGTGGGGGCTGGGGGTGGCAGGAGGTGAGCTAAACCTGTTAAAAAACTGGTTAAACTGGTTTGCTCTATCCAGGCTCCCTGATGTCTGCCTGTCTTTCCCCTTCATCCCCGTGATGTGCTTCATTCCCGTCCACACATCTCTCACACTGTTCTGTTGGAGTTTGGCCTCCTTCCTCCTTGCATGTCCTCAGCATCTCCTGAAGTTCACTCTCCTCTGCTCCTCTCTGTCCCCAGACCTGAAAGCCCTCTTCTTCTTGTTCAAAAGTCCTTCAGGTCACTGGTAATCCAGGTTTGTTGGAGAAGCAATGCACGGTCCAGGCTGGCATGTTGGGGTCCTCACAGAATCTGTGGTGCAGTCAGTCATCTGATCAATGTCCTCCCCATGTGGCTCACAGAGTACATCCCAGTCTGTCAGCTCGAAGCAGTCCTGCAGTGCTTCAGCTGCCTCCTGTGTCCACCTCCT
Organism: Diplodus sargus; assembly: GCA_903131615.1. Classification (NCBI taxonomy): domain Eukaryota; kingdom Metazoa; phylum Chordata; class Actinopteri; order Spariformes; family Sparidae; genus Diplodus; species Diplodus sargus. The sequence goes on from CAEMYA010000106.1 coordinate 206,076, forward strand.
CACCGCCCTGGTGTGCACGGGCTGCAATCTCACAAGGGGCATACCTGGGAGTCATCATGACCAAGTTGTGGTCTGACCTGCTGAGGGGGGGAAGGGCTGTGGCATCATATGCATCCATGGCATTAGCATATAGGAGATCCAACGTTTTATTGTCTCTTGTGGGGCAGTCAACATATTGGTGAAAGTTATTTAAACTTTTGTCCAGTAAGGCATGATTAAAATCACCTGTAATAACCATGAATGCATCCGACGTGAACTCCCTTGGTAAATATTCCGGGCGCATTCCCACAGCCTGTAGTTCAATGTCTGGGGTACAGAGACGTTCCTTCACGTTGACATGTCTGGGATTGCACCACCTCCCACTCACAAAAGGTGCAAGCCCGCCACCATTCTTCTTCCAACTTTTGGAACAGTCTCTGTCTCCCCATACCAAGCCGTAACCAGAAACCCTCCAAACTGTTGTCCGGGATGTGCGAGTGCAGCCAAGTTTCACTGAAGCAAAATATGCTACACTCACGGTATTTCCTCTGGGTCTTCACCAGAGCTGTAAGTTTGTCCATCTTATTCCCCAAAGACCTCACGTTTCCCATTATAATCGCCGGGACCACTAGCTTTCTTTTCCTTTTCTCCCTCTGTTCGGCTCCAGACTTGCAGCCCCGGCGCCTCCTCCATAACTCCTGCAGGACCACAGGTCTGTCTCCGGGCTGCAGCACAGGCTTACACAGCGCAATCAGCTGTTCACCCGTGTAAACAATGCCCTTACTACTTTCGCTGAGTTTCTCTGTCACAAATATTAGAAAAAGTAACAGAAGAACATGGAGAAGGGCAACAAAACTTAGTCCAGCCATTGTCACAACTTGTATCAACAGGTTGTGATTGATCTGAAAAACAGACGAAACGAATAAAACAAAAAACAAAGGTTAAAAAACACGACGGGAGCTGCAGCTACAGGCTGCTACCTGAAGTGACGCCATCTGAGCGAAATATAATCAATTACCTTCATTTAAAAGGAATATATTATGGTACAATATTACTGTCTACATAGCGTAATATATTACTTATTACACTATGTTTTAGTTACTTTCAAGAAAATACCCAAATAAACTAAATAGAACAATTAAATAGATCTTTTTTAAATAAATGCATGTCCTTGGACAAAGGAATGAGCAAGCAGACAAAAGACCAAAGTCTGATATATTATGAGATAGATATTTTTAATTGTAAGCTTAGTCAGATGAAACACAATAGACAAATACCTTCTATAATGTAGCCTTTAATAACATGACAATAGAACAATCGCTTTTTCTTTGCCTTTTTATTTTAGTCAGTAGAACTTTGAATTTTACTTTTGTAACTAGTAATATAACATTTGTACTTTTGTAGCAAAAAATCATATTTTAATCAGTCAGTCCAGCTGGCGCCAGGCCAGTGTGTTTGCCAAAGGAGAGGCAGAGACTTACTTATTTACAAAGTTTCGAAGAAGACCAGTGTCTATACAGCATCAGTAAAACAGGTTTGGTAATAAAGTTACAGAGACATGCGCAAATTTAATGACAATTACAACGAGTGGTATAAAAATGTGTTGTTATGGAAATGGATTGCATCATCTGTGTAAACTCTGCCTGGTTGCTAACCTTGGTATCTCCATGACTTACTTCTAGCAGACTGTGGGTGACTATGTGTTTACTTTATTTACTGACATATGACAATGAAAAGAGGAAAAGCTGAACTTTTGAGTGTAGGTTTTCTTTAGGCCTAATTCCTAATAGGTATTGTAATATATTCATCTCAATTTATCAATTAGTTCTCACAAAATTCACCAGAAGTCATTATTTAAGGCAACACAGGCTGTAATTTGACCAAAACAGTGCCATATTAATAATGGTCGGACAAAGAACAGAGCCCAGGGGATGATGCATTTATTTGGGTTTTGATAAATATAGTTTTACTAATTACAAGGTAATTTGTTGCTTAATCCACATTGTTAGATCATTGTTAGACATAATTAGAGGTTAATTAGCTGCCTCTAATTAGCTACTTGTATTTGGCTGGTCTAATACAATTTTATACTTCTGAGTTTTCAAGTGCATGGCAGAGAATGTGCAACAAGATAAAGCATCCGATGTTTGTCAGAAGTATAGAATTCTACTAGACCAGCCAACAGATGAGCTTATTGTAGTTGGTCACAAATGAGGGTCTCCATGTGGTTCCTAATATATAATTTGCATGCATTCTCTAATTACATGTGCTTCATGTGCAATGTGATTTATGTGCTTGACTGGAGACTGTTAGATTCTTATGTAAACATCTGAAAATACTACTTGAAGTTGGGACTTTAAACCTTTTCTTTTCAAATAATGTGTGGTTGGAGTACATAGTCAACACAACACAAATGTGTCACAGTTCTTGTTTTTAAAGGCTACCCAGTAAAACCTAGAGGCTTTTTTTTTTTAAATAACTGAATTGTAGTCTACAAATGTTTAAGACAAAAACACACAGATCAGCCACAACATTAAGACCATTGTCATCAATCAGCCACAACTTTTCAATGTCATCAGATAAAGCCATTGCCATGAGGAGGTGTACTCGGTCTGCAGCCGCGCCTGGATAGTTGCTAATCTCTGTCAATGAACATCCACTTGACCATTTAGCAGTACATTGCTTCACCTGTAGGCAGTTTTGACCTTGTTTGATCTTGTGTTTGATCTTTCAGTATTTAATTACTTTTCAGCATGAACAAGTACATTTTTCATTCATGCGGAGGGCCTGATTTTTAATTTCAGTCTTTCTACAGTATGTTCACATTACAAGAGCCAGGCTGCAGTATCCTAAATGCAATTATGAGCTTAATTGATTTTCTAAACCATGCATAAAAAAGGCCATATATTACAGGGTTGAGGCAGGAGTTAAAACTGTACAGGCATATTACAAAGGCAGCAGATGAAGCACTGAGCAAGGTATCTTGGCCTGTAAGAGCAACACAATAATATGGACAGAGACATATTAGAAACAAAACTACAACAACACCAAGAGTCCTGGCTGCTTTCATTTCAGATTTCTTTGCAGTTAATTTCCCTGATTGTGTGACAGCTGCAATATGAGACCGCATGGCACGAGCCTGAGACACAGCCACTACAAATATTCTCATATACAAAACAACAATAACAGTAATGGGAAAGATGAAGGAAAAAGTGAGATCTGCAAGTCCAGCAATGTAGTTAATGAAAAATATACACTCCCCAATACAGGAGTGATACCTACCTGGTTGTTTCATTATGTCCTTCAGGATCAGACTTTGAAAAATTACAGAACATGTCCAACACAGACAAATACACACCTGAACTCTTTTTTGTGTGATTTCACTGTAGTAATGCAGAGGATGACAAATAGCCACATAGCGGTCAACAGATACAAGCACCATAGTTCCTACTGATGCTGAGGCAATGATATATGCTAGATACTGATACAGAGTACACATGAGGTCACCAAGGAACCAGCAGCCATCTATTAGGACAATTTGAAAGAACATGAGGAGGCCCACGAAGAAATCTGAGAATGCCAGAGAGAGGAGGAGGAGGTTGGTGGGGGTGTGGAGCTGCCTGGAGAGAAAGAACAGCAATATTTTAAAAAACATTTATAGATCCAATTACCAGTGAGATAAAAGCAGATAGGGCACATGAATAGAATATAATAAGATTACTGTTTCTCACAATTGAATATATATATATATATGTATATATGTATATATGTATATATATATATATATATATATATATATCTATATATATATTTATTATTTTCATATATTAATGAATGTCTACTTGAAGTGGGAGATAGAGATGATGACCAGCAGGTTAAGAGCTGCAGTGAGCAGAGCGATGAAGGACAGCAGAATGTAAATCAGCATGGTCTCAAAAAAAGGACGTATTGGCTTCCTGCAGGAGCTGTTGAGTAGTTGTGGAAAGCAGAGTTCAGTTTCCTCCAAGGTCTCCATCACCAGACAGAGGAGAACCTTCTGAGCTCTGGCAGCTTTTTAACCAAAGCTTTCCGTCATACAACTCATTTATCACTATCCTTCCAGCCCAGCCCTCCTTCCTCCACACCTCTGCTGCTTTGTTCCTCTCCATAGAGATTGAGGTATTATGCCTTCTTTGTTCATCCTTCTCAATGTTGGTGACTTCGGTTTATGTTCATCTCCACCTTTGGCCATCTGCCAGAAGTCACTGGTCAAAGTGGCTGAGCTCAAGCTGTAAATGTTGCTCTTTGTGAGATTCTTGTCCTAATCTTTGTGCACTTGAGAGTAGCTGGTAAAAAGGCCATGAATTTATTCCTGGAAATGTATGCACAATTATCACAAAATACTTTTCCCAGTCTAGCCCTCTTGAGAGATGTGCTCTCATTTAATTTATTATTGTGCCCCTTTGAATGAATCCCATTTTGTTGCGGCAACCGCTGATTTATTTTTATGATGTAATGTGGTCATGTGACCCACCTGTTCTGTTGATTACTTGCAGCTCTACAGAACAACGTGTGTGTGCCATGATTGCAGTTGTTCAAACAAAGACAGCAAACGTGTGCAGTGTGATGTGACGTTAAACGCTGTGGAAGAAAACTCTGATAACAAACCCAAAGTAAATTCAAAGCTGTTTGTCAACCATCTGGAGTACAAACACGTTTTGAGGCTGTTTTGAAAGGTTATTAAGATGATTTTTTTGCTGGGTAAGAAGAACTTGAGTTACCGTTTACATTTTTTAATACAAAATAAGAGTGAAGATGACCTGGAACAGCCTTTTGTCTGTCCATGGCACAGTCACTTTCCGCTGTCTCAAGGTAAAAATGTGCCATCAAGTGCGCCCGACCACACCTCATTTTAAAACCAACAAGCCCAGGGTCGCACAGGTGGGTGCAGTTACATCTACTTTTTACACAGTGTGGGTGCTGGGTGCGAAAATGACAGCTTTGTCAATCTGAAACCAACACTTACCGAGCTGAGCATAAGAGAGAAGGGGTCCACATCATGTAGTCTGACATTCAGACATGTTAAATTTATTAACAATGGGAAGATGGCGGACCTTGGTACGGTGTAGGCGTGTTTGTAGGGAGCTCCACCTTCACACAATTAATTCACCTCACCCGGAAGATTTTGACTGTATTTTTGCATTGTTAAGCTGAGCAGTAGAGATATATGCAAAATGTCAAGAAAAGGCAAGGGGCTCCGACCTGAAAAAAAGCCCTTCGGAGAAGATTCAGTCGAAAATTACGCTGAGACGGAGACCACTGAAGAGGCAGATGCTAACGTTATTGCTGCTAGCATTAGAGCCCCGACTACAAACGAAGATGTTTTAGCAGCAATACACAAGATGAAAAACGGATGAGAGGTTTGACGAGCTTAAAGAAAGCTTCTTCAGCCTTAATTCGGCTTTCTCAGTCGTCATTGAGCATGTGTGCTCGACCGAGGCTGCCGTGGAATCGCACGAGAAGCGACTGGATGAGCTGGTGAGGCGACATGAGAGCCTAGCATCCCAGTGTAAGCTACAGGAGGCTAAGCTAGACGATTTGGAGGCTCGCTCCCGCAGACAAAATGTCCGCATTATCGGGATAAAAGAGAAAGAGGAAAACGGCAGGTCGACCCAGTTTGTCACCAAGTTGTTACCAGAGCTGCTGGGAGGAGGAGCATTTTGATCGACCCGTGGATGTGGACTGGGCCCACCGAATCGCAGTGCCAGCTAAAGACGGAAAACCGAGAGCTATCATCGCCAGGCTGCACCACTTTCAGGTAAAAAAGCTGGTGTTGAGGCGCTGCAGTACAACGGGCGTCCTGCGTTCATCTTTCCTGACCTAACTTCAGTGACCATGAAGAAACGGATGGCCTTTCAACACATCAGGGAGAAATGCAGAGCCAGGAAAATACGGTGCGGTTTCAGGCACCCAGCGAGGTTCGTGGTCACGGTGAATGACAACACGGGCACGTTTGACACCCCGGCCGAAGCCGAAAAATTCCTCAGTCGACAGGCGCAGGACTGGGACAGAGACATCAGGTCCGGCCGGGATGTGGACTAATTTTGGACTGTTGAAACAGCATTTGCAATGTGAATTGGTTGAGGTTAAATGTGTTTTCATGATTACTTGTTCGTGCGGTGGAGCCCTCCTTTGAGTGGAAGGAAGTGAGAAGTTTCTCGCTAACGTGGGCCTTTTTTTCAGCGCCACGTCTAGCCTTGACTTCTTGTTTGGGGTATGGAAATGCCATTCCAGGGGTGTGTTTTCCCTCTGTAGTGTGTCTGCGTGTTTGGTTTAACGTTCTCTTTTTCTCAGTACATCTGTCTTTTGTGTTTATTGTATATTCCTTTCTGCCATGGTCATGTTATTTTGTAGGTATTACTCATGTCAGGGGATCCGAGTAAGCACAGGGATGTTACATTAATCAGCTGGAATGTCGGGGGGATGAATACCCCACTCAAGAGAGGAAAAGTGTACGCTCATTTACGTACACTCAAAGCTGATATCTGTTTCCTTCAAGAAACACATATCAAAAAAACAGCATCAAAAATATTATGTCCTTCCTGGGCATCACGTCTTCCAATCAAATTTCAGTACAAAGACGAGAGGAGTTGCAATTCTTATTAAGAAAAAAATACCTTTTGTTCATACGTAAACTATTTCTGATGACAGAGGTAGATACTTATTAGTTAAAGGGGAGTTAAACTCAGTACCAGTAACTTTGATAAATGTGTATGGGCCCAATTTTGATGATCCTGTTTTTTTTCAGAATCTCTTCAACAATTTGTCTAATATGTCAAACACAAACATAATCTTAGGTGGAGACTTTAATTGTGTTTTGGATTCTGTTCTTGATAGGCAACATCCCCAAATTATTCCATCCAAGTGCAGTATAACCCTTAATAATCTTACACAGTCTCATAATATGGTGGATATCTGGAGGCTTCTTAACCCCACTGGGCGAGATTTCTCGTATTTTTCAGCAGTTCACAAGTCGTATTCGAGGATCGATTATTTCATATTGGATTCTAGATTACTGTCACAAATAGCAGACTCCACTTATCACAACATTCTTATTTCGGATCATGCCCCAGTCTCTTTAAAGCTTAAATTGAATCATAAACGAGGAGAATTCAACTGGCGCCTAAATAACACCTTACTGAAAGACAAGGAATTTTGCTCCTATCTTTCAAGCAAAACAGATTTATACATAAATACTAATGACACTGGCGAAGTTGATGATTCGACGCTTTGGGAGGCCATGAAGGCCGTTCTTAGGGGCCACATTATCTCCTATGAAGCAGCGGAGAGAAGATAATCTAAAGAAAAGTTAACTGAAATAGATAAACAACTGTCTGATTTAGAAACATTGTATAAGGAAAGTAATAAACCTGAGACATTAAGGAAGATCACTGCATTAAAGTATGACTATAATTCTATACTGTCCAAGAATGTTTCACGTTTACAGGCCCAAGTAAGGCAAAGGTATTTTGAATTTGGTGATAAGCCCCAGAGATTACTTGCCCGTCAGTTGAGGCAATCTCAGGCTTCTAGGGCCATACATGCTATCAGAGCGGGTGATGGGGCTCTCTTGACCGATCCTGGAAAAATGTTTTGCAAATATTTATGAGGATATTTATCAGTCACAGGGTGAACCTGATCTCGTAGCGATGGAAGACTTTTTTGAGAATCTGGGATTGCCTAAACTATTAGATGAATCCTCTTCCTCACTAGATGCAGATATTAACTTGAGCGAGATTAAAAAAGTGATTTCCTCTTTCCCTAACAATAAGGCAGCAGGACCTGACAGCTTTAGTATTGAGTTCTTCAAGGTATTCAGCTCTAAACTGTCGCCTCTCATACTACGTATGTTAAATCACTCAATACTGAGTTCTAGGTTACCTCCAACTCTATACAGGGCTAAAATTTCACATATTCCCAAACCTGGTCGTGATCCTAACTTGGTCTCTTCTTATCGTCCTATTTCTTTGCTGCCTATTGAAACCAAAATCCTCGGGAAGGTCTTAGCCAACAGATTAAAAGAGCACATTTGTTCTAATATCCATCCTGACCAAACAGGTTTCATGCCAGGTAGGCATATGTATTTCAACTTGCACCGCTTATTCCATGTTTTGTTTACAGTACATACAAAGGAGGCTGTAGTGATCTCTTTAGACGCACAGCGCGCATTTGATCAGGTGGAGTGGCCCTATATGCTGTTTATGTTGAAAACATTTGGATTCGGGCCTTCCTTTATGAAGTGGATTGAGCTCATCTATTCATGCCCCACTGCCTCTGTTATCACCAATCAAAATATTTCATGGCCTTTTGCAATCAATTGTGGAACCAGTCAGGGGTGCCCCCTCTCTCCTTTTTTATTTTCTATAATTATTGAACCACTAGCCACCAGTATTAGAAAAAGTCCTGTAATATCTCCTATTGACATGAATGGACAGGAACATCATATTTTGTATATGCGGATGATATTCTTCTGTTCATTTCTCGTCCTCAAACATCAATACCTCATCTTTTGGCATTAATCAGTAACTTTGGCAAACTCTCTGGATTTTCAGTTAATTGGGACAAAAGTGAGATGATGCCAATTTCTGAGGACGTTGATACAACATATATACAGGCCACTCCCTTTAAAAAGACTTTTGAGGATTTTTCTTATCTTGGTGTAACTGTGACTAAAGACCCCGAGGACCTTTTACGGAAGAATTGGCATAATAAGATTGAGCAACTTAAGCAACACTGCAAAAAAGAGGGGTCTAAAAACAAGATAAAAACACTACATCTGAGGGAAAAGGTACTCAAAACAAGTGAAATTATCTGTCCATGCAGCAAGATAATTTCACTTGACAAGATTTCTTAAGTTAAGATCTAGAAAAATCTAGAAATAAGAATGTCTATAGAGGTATTTGGAAGGCTTAAAATAAAACAAACATCCTGTTTTTAAGATGAGATTACTTAAAATGTAACTTTTTACAACCCTAAATTAAGTGAAATATACTAAATATAAGCATAAAATGCTGGTTTCAAGATTAGAGATTACTTAAAATATAACTTTTTACAGCATCAAAACAAATGAATTATAGCTGTTGCGCAGCAATGGATCAGGTCAGGGCTATTTTTTGGGCAATTCTGGTCAGCCATCATCATCATCCTTGCTGTCTCGAACCCACAACCCCTGACACCAAGAACCAGCTCCTAACTCACTGAGCTAATTGGCTGGAAGCGAGACCTGCCGTGTAGCTTGATTTCTTGACTCAGGGATCACTGTCCAGGCAGCTGTTGTCAAAAATGGTCAAAATTGCATTACATTGACTCCAGTTGTTCCCATGAGAGCAGAATTCAAAATGTTCTCAAAAATTCAGTTTTTGAAATAAAATTCTGATATTTGCCAAACTTATATAATCTCAATTTTTTTCAGGAAGATTGAAAATGTATTTAGCAAAACGTTTTATAGTATATGTTTACAGTACTGTTAACAGTCAAACATTTTGATGCACTCTAGGCTTAATTTTTGATGAATCAAAAATCAGAGAAACAAGTTTTGTGGAGGACGGTCTGAAGATGCTCTCTAGCAAGTTTGGTGACAACTGAGCAAAGATCGTGGGAGGAGATGAGGTTTTGAAAAAAACTGAGTGATGGACTTCATGATTTGATTTTCAATGAGTTTAAGTGGACTAAAGTTTCAGCGGTATTGGGGCTACAGTTTGGTGAAAGTTTCAAAACTGTAGCATGCACTGTTGATTTTATAGGTATTTTTTAGTTTTAAAATTTAAACACTTATTTTTAACGCTGGTTTTAAGACGATATTACTTAAAAAGTAACTTTTTACAGCCTCGAAATAAGTGAAATATACGAAATATAAGCAATTACAAACAAAGTATTTCTTACTTTTAGCAAATTAAACTAAAGATTAGTTAAGAAAAATATTACATTTAGAGAAAAATACTATAGTCTGAGAATCTGAGTCCAGAGTTGCTGGCATATGGGGTGGCAGTTCCCAATGTTGCCCAGGCTACAGAATTAGTAAAAGAACTAATTGACTGCATTTCCTATTTTCCAGTTAGTTTTAAAGACAATACCTTTGTTCCAATAAAATATAGTCTTTGTGACACTATTGCCCACAGACATTAATATGGAGGAACAATAAGTATGTATGGGTGTATCATGTATTGGGTGACCCAGTTTGCCTGTTTCCTGTTTTGTGTTTCCTGTGCCAGTTTTGTGAACAAACATTGGTCATCACCTGCTTGAAGTCAGAGCAATAAACTATTTTTTTCAGATGCTTTTTGTGTGACTCTTGAATCAAGCAAGTTGAGTTTGTTACTGAATCTTAAAACAAGATTTATTTTGATGAGACTTTGGGGGAGAGATGTAAAATATCTTATTTTAACAGTTATTTACCTCATTTTAAGATTTCCTGCCTATTTGAGACAAAAAAGATAAGGTTCGCTTGATATAAAATAATAGTGTAAAGTTAAACACTTAAAATAAGAAATTAACTCGTAAAAACAAGACAAATTATCTAACACTTCTAAATCTAAGTTTTTTTTTCTTGGTAAGAACCAAATCATTTCCAGTGTGGCTTCTCTCCCACTACAACATCCTGCTTCTCCCGCTGCTCCCATCTTGCAGTGTCAGCTGGGTTTATGGTCCTGCAGATTGGGCTCATTATAACAGCACTTTGTGCACACATGTTGCATGCATTTTGTATTTTCAGTTTAACATGTGATACCTGACAGCAGTGCTGACAGGCGTTTTGTCGTGATCAAGCCTCTGCTTGAAAGAGCATCATAGGAGTGAGATGTTCCCATGTTCCCAGCAGGCACATGTGTTGCGGTCACTGGACCTAGCCTCTGTGACATAAAAGGGTTTATACCTTATGAACTGTCTGTAGGACAGCTGGAGCTTTTTTTCACATTTTTGCATGTAAGCCTTATGAAGGTCCTTTAGTGAGAAAGTCCGCACTCGTCTTAGTCTTTTCTCTTTCCTGCCTCAGGAAGGATTCCACCTGAGCCTTTTTCGCATTCATTTTCTTTTTTTTTGGGTGGCAAGTGGTATTTTTCTCTGACTGTTAGTTTTGTATTGTTTTGCCTCACACTTTGTTTTCTATATTTCTCAGCCCTCTTTTCTTTGCTGATTTTTCTCTGGAGCCTTTTGTTCTGATCCTTCAGTCTCCTTAATGATTTATTTAGGTTCTTTATCTCTTCAGTGTGTGGGCTTGGTGATGGTGACGTAGGTGGCCTTGGTTGTGGTGATGTCAGACCTGGGACTGGACCAGGGTCTACCTGGATGTCGCCATCATAGATGGAGTTATCTGGGGGAGTCATGTTGAGTAATGCATTTAAATTTCTTCTTTTTGCTCTATATTTTGTTTTAGCATTTCTCCATATCTCCCTCAGCTTCTCTCTTTTTGACGGTGGGAGAGTCAGGATTCTAAATTTAGGAATCCCCCCTTTCTGTTTCTTTTCTTGATATATGTTAATAAAGTAACATAATGGTGTGGACATTTTAACAGTTGTGGGCCAACTGGGCTAGCAAGGCTTGTTGCATCATCCGAAAATACATTTCATTTTAATAAATATGTTTATTTATTAATAAATACATTAAATTATTCAACATTGTCTATTCTCTTCATTTCATAACTGCGTCCCTCTTAGTTGCACTGCCTACAGTGTTCAAGTCCAATGATATTTTAGCTATCATGTATTGCCAGGCTTCAAGAAATCTGCCTCAAGGCCTTTTGAATCAACATTGAATGCACCCCTTAAAACCCTCCCTCTGACCATCCTATTGGTCAGCCTATGGAAACAGACAGTTGTTGTTTACTTTTCTGTTCTTTTCCTCAGCATCTCCTCTCTCTTTGCAGGGTCTGAATTCAGTCTCTCCCTGTATATCTTTGTCCTCTCTGCACTTGTCATCGTTATCTGCCTCAAGTTGACAAAAGAAAGGGGAATGCATGGTTTGTCCAATCTGCATGAAACTTGGCACGTACACTCTTCAGCTGGACCTGATCTATAGTTATCAAAAGAATTTTGCTCGATCAAAAAATGCGCAAAACAAATTTCTGTCGCAACCTATAAAAATGTAAACTGTTTGATATCTCGGTCAAAGTAAATGCTATTAACACCAAATTTGAGTTCCTTGGTTACCATGAAACTGGGAAGGGATGAGCGAATTTTGGCCACTAGGGGGCGGTAAAAAGATGGGAAGTTTATATCTTTTGAACGGTGACACCGATTTTTAAGAAATTTGGTCCGTATAATGTAGGGCCAATCCTGAGGCCATATCTTGAAGGTGCTCATTACTGGTCAATGTGGGCGTGGCTTAGTACAACAAATCCAAATTGGCACACATTCAGCCTTTTGCACTTCCAATGCACTTCCCATTACATTGAATACCATGGCTCAGACGTTGGCCTGTGTCCTCACTTTTGCCCCAAGCCTGTCATCCTTTCGGTCCAACTTCCATGGGCTCTGCGGTGCGCCGGGGGGGGGCTTGGCCCTGGTTCATAACTGCTTGCAGTTCTAGTTTATTATTATATCTGCAGGAAATTCATATCATATGACGTGACAATCAAATCACATGGCCTGACAGGCAGACATGTCACACCATATGATGAAGTGTCACACCATACCTGTACAATACATTGCTAGTAATGTATTGTACAGTACAGTTGCTCGTTGAAATATCCCAAAATAGTGTCACACCATATGATTTTGATTTGTGTGACAAAATCTTTTTGATTAGAACTGACTCAAAACATTACGCTTGGACTTTGAAAAGAGTAGGCTCACAAATAGACATCTGTATTATTTTTCTGTATTTTTTTGAGAATTTTTGCATTCATTTTTTTTGTGATGAACTGTTTTAATGTTGTGTATGTTCACATAAAGCATAATGTTCTGCACAACATTGAGAAGGTTTTTGGCAAATGTGTTTTTTATTCATACATGTTTGACACTGAAGACAGCAAAACTACCATGTCACGTCATCCACCCACGTCAGATATATTTTACTGGTAAATAATAAACATTTTAAACAAAAAGATCTTC
>CAEMYA010000106.1:219304-239554 GCA_903131615.1 Diplodus sargus
CGCCACACTTTTTCGCTAACGTTGCCATCACGTTTGCTGCGCGTTTGGTGCAGGAAGAGACAGTAAAATCGGGCTTTCCTCACGAAAGCGTTTGAAAACAGGAAGTGTTTGGAAGCAAAAAAACGCGTTCCTATTGGTGGAAAAGGCACCACAACAGCCAATCACAAAATTATTTTGCAAGTCACGTGATTTGGTTGCTGAGGGACAGGGGGAAGATGTGGGAGTGATGGGGCGGAAAAGTGACAGCAGCTGTGCCGGTGACAGAGGCAGCAACAGAGACAGCAAGTTTTGAGAGTAGAGAGATTTGTCACATTTAGCGTGTTTAGAGTGCATAGTTAGTGTGTTTTGTAGTGTTTAGTGTAGTGTGTTTATTGTGTAGTGGAGTCGTTATTTTTGTTTAATGAGTCAAAACAATGAGGAGACTGCTGAATGTGGAGCAGATAGTGCAGCTCTTCATTGAGCTGAGGAGCCCTCATTCTGAGGCATTGCCTGCATTTAAATGTAAATAGAACATAACTTTGTAAATTTCAAAAACTTATACACAAATTTAGCAAACAACAATTTATATTTGCATTGCAAGTAATAAGTATTAAAGTGGTTTTCGCGTAAAAAAGAGAAAAAAAAAACTTTTTTCAACTTGGATTTTATGTTTTTTTGTGATTTTTGGTCAATTGTGATAATACAGTATGTCAAAATGAAAAAAATAACTGTATAGTCACACATGTGAGGTTGTGCTGAAAATAATGACACCAAACAAAGCAAGGTAAATAGTTTTTTAAGGTGAAATATAATGGTAAAATAAAATAGCGAAAAACGCTATACCCCAGATCCCAGAGGGTTAAACAACAAAACTGTATCTTGGCTTAACAATAACACAGAGAAACGGGAAAAGCATCCGTTTTATGGTTATATCCTACTATTCCTTAATATATTAAAATTAAGAAGATGAGATTCTAGTTTATTAGTTATTCAGAACTTATTGGAACTCTGGATGAGTACAGAGACCACTGTTGGATTGGATTGTCATAGGCACAGAACACATGTCGTAAATAATGGTTTGACATGTGAAAGGGAAGATACTCAAGGAGGCGGCCCAGAAAAATCTTTCCCACTGGAGAATTGTCTGCTGATTTCAAAGAGAAAGAACATCAGCCGTCATTACCTAATTTACAATTGCAAAGACAATCGATTACACATGTCTGTGTTAGCAAACAGTTCCCCTCTTTTCTGATGTGTAGAGAGTAGATGCCATCATGCTCGACATAAGCCATAAGAAAAAGAAGTGCATCTTTTTTTGGGGGTGGGGGACAGATGTGGTTTCATCAGTAATTTGAGAAGGGAGTCTCTTCCTGTAGAGTGCTTATCCAGATGTTTTACTGCAGGGCAAGCATCGACTCTCCTTTCCAGGTTAAAAGGTGATGGGGCTCTCAGGCCCTTCTCCTGGAAAACACTTATTTTGGGGTTAAGGAGTATCAAGACAGAAACAGGGCCTCTTTGAGATGCAGAGACGGAGGACATGCTCCTACACAACAGTTCTTAACTTCTCTCCACTAAAATTACCCCTTCAGTCCAATTTCGTCAAGGCTCTGCCTGTCCAGAGTCCTGAGGTTGTTCTTCTTATGGTATGGTATGGTATGGTATGGTGGTCTTTTTGTCAGGGCCCATCCCACCCACAGATCCTGCAAACTCCATTCTCTGAAATTTGCATTTTTACTTCGCCTGGTCTTTACCAGCCCAATGATTAATTCCACTACCCCATTGGCTTGAGGTGTGTAGGGTATATTCTTGTGACTTCCTCTCGTTGAACACCACAAATGAGTGCCATCGTCTGTTCGTAGCTCCTTGGGTACCCCAAGGTTGCTGCAGACATGGTCAAGCATGCTAACGAGACTGCTGCTGATAGCTCTTCGCACTGGTTTGAAGACCACGTATCCCGATATTGAGTCTATTAGCACCCTTCCTTTAGATGTCTCGTTCCACTCCCCAATCCTGACAAAGACCATTTTTCTCTGCTACACAACATGTTTAGATCTATCAGGGTTCGTACACTTTTTTAGCAACAATTTTCCATGACTTTTCAATGACTTCTCCATAACCTTTCATTGAATTTCAAAGACTGAAAATCGGTGCCTCTAAATCAAATCACAGACATGTCTTGATACACTCTGTCATGTTTAATTCCAAAACTTACACAGTTATCCTTAACAGATGAACCATCTGACCTCTCTCCATCACAGAGAGCAAGAGAAATGGAGAACAAAAAAGTGCTTTAGGGCTAGGAATACCATCTCCTGATTTCCCAAAGTATCTACACTATATTGCCAAAAGTATACGCTGACCTGCCTTGACTCGCATATGAACTTAAGTTATATACCATTCTTAATCAATAGGGTTTGATATGACATCGGTCTACCCTTTGAAGCAATAACAGCTTCAACTCTTCTTTCCACAAGGTTTAGGAGTGTGTTTATGTGAATTTGTGACCATTCTTTCAGAAGCGCATTTGTAAGGTCACACATTAATGTTGGATGGGTACGCCAGCCCCCTCAGTCTCTGCACAGTTCATAAAGATATGGCTGGCCTGCACAGAGTCCTGACCTCAACCTGACAGAACACCTTAGGATGAATTAGAGCAGAGACAGAGGGCCAGGCCTTCCCATCCAACATCAATGTGTGACCTCACAAATGTGCTTCATAAAGAATAGTCAAAACAGTTGCAGGAGATTGCGCAGCCCCGTCTCAGATAGTATTTTGTATTTTTTCAACGATATCGATCACAGATCAAAAATTCAGAGCCAATATATTTAGTTTTGACTTCTGGTCCATCCCACAGTCGTACATGAATGTCCATTTATTTTGACTGCAAATGTATATTAAAAACCTCTCCGCACCCACCCGCCCGCCGACGGGTGATTGCAGAAAGGTGACTGTATGTCTACACTACGCAGTGACATATCCCGCTTCAACTTTCATCAATACGGACATACTATACGTCGTTAGAAAGGGTAGAATCTCTGCAATTCATTCATCCAGTTGATTTTGCAAAAATCAGGAGCACCAAACCATAAATCATTGATATTTACCAGCATGGTAAACGTGAGATGCAATAAACACACAACGTCTCCCTACCTTTGTCGCAGCCCTACAGCTGTAATATGTGTCCATTCCTCAATTATTTATATTCCAGGTGTCCGTAAGAATCCACTGATCAAAAGCATTAAAATGTTTTTTCATAAAATTACTCCAGCTTGTGAATGTCGTCCTGTAAAGTCCATTTGTTTTCCGTCTACCAACTTTGTTCGTCAAATAAAATCCAGACTTTCCCGGCCAGAATCGGAATTACTCTAGTTCCTGTATGTTGTTGTTGGATATGCTTGTTTTCATCACTTTAATGGCTACAAAATAAAAGTGTCCCCATCTTTTTCTGTTCAGTTTTCACCCCAGGACAGCCCGTGAAGTAGATCGAGCGCTCCCTGTTTGAAGGACCAATAGGCTTTGTTTACTGTTTTTCGCTGCTTTAGTATAGGGACAGCGTATTGGCTATCGACATGTCAACCATTCAGGCTTCTAGCCAATCATTTTACCTTTCCAACGAGGGTAGGCATGCCCAGGTCAGTTACGTATGAGCCGAGATATTTTGCTGCGTCTCCGTGCTAACGAGCTCACATTACGCAGAGGGCGCACGGTAAAGGGACGCAGCGGACATTTAAACTTTTATTGTACGGCCATTTTCACAGTTTACAATGCCGAAAGCCACAAAGAAAGCTAAATACGTCCAGGAAGAAGCCCTGGAATTGATCATGGCATCATCTGATGAAAGTGAAGATCGTGTGTACGACTCAGAGAGAGGAGATGTTTGCTCAGGGCCTGGACTCCATCTTAGATCGGTGAGTAACGCTATCTTTGATGATGTTTGATTTATTTATTTAGCCATGAGTGAAATTTGATTGAAAGTTAGTGGGTAGGGGGGTTTTTATGCTTACAGTGAACAGTACAGTATACATTAGAATTTCATAAATGATGCTAAATGGTTAGCGCCCCGGGGCCTACTTAGCATAGCTAAGCCTAGCTAGCTAGCTAGCTAGCTTGCTACTCAACTACTCAACTAAAGTTATGTAATCCTCGTTATTTTATTCTATAATGTAATTAATTTTGAGCCTCTAATTCCCTTTTATTTAGATTTTTTATCAAGCTTGCAAGCAAATTGAACTAGATCTTCACTGACCAGACACTGGGAATATTCCCCCAATTCAATTATTCTGTTTATGTACAGTTATTTTCCTGATTTTTTTGTGTAACATGTAATATCATAAATATGTGATTATTTGTTTCCTATGTAAATAACCCCGTTGACTTGCATTTATATATTGTTTCATTATATTTGGTAACATTTGTGCATTGCATTGTGTTTTGTAGGTCACAGTCTAAAGGCAGTGACATGGATTGGGAGCCTCAAAGTGAGACAGTCAGACGCCCAACCCCCTCTCCTGCTGAAGGCGGTCGTCAGAAGTGCCAACGATCCTCTTCTGCATCCACCAGTACCTGTACCAGCAGTGTCAGAGGGGGTCAGTGACGCAGAAAGAGTTTTGTCAGGCCCTTACTGAGGAGCTTGCGGACCAAGGACCCGCATCCCAGCCATCCACCTCACGTAAATATGCACCCCCAAACCCAGCAGCATCCCACAAGCTGCATTATTTCACAGAGGGACAGAAAGTGGCTAAGCGGGATGCAGGTTTTGCTGCCACAAGGGACTGTTTCAATGAGTGGCACACACAAAATGGAATGTAGAATGGCCCAAAATGTCCACTGCGCATCACAGCACACTTTTTATGTTTATGTTTACAACACAGTTGTATGTACGTCATTTTTGTAGACAAGTTTTCTTATACATTTCCACTACTTATTACTTTTATACACATGTTAGAGTTTTTGTATATTGTTCATATTTAGTTCATATTCTATATTTTGTATGTAGTTCATTCATTGTTCATATTTTGTTGATATTGGCACAGTTGTACATACAGTAATAGCATATTGAACGATACTAAAAATCCTTGTTTGAAATTCAGTTCAGTATAGTCTGTCATTTTTGTATAATGGTTACTATTCTGTAGTGTCTTGTCACATGACAATATCTCAATATGGCCACCTAGAAGCGTGTGGAAACCCCTCCAACCACCAATCAAATGAATTTGTGAAAAAATTATGTTTTGAGTCATGGAGAAAGGTTTTATAGTCACCAAAATGCTTCAGTAATGTTTCCAGTGTCACAAAAGTGAGTAAAAGCATTTGGCACAATTTGGCCATTTGGAGAGGTTTTGGAGAGGTTCGTGGTCGCCAGTGGCACCGCTGACTAAAAACTCCATAACTCCCATAAGGTTAGGCCTAGAAGTCTAAAATTTCATCCAGGTGTAGTAGAAGGTATGTGGTATATTGCCATATGCCTTACATAAAGCACACCATAGTTATTGTTATTCAAATATGACCTATTATTTTCGAAGACAACATTTTTTTTTTAGAGCCATGTTTGAACTGATGTCATTTAGGTTGTGGGTATGGCTTTCAAATGAAGTATCATACATCCATCTAGGACTTGCAGTTATTGTGTTATAAGCTTTTCCATTTGGGTATGCTAAATAGGCGAAAATTACCGAAAATAGGTGGGTGTGAATAGGTTAAGACTTCCGTCAAATAAAACAACATATGCCATTTGTTGTGACACCTGTGGGTGTGGGCTAACCCTAACCCCCACAAAATCTCGGCTTTCAGTACTTCTGTTGTCATTACGTTAGAAGCATCCAAGTTTGTCTGACTTGCAGTTTAATTTGCAGCCACCGCAGGCGCAGATGTCGGTGGAGAGACGCCATCACCTGTTTCCATATATTCTCTGATGGAGTTGCTTCTGCAGCGTTCAGCAGCCGCCAATGTTTTTCTTGCCCTTCACGTGGCTTACAAATCTCGCTTCTCCCATGCTGGAAACGTCAAAGGACTTTGTGCAAAGTCTGCATTTTGCACCTCCGTTGTCAGCGTCTTTCAGTAGCCAAAGTTTAAACCTCTCCTTAAAAAGCCACTCGTTAAAACTACACTTTCCTAGCATTTTGTCATCGAATACAGCATCTCAAAATCCATGTGCAGAGGGTCGCTGAGCACGCCAGTGATCCGCTTGTTTCCGCTAACGTGAACTGCTGCATCACCAATATAGTGTGACATTTCACTCCCTTGTTAATTTAAATTGCATCCTAAATATTATCCACGCAATATTTCCAGGACTTTTCCAAAACTTTACAGGAAATGATATTTTCCCATTAACTTTTCAAGGACCTAGAAAATGAACATTTTTCAATTTCCAAAACTTTTCCAGGTTTTTCATGACCGTACAAACCCTGATCTATGTTCAGCCACAACTCAGCTATTTTTTCCACAAGTCCTGGAGGGCCACCATAGTGTCTGTCTGTTATTATTTGTGCCCTTTTATATTTGCACTGCTGGAGGTTCGTCCCTTCTGCCTTAAGTGCTTCTCTCCGTTTTAATGGAAAAGGAAGCCCCAGTAAGCTACATATTCACATCACTTCCTGGATCCATCCGCGGAGGAACCGTTCACAGGGTTTTTCTTCTGTTTGGTCTGCCTTCTGTGGTATTTTGCTGGAAAGAAACCTTATGTCTGCCTGAATGGCTTCTTGCAACTTTTCCAGGTTGTCTTTGTCTCTACATAATAATAACAATAATGATAACAATAATAATAATAATAATAATAAAAA
The DNA here is from genome assembly GCA_903131615.1 of Diplodus sargus. Classification (NCBI taxonomy): domain Eukaryota; kingdom Metazoa; phylum Chordata; class Actinopteri; order Spariformes; family Sparidae; genus Diplodus; species Diplodus sargus. The sequence goes on from CAEMYA010000106.1 coordinate 226,063, forward strand.
TGATAATGCATTTTATTTAATGGCCCGCACATAACAACAACAGTACAACAAAAACAGGAGACAATTTAGTGCAAATGAGGGCAAATAAATAAATAACATGCAATTACATCGTGCCAGGAGCTCGGCACAGAATTTATACTCCGCAGTCCTCACCATACACAAAGTCACCTGGACCAGGTTTGGCAGTGATGAGATTCCGGTGTGAGAATAGTGCAATAGAGTGGAATAGAAACTAGGCAAGAGTGTGATTATTTGATTAGTCAGATACAGAGTAAGCCACTCGGAATGTGTGTTTTCAGGCGAGATTTAAAAGTGGAGATAGTGTCAGAGGTGCGAATGTCTGGTGGGAGAGATTTCTGACCCCATGAAGCTCTTGACCCCATGGTGGTTATGTTGGCAGATTGGGCAAAGAGCTGGATGGTCGAAGAGGATTGGAGAGTGCAGGAGGGTGTGTGGATATGGATAATTTCAGAGAGATATGACGGTGCCAGGTTACGAAGGATCTTGAAAGTGAGGGGTAGAATCTTGAAATCAACGCGTTATTTGATAGGGAGCCAATGGAGCTGCTGCAGGGCCGGATTGATATGTTCAGTAGAGGGAGTTCTAGTGATGATACAAGCAGCTGCGTTCTGGACCAGTTGGAGTTTATGGAGTGATTTCAGAGGAAGACCATGTAGGAGAGAATTACAGTAGTCCAGATGAGATGTAATCGGGGTGTTTACGAGAATAGTAGTGCAGGTTGGTGTGAGTGAGGGATGGAGGCGGTTGATGTTGCGTAGATGGAAGTATGCAGACCAGGTAACATTTATATGGGCTTCGAGGATTAATGTGCCATCGACGATAACACCCAGGTATGAAGGTATTATTGGTGCAAAAGGTTTGAGCACCTGTAACTGTGGAATTTGTAGTTGTGTAGAGTGATTGTGTATGTGTATCCGTAAATGTGTAGTCACATACTCTGAGTTGTGTACTTGTAGATTTTTTTTTTCTCTCCACAAATACAACACAACACTTACACATTCACAAATTCTTAAGTCACAGATTAAAAAACTGACACGCTCGAATTTTTGCTCCAGTTGTAGTATATTTGATGCAAAATATATTTGTGCACCTATAACAGACAATGTGAAGTCGTGGACAACATTTGAATGTGTGCAAATCTGAATGTGAACTTGTGCAATAAATGTTCAATGCATGTAAAATAATTTTTAAAAACACAAACACAAATCAATAAATACAAGTGCGCGAATCTTCCCCACGAGTTACAGATATTGTTTCATTCAACTCCAAATCATGAATCGCACCTCCACTGAGATATGTGGTGCAAAACTATCTGTGCATTCAGTCTATGGTGCATGTTCCGTTCTCTTCCCACGGAAAGAGCGACCCGGTGAACAAAGGATATTACTCAGTATTCCACTTTTGTTTGTTTTATTCCTTGAAAGGGGAAAGCAGGTAATAAATCTGAAATATAAGGAATGCAACGTTTCACTTTTCATGTGCATAACACAACCATCACAGCTCACTCACCACAATAGCCCAGTAACAATAAGCAATAATAATAAATAACATATCAATCCATATCCCATGACAAATATCATCAAATATTAGTCAACTAGTAATAGCCTAATCATAAACATCATATGCATTAATCAAAAATAGAAATATATAAAAATAATAATTCATAATTATTTTCATGTACACGATTCATATGTCAAACATTAAGCACCATATTCAAATCTTACTGAAAGGCCTATGCAAAAGTGCATTAAGTCTTTCTCTGTAATAGGAAACTACAGCTCCCAAGATGCCCCGCAGCAAACCAGGAAGTACAGCACTCACATCAAATAGCAGTCCCTGAGATTCACTTAATCAAACATTCATAAAGCTAAAGAAAACATGGATAGACATAGATGGGACAGCAACATTATCAATCCGAATGTTAGCTTTATGTCCCACAGCTTCGCCATTTTGCTAACTTTTATAACTTTCATAAACTGCTTGGATCTAACGGAGCATAGCTTTAGCGTGTTACCTTTAACGTACAACAAAAAGGAGCGGACGTAAACACAGTGCAACGATACAGCATAGTGACGGCAGACAACATGAAGCGTACAACATGAAAGCAGACAAGCAAACAAGAAATTAAGAGAGCTTACCAAGTGGCTGCACACTGGGTTGAAAGTAAGTACAAAGAAACCTAATCTCGCTCTTCCTTTTCAAGTGTTACTTGCAGCATTTTTAGCTCCAGTTTACTGTAAACATTTGACTGAAACATGTAAATTAGAAATAACAAAACTACACAAATGACAAAACTCCACAGAAAACACAACAGTGCAAAAGGTGGGTGCTGATCTGAGATCGATTGATCCCACAGCCAATCAGAGGAGAGGGTGAATTTAGCATAATGCTCAACTAGCAGCAGCAGAGACAGCGTCTCCTGCTAGCTAGCAGGCTAACGCTTGTTCAGCGGTGGGTCTCGCTTGCCCCGTTTTGTAAAGGACATGTCAGCTGGCAAACAGTTATTACAGCGACTCCCTTTAGCTTCACCGAAGCTAGCTTTGGCTAGTGTCAAGCTTGTCAAGCCAGCCGTGGTTCGTGCTTGCTCGGTCAAATCAGCCGCACGTTGTTTTCTAGTGCGCGAATCTACTCACATTTACGGTAATGAAGCCGCTCTGAAGAGCTGCTGGTAGTGACTGGGGGGCAGACTGCAGTCTCACATCAGACCCATGAAACATACGATACTTTTACAGTAATTATTCCGGTAATAAACTGAAGTTATCACAATAGTATGTGTGAGGAAAAAATAAGTTTCCAAAAGTAGTTCAAACGTACGGAAGCGTATTGCATTCACTTGAAAAAAATAATAAACTCCTGTTTTTCTTAGTAATTTATTTTTTGGTTTGTTTTTTTTTATAATTTTTTTCGGTTTTTCTGACAATTTTTTTTTTTGCTGTTTTTCTGACTAATTCTTTTCCTGTTTTTCTGAGTATTTTTTTCTGTTTGTCGTGGCAATTTTTTTTCCCCCCTGTTTTTCGAAATAATTTTTTTTCTGAATCATCGCGATACTTCGAACTCCCACGAGAACCTCTATCCTGCAAGTGACGCCGCACATTCATGCCCGTGGAGCATGCCATATCTGTGCAACTGATCCTGCAGAAACATTGCTATGTCTAGCAGATCTGAATGGGCTTTCCTTCTGAACAACCGCAAAGTCCTCAGGTGCCTGCGCAGAGTTGACAAACTAATGGTAATACCATCGATATTACTTAAAGACAGGACTATCTCCCAGTGTCTTAAACCCAGCTCAAAAGTAAATCTTGATTAAAGTAAAAAGTTGGTCATGATTGTTTCCATCAAGCTTTCAATAAAGGAATGAATATGGCAATTGTTTCAAATGCTCTCTAAACTCAGAAAAATAATTATTCAGAAAATCAGAAAAAAAATTACTCCGAAAAACCAACCATAAAACTAAATTACTCTGAAAAACAGAAGAAAAAAAATTACTCCGAAAAACACACCAAAAAATAAATTACTCGGAAAAACTGAAATAATTACTCAGAAAAACTAACAAAAAAAAAATTACTCAAAAAAACAGAAAAAAATACTCAGAAAAACTAGCCAAAAAAAAAATTTATTCAAGTGAATGCAATACGCTTCTGTACAAACGTGTCGTTCGAACGAACAAATCTTTTAAGTGAACGAAGTGAACGGAATCACTTCAGGAACTGATTCGCTCCTTTCTCAGTTCAGTTGAGCTCGGCCGCGAGCATGCCGGCTGGGAGTGGTACTGCCGCGACTCACTCAGAGAACGGTGAGGACGTGATTCTCGTTCACATACTGTGCTGCTGATAGTGGCGCTGTGTCACTCACTCACTCACTCAGGGCAGAGGAGTTGATTCACGTTCAGTAACCGTACTGCTAAAATTAGTGCTGTGTTGCTAACATCAGTGTAGCATCATGTTAAGTGATTTTACTGCACAGTAAAAGTCACTCAAGTTCACGAACGTGATTCCCAGCAGGACGTGAATTACGTTTGCGCGGTCACTCACGTTCGCGAACGTGATTCATGTTCACGCTGATTCAGTGACAGCGCTGCGCGAACATGATTCACGTCCTTAGCAGGTCGTTCGCGAACGACTGATTCACTCATGATTCGCAGTACTGTGCTGAAACTGGCGCTGTGTCACTCACTCACTCACTCACTCAGGGCAGATGAGTTGATTCACGTTCAGTAACCGTACTGCTAAAATTAGCGCTGTGTTGCTAACATCCGTGTAGCATCATGTTAAGTGATTTTATTGTACACAGAGGAAACTTTCACCGTGTAATAATTTTAGCGCATGTATACCACTCAAAGCAGCGTTGCGTCTCCCACGAATGATTGTGTTCCATAGTCCGTGAACGCACCGTCCCTCAGTAATTGAACGTGAACCTCAGGGCTGAATCATGAACTGAAAGACAGATCGTTTGGCTGTTTATCAGTTCAGGGAGTTGGAGAGCACTGAACGATTCAGTCAACGAATCTTTTGAACAAATCATTTTAATGAACGGATTCTAGAGATTCAGTACAGTAAAAAGAACTGCCGTTCCCATCACTAGTTCAAGATTCATACACTGCTGGACTTAGTACCTCCTACACTATGTGCATGAATGATATGAAGTATTTTTACTGTGTACTGTTCGAGTAATCCTGTTTCAAAATCCTGAACAGAGGACAAGATTAATACCTTCATACCAAGGCTCCTTACCTGGGGTGATTGTGAGACAGTGGAATTGTCGACGGGATAACAAGATGTTGACTAGAACAGAATAAGATCAGACACTCGCCTTAAAGGGAGTGTGTAATATACCGAGTATTTAGCGCCATCTAGCTGTGAGGCTCTACATTGCAACACTATTTTGCTCATCCCTCCCGTCCTGAAGACGTTCCAGAAGCTATGGTGGCCCTGACGGACAAAAAACTCATTTTCAAAATATGGACTCTTTCCCAACAGTGTCGAGTATTTCTACTGATTCCAGTAATGAGGTAAAGATGTGGTTAGTTAGATGTTAGTTAGTGACGAGCGCTTTCGCTGAGCTCCCTCTCAGTTCCGCAGTCAAGCGAGCTCTGAGCTAAATCGCGTTTAGCCATACTACGTAGTGCTTTGTGTCCCTCTCTGCAGTCCATAGATTTTTTACACCCGGAAAGACATGGCAGCCTCCATAGAGCTTACCCGTGCTATGTATATTAAGATAGGTAATTCTTCGCTCAGGAGGATATGTCAGATTGTTGGCAGAGGTAATTGTACAACAATGCGGACTTACTTATGAACGAAGACGTTGATTTAAGTTAATAAATTATTTAAATAGTTATCCGTTTAAGGACATCACGTAGGCTATTGCAGTTTCTAGAGAAGGTGCACTCAATTTCCTTACCGAGCTGTCCGGGAATGATAATAATATAATTTATTTGTTTTTCGTGCGCACATTATACCTACTCCGTGGCAACAAATTAGTATTTCGTGAGCACGTTATACTTAAGTCGTGGCCACAAATTAGTATTTTGTGGCCACGAATTAGTATTTTGTGCGCACGTTATAGCTATATTGTGACCACAATTAATTTTTTTTATTGACCATGTCATGTCTGGGGCTCCGTAGCATTGTGGAATTGAATATAAAATTTCCTGAGAGTGTGTCCAAGGGGCAGAAGTTAAATAGTGAACAGGAGGGGGCCAAGGACAGAGCCCTGGGGAACACGGTTGGGTGACCATGCTGGGGTCTTCATTGGCTCACCATTCTTACTATCTCCTTTCTTTTGGAGACAGACATATAGTGGTTTGAAACGATTCTGGTAGCTGAAGTTGTGGTCTCTCAAATAGCTGCATAGTCCTAGAATATTTTGTAGGTCATTTAGTGAGGTAGCCTACATTGAGAATAATTCTGTTCGTAGTGCCCGGCACTAGGGCTACCTTTACAGGCAGGAGGAACCCGTAAACCTTTAATATCTACAATGAAATTTGTGACCCACCCTGACTTCACCGAACAGAAACAATTTTCCACAGGCGTATCCTGTGCAAAAGTTAAGTTGGCTTTATTACAATATATAGATCACATTTTACTAAAATATGGGCATGAGGCAACAAAAGAACAATCTCATTGGATGGTTGAAGTCAATCAATTCTCCTCACAATAACAGCAGGTCACACAGCAACCATAAAATGACTGTGGGAGACAGAAGAGGGAGACAGCAAATCTACCACCACACGCATGTTCCATAATTCCAATTAAAATGGATTAATAGAAATGCATTTTCATTTTCAGAATATAGCTGCATTTTTTGACTCATAAATAAAATGAGTAATAAATCATCCAAATTGCATTTTCATTTTCGTCTTCAAGACTGCTCATTTTGTCACAGGGCTAAAAAGTAAACTGCTTTTTCGTTTTCAAGCCCACTCCCTGCAAAAAGTGTTCCAAAATTCAATTTGGATTCGCAATCCCAAGCGGCGCAGGAGAGTGACGTCAGCGGCCTCTGTTCTTCCTCAGCCCCAGTCTGACCGACCGTGCTTCACATCTAATACGTTAGGGGGCGGCAGTGTGCATGTTCAACGCTGAAGCAAGAAGAGACAAGAGGACAGTGTGAAGGCTGTGTTGGTAGCAGAGACTGTGGTACATGTACATGTTGTCAGAAACAGCAGGGAAATCACCACCATGTCCAGTTCTGTATTGCGGACAGGACAGCCATGGTTCGCGTTTGCTTGGTCAAATCAGTCGCACATTTTTTTTCCAGTGGGCAAATGCTCAAACATTTACGGTGATCATAATGAAGCCGCTCTGAAGAGCTGCTGGTAGTGAGTGTGGGTCAGCTGTGGTCTCACAGTCAGAACCGTGAAACACACACGGTACTTTACGGTCAGTACTCCCGGTAATAAACTGAAGGCATCAGCTGGACTGTACGTCGACGTCGCCCCCATATTGGATGTGGCAGCTCAGAACTAATACAAGCCGATGGAGTGAACTTTATCAAGCCAAGAAAATGCTGTAAGTTAATGTCTGTCATTTACACATTCACACAGGTACAGATATATTCAGGAAGCAGAGAGGAACTAAAAACAACGTGTGTAACGTTCTATAATGATTATAATGTTCACTACTCCTCATATGTTCAGTATACAGGTCGGCACAAAACCACAGGATGTGTTTTATGATGTTTTTATGAGTGTTTACAGCTGCTAATGTATTAACGTTGTTACTGTGATGATACATGACAGTTAAATATTTAATCTGTGTCTATAATAACCTCATCCTGACATTCAGTCAAGATCAGCAATCAAGCAGACCCCCGCAGGGGATCATAGAGACAGAGCCCACAGGTGGATGCTGGGCAGGAGGTGGGTTTGCAAAACCTCATGGGCGGCAGCGAGATGTAAGCAGTAGCAGCAGAGCAGCGGCAGCATAGCCAGGGATGAGCAGGTGAGCTGGGGGGTTTAAATAACCCGCTTCTATTTGGATGAGGAGAGCAGGTGACTGACCAGCTGATCAGGATGGGCACAGCTTGACTTGTCTGCCTGAACTAGCTTTGCATTATTTCAATTCTATGAATTTCAAAATCACAAAAAACACTTGCTTACCATCTCCTTGCGCATCCCAAGGCAGAATGACATTGTCAGAGAGACTGCACACTGCTTCAATGTCAATTTTTGGCTCAAATGCAGGTTCAGCATTGTAGTGCATGATTGTGTCTTTCAGTTTTTTCTTGACCTCAGCTAGTCTGCTCCTTTTTCTCTGCCTCGTTTTGTTGCTGTCTGTTTGATTAAAAGAAATATTAGGAAAAGAACAAAAAAGCATAAACTGTTGAGTGATGTAATACTTCATACCATTGTGTCGATAGGGATAATTTTTCTTCTTTCTTATGGAATAAATCATGTCCCCTATCTCCCTCTGGAGCTCCTTCTGGCTACTGTCAGCACTACATGTAGGTCTCTCTTGAAAAATAGAAACAAGGCAGGATGTAAAATGTCATGTAGTCAAATATCACAAGACCTGTCATACTGACACACCACCATCAACCACATTACACACCAGAGGCCACCCACTGCTTCACATCCTCCACCCACTGCTCTGTGTCCTCCATGGATATGTTCAGCTCCTGTTTGAGATGTTGGAGGTTGGCTCCTTCCACATCTGCTTTCTGTGTGGCCTATTTTGAAGGATGAAGGATTTGAATACAAGAGCCCAAGGTGTAATCTCTCATCATACAGCTGTTAACAATTTATTGACAATAAATCAAATTAATAAACAGCCATTACTTACAAACAATATTTTATTCCTACATGGTCATTGGTGATCTACCCACCGCCTCCATTATTATTTTTGGTCAGATATATTAGGGCTATTAGATTTTGCCCAAAAATAAAATCTCAATTTTCTTCTCTCAAAAAACGATTTCCGATAACGATTTTTTGGGAAATGACAAACTATTTTATGTGTGCTGTGTCTTTTGATATGACGACCCCGCCCACCCAAGCTGAAGAACTCAGCTGTAATGGGAAAACACCTAAACCGAGTCGAGCAGAACAAAGCTGTAACTGTGTAGTGGAAAAGGGCCACCAGTCTTTCTGGCAACAAAGTCCTCACTGCGCCTGAGCAAACATTGACATGTTTGTTTAGAGTGTGTGAGGAGAGCGTGATGGGCGGAAGGAGGTGGAAGTCACTACGGTACCCCAGCGCAGCCCAGAGAGATGAATGGCGGCTGTACTGTATACCCTAGTGAGATTTAAAAAATAAATAAACAAATAAATGTATACTTGGATAATTGCAGTTGTCCGATTGAGCAGCATTAGTCGAACTATGGCTGTAATCTGACTAAGCTGTGCATGTAAACGCACTGACTGAGAGAAATGGCTTCATGTCTAGGCTGGAGCTCTGGCAACTTCTCTGCCATTTTTTTCAGGTATGGCCAATATCTGTAATAGAAAAAACAACACAGCATTTGAGGTTCATGATGGTAAGGACTAGGGGTGGGGGAAAAATCGATTCACATAAGAATCGGGATTCTAATCATCCACAATTCTGAATCGATTCATAAACTTCAAAAATCGATTTTTTTATTAACGTTCCACCGTCTCTCTGTGCACCCCCATGGGCTTCCGTACACAGCGTTGCAGCAAGCTTGGGGAAAGAAAGACACGGAATTTGTCTTCAAAATAAGAGCTTCTCATTGCACCCCATTGGAGTTTAGAACTGGGTTCTTAGCGGGGGGCTTTTAATTTGAAAGTAGCGACCGTTCCTAGCTAACCGCTACTACAACAAGCTAACAGCGAAGACGGCTTCAGAGACCGAGGAGACGCTGCATCTCCTGGATCTCAGCAGCTGTCCAGTTGCTCATCTTGACGTCCGCGGATGAAGTGATGGACTGACTGCTCTGATCAGCTCTTTCCTGGTTTTAAAACTCCTCAGCTGTGGTGTACACAACAGTCCCGGTCATCCACACCTCCGCCCATCTCACGCAATTTCCGGCATAACGACGTCTCCGATTTAGATCGGAATGGAGTTGGATAAAAGTGTACCCTCCGAGGTGGCAAATTGGCGGACCAGGACAGACCCCCAATTTACCGGTTTCTGTCATAATCCGCGGACCGAGCCGCAAAAAGGATGGTCAAATTGGCGGCTTGCTACCCAGTATATAAGCGGCTATTAACTACGCAAACAAGTGCAGCCATGCACTGCAGGCACAATGTCAAAGAGAAGTGCACAAAAAGAAGGTGCAGGTCATAACATCCACACACAGTGTAGCCAGCACCTTCCTTCTAAGCAGAGAGATGGCAACTTTTTCAAAACCCATATTTATCTAGTCAAAACACTCTTTAAGGGCTTGCTTTTTTCATTCTGCAGCAGATTGCGCTATTAAAGTTGTGCTGTTGCGCATTTCATGAAGGAAGTTCTCATTTCTTATATAGCATAATGTGACCATCGATGTTACCTTTTGTCTTAAGTTTGCCTTTGTGTGATTACATTATTAGAATGAGTTTATTTAAAAATCACATTATCTTATACAAACTGTATTGTTTTGATGCCATAATTTGCCTTAACACACTATGCATTGTATCAATTTTTGAATCGAGAATCGGTTGAATCGAGAATCGATTTCGAATCGAATCGTAAGACACCCAAAGATTCACATCCCTAGTAAGGACACAAAGCAGGACTTGGAGTGAAAAGGTTGGTATTGGTATTCACTACCAAATGAGTGTGGTCTGACCAGTGTAACAGAGCTCTGATAACCCATGCAATAAGAACTCAGTAGTAATGGCCACACCTGCGGAAAATATAGAGATATGATGAGGCAACGGTTGTGACTACCTGCAAGTGATGTCCATACAAAAGAACGTCGCATTTGCCTTTTCAGACAATTCTTTCTGCAAGAACAGTGGATATGCATATATTTCCCCACGGTAGTGGTTCAGGCCTTGTAGCAACGTTCCATGGCGGCACACAGTAATTTCGAGCCCCTCCTCATCCACCTTTGCTTGTGATTTGTGGGATGTTTCTCTGGCTGCCGTAAATGTTGCCGGCCCACAAACATCATGACCAGTGCTCTGAAATTAGATACAATGTGTTACACGTAATACTGGGACAAAAAGTAAAGAAGAATTAGGTGGTTAAAAACATCCTTTCAACTGTCATCAGGCTTTGGATTTTGTCAACAAAGGCTGACACTTTAACATCCTCTGCAATAAAGAGTCCATCAAAGAGAGATGGTTCATCTGTCCTGGTACATTAGAAAAAAAAAGTGTTTGACAACATAATCACACATCCACAAACATTATTACATATTGTCTCTAGAATTTGTTAAAAATGCCTATCACATGAAGAGTTAAATGTATTGGCAGTGAGGTCCAGTATACAGGGTTTCCGCGGAGTCTTAAAAAGTCTTAAAAAGTCTTAAATTTGAGAATCTCAATTTATGGCCTTAAAAAGTCTTAAATACGTCCATATTTTGCATATAGGTCTTAAATTACATGTAGTCAGGTCTTAAATATGTACGTTCATTTACCGCTTCCGTCATCGCCTATTTTTTTTTGGGGGGGGAGGAAATGTCAATTCACTCCATACTTCATCGTTTGAGCTGCTCTGTGAATGGCAATAAATGTGTTTTGTTTGTATTTTTAAAGTAATTCTGGGACGGCATTTTTCCTAACTTTTTCGTACTTCGTGTGGGTCTTAAATTTAGTTCAAAATGGTCTTAAAAAGGTCTTAAAAAGGTCTTAAATTAGACTTGTTCAAACCAGCAGAAACCCTGAGTATAGTCAATAGATAAATTACTAAAATGAGAAAGTGATTCTGCTAACCCTTTGGACTTCTTATAACGATAATGTTTCCTGTTGCCATCTACTGATATGGCCAGCATGTCTGGTGTGCATGCTGGACATACAAATGGCTCCACCTGGCACAGATCATCTTTCTTAAAAAGGCAGAAGGCAAATTCCTGAAAGGCTCTGTGGAAGGAATCACCACAAATACTACCCATCTGGAGAGAAGGATGGTAGTATTCTGGTTAATATAAGACTTTGATATTTGGAGTGTAAAAGAAACTTGGAAAGAAAAACAGATGCACAGACATCAGAGCAACAGCACAGACGATTACATAGTCAGTGTAGAACAATAAGATTCAAGGATCAAGGGCACACTGCAGATCTGTGCGGTTTGAATCCCGCGCCGAGCGGCCCTATCCTGTGTGTCATTCCCCCCTCTCTGCCTCCCATTTCTTGTCTCTTAACTATTCTGTACATTAAAGGCAAAAAAGCCCCCCAAAAAATACTTTAAAAAAAAAATTAAAAAAAAGATTTATTCATAAACAGAGGTCTTACCCGTCCTGTGCTTTGGGATCTATGCTCAAGCATTCTCAGGAATGCTTGTTGGGACAATGCTGGGCTAGCCAACTTCATCTCCTCCAATGATGTGAAGACATCAAACTTAAAAAGGAGTTGGTGGTGTGGTGGTTGCTGGCCAGTATCGGCATCCAAGCAGGTCATTTAACCCTGGGGTCCACTTGTAGTTGCAAAGTGGACAACTCACAACAGGCAGGCACAAGTTGTATGGGCCTGAAAACAAAATTATATTTACTATTTGACCAGTATCTGTACAACACAGGACAAAAGGATAATAGTAAGATATGTAGAGGAAATGACGACGCACCATTGATAGTCACCAAGACAGTGCGTTTGCCAGGGACAATGGTCTTGGTCTGTGCAGACTTGCAGTGGTGGAGGAATCGGAAGCACGCAAACTGCAGTAAAGAAAATGACTGGAATTAAAAATAATAATGTCTGTATTAGTGAAATATGGTCAAAACAGTCAAATGAAAAAGCAAAACAACAGTTGTAGCAAACTTTAGATGTGGCTTATTATCTTATCTACTCAAATCTTTTAACATACCTTGTTCAGCAAGTTGATGTTGCCCACTTTGGTCTATGTGGGAAGAATAGGTTTGAAAAAACCATAAATCATGGCTTCTCTGTCATGTAATACATGTTTTTTGTGGACCTTGAGGTCACAAGCAGGACTGAGAAACTGAGTTCCTGAGGGAACACAGTCCAGGCAACGGACCACAGCGTCTGCAGTTTTGCATTGCTGACAGCAATGCTTTTAAGCAGTCTCTGCAGCCAATCTGCAGTTCAAGAGCTCTGGCATTGCAGCTCTGAACCTTTTATGTGCATTCAACTGTCTTTGGGTCCATGCAGACGTGGTGGGTGTCTCTTCCACTTCAGTTGAGGCAGCTACAGTGACCGAGGACAACAGGTCTCTTAATATCGAACGTCAAGATGAGCAACTTGACAGCTTCTGAGATCCAGGAGATGCAGCATCTCCTCGGTCTCTGAAGCCGTCTTCGCTGTTAGCTTGTTGTTGTAGCAGCTAGCTAGGAACGGTCGCTACTTTCAAATTAAAGCCCCCGCTAAGAACCCAGTTCTAAACTCCAATGGGGTGCAATGACAAGCTCTTATTTTGAAGACAAATTCCTTGTCTTTCTTTCCCCAAGCTTGCTGCAACGCTGTGTACGGAAGCCCGTGGGGGTGCACAGAGAGACGGGGGAACGTTAATAAAAAAAATCGATTTTTGAAGTTTATGAATCGATTCAGAATTGTGGATGATTAGAATCCCGATTCTTATGTGAATCGATTTTTTCCCCCACCCCTACACTACAGTATACCACAGTACAGTAGTAGTAGTAATACAATATTCAGAGGACTATATTTTACATTTTAAAAATGAAAGAGTAATGTTGACTATGTAAGATGTCATAATTCAACATGCATACCAAGATTTGGGACCTCTTGAGGAATTTCATCCGCGTGTAGTTCCTCAACTCTTGGGAGCTCCCGAGAGCTGGAACTGCTTTTGCTGTCAACTCATCTGCCAAGGCTTTCCCCTTCTCCAACGCCTCTTTCAATGCCTCCATGACAAGGGATGGTGGGGGAGGGAGGGAGGGAGGAAGGAAGGAAGGAAGG
>CAEMYA010000106.1:239600-259181 GCA_903131615.1 Diplodus sargus
GGGAGGAAGGAAGGAAGGAAGGAAGGACGGAAGGAAGGAAGGAAGGAAGTCAAGGAAAGTCAAAGTGAAGAAAGAGAGGGATAAAGTGAAACAACGAGAGACAAAGGAAAAATAAGAAGAAATTAGTGATGGAAAAGGAATGAGATATTAGTTCTTAAAAGAACTGTTGGTTATGTAAGGGATAATGTATAGAACGGCGGTCATTATTGGGAAAATAAGTCCCGACAGGACGAATCAGACCCCTCCGCTTCGCGTCGGGGTCCGGTTCGTCCTGAAGGGACTTATTTTCCCGATAATGACCGCCGTTCTATACATTATCCCGCTTATTACACGGCTACTTGCCAACAACAACAACAACAATAACAAAAAAAAACGTCACACAGTGTGTCTTTTTACAATTTATTTGTTACCGTTCACAGTGTTTTTCAGCAGAGAAATAGTTCGCCAAACCGACGCCGTTTCGCTTCTCCCTCTTCGCTGCTTTCCACTCTTTTTCTTTTCTTGACCGGTGACGACAACTCAGCCTTTTGCCAAGACTCGAAATCACCGTATTTACCAAAAATATTGAAAGTTAATGTGAAACTCATCCGTACTAGTGGCATAGGAGTAGTTTTTTCCGATATGAAGTAGACTATAAATCAGCTGACGACGTCGCTTAGCAACCGAAGACGCTGCGGTGATACGTGACCGGACCGCTTGCGGAGCAAAGATTTTAGAGCGCGGAGTGATACGAAATAAGTGAATCAGAGGCAAAAAGGCCACTTTCCTTGACGACGGTCAGATATGCTTAGCAGCGGTCTGTTATGCGAAAATAACAGACCGCCGAACGTTGGGAGGCCCCATTCAAGTGAATGGAGCGTTCTGCAGCAGTGAGAAGAGCCGTGTAATAATAGTTCTTAAAAGAACTGTTGGTTTTAAATTGCAATCAATGACAGGTGATGAAAGTTGGAATGAATGTTCAATAACCTGCAAGCAAACACACAGACCAAAAGGACCTGGAATTAAATCATTTTCTTGTTACCACTGAAATAAATATTTAGTTACATAACAAGTAATTTATGTTAAAGTTCAAAAGGAATTAGCTACGTCTTCTTCAAGAACACATCTCTGACAATAGGCTACACTAATCAAAACTAACAAGACTGTGTATCACTAGGCTAGGAGTGTTTACAGGCTGGTCCCTGATCATTTGTGTGTCCTTTTTTGTTTGTTTACCATGCATTATGATAGTAGCCTACTTTTGGATTCTGAAACCAGCATAACCAATTATGAAAGTCTCTGCAGTAACGTGCATCATACGAATTAGGTTTCAGATGCAGAATGCTACAGGGTACGTATGACATCAACATCCATCGTATGTAGATGGAATGTTCTGGGAGAGTCATATTTTTCCCACAAAAAGGATATTCTTGCTCATTCAGACAATCTCAATGCCGTTGACAAAATGAATCACTACACATCATGAAGTTCATCCACAGCTTCATCTCTGGGCTACTTGCTAGCCACCATCCAAGTGTATGTCAGCAGTATTAATTTCCTCATCAAGTCATCAATCAATAATTTTTCTCTGGTTGTTTATAGCGCCTATTAAACAAGACAATAATAAGTGCGTTTTCAGGATCCGTGTGGACGATCGGCCAAAACGATGCAATACATGTGCGTTTCCACAGAGGAGCGTTTCTGTCTGGACGGCCTCTCAGTGCAGAGCGAGCTAACAAGCTATTCATAACAAGCTATTGTAAGGCTCAAGGCTCTAACAGGCTGTAACATGGACATGTACGTTATGAACAGAAAAACAAAAATGCTGGAATACGTTTATGTCTGTAAAAATGTTTGTTTGTTTGTTTATTGTTTGCACTTTAATAAAACATTAAAACAAAGAGTATATTACATAAAAGAAAAAAATGCAATAGAAAATATATGATAAACTACAATGAATCAGTGCTGGAGAGGTTTGAAACCCTGGGAGGGCTTATCGAGAACCTCGCCATTAAAATAAATAAGTAAAATTAAAAATATGTTATCAAAATAAAATAACAAATGAATTCATGAGAGAAAAAAACAGAGTATTAAGACAATCCCATAGAGTACAGACGATCTTTTAATTTCCTTTTATAGACAGGTAGGGAGGGTGAACTGTCTGTCAGGTGAATATACTTGTTCCATAAAGTTACACCTTTATATTTGATGGAAAACTGTGCTCTAGTGGTACAGCAGAGTGGAATATGCAGCAGCTTAGATTGCCGAGTTGTTCTGGAGTGAATGTTTGAGTTATTTTGAAAATATTGTTGGAAATGATATGGAAGTGTGTGTCCCAGATACTGGACCTTGAAGACAAAAATACGTTTCCACAGTGTTAATGTTGTAAATGGACAATATCTTTGATTTGGAAAATAAAAGGGCAGATGTGGCTGTGGATTTTGAACTGGCTATTCTGACAAAATGTAAAAATGAAGTCAGGACTTCAGGAAATTCAAGTTTCCATCTCTGCCAGTGAGGGAGTAAGCGCACGCTCAACGGATCGACTAGATTGGACTACGGGAAGACGGGATGTCAACAAACGGTATGTAACTGCTTGCTCAAACACACTGTTTTAACCACTTTTTTATTCATTGTGAGTCATAAATGCTACAGTGCTGTGTTGTAATGTGTCTACTGATGTTGAATAGCTTTTGAGGTGACATTTGGAGCATGTTAAGATGCTTAAAACACAGTGTAAACTCCTGACTTCATGCTGTTAGCTGTCAATGCTAACTCTCCGTTCAAGGAGTCCTGTAAGGGGTGGACCAAAAGTGTTCGCGTTTTCGGTACTGGCAAGTCAAGGGTAGCTTGAGCAATAAAGCTGCATGTTGAAATCAACCGAAGTTCTCCTTTGAGGAATGGCAGTAAGGAAAATACTTAGGATGCAACTATTCGACTGCAGCCTTTCTGTGGCTGGAGCATCAAGGAACCCAGGAATCGAGACTCAGGATGGTTGCATGTCTCGATGAGCATGTAGCTTGGTGGAGATGGTGGTGGAACCAAGAGTGCACAGCCACTCTGGCTGAGTAGGTGTTGAAGAGTGGGTTTTGTAGGGAAGCTTAGAAGACTAGTTTCTGGTTTATGTTAATGCTTAAACCATTCTTCGTTCAAAACATCTGGACAAAAATGTCTCATATCACTTTTACTTCATGATCTGAGTAAAAGAAAACTCCACACAACGAAGCAACTCTTAATGTTGAATTTATGGTGCTTTAAAGTTGTTAGGGCTGATATAGGCAGGATGTGTAATGTGAAAAGCTGATCTTTCATTTTGTGAACAGGTGGGAGGTGCATTAAATGTTGCTGCTGCAAGGAATTGTGGGATGGGAAAATCTCCTTTCCTTTTATAAAGAATAGTCCAGTGTTTCCTATGCTAAATGACATCTGTACTGAGCATTGATCACCTTTTCTCAGAATTTATAGAATTGGATGTGTTAATTTTATGGTTGCCATTTGGGTAATTTCACTCAATTAGGAACCTTTCTAAGCAAAAAGGACTGTACGACAGCAGCACACAACTCAATCAAATGCAAGACATTCATTCTCTCAGTTATCAAGACATTTCACTTAAAGCCACAAATGTCAAACTAGTGGTGGCATTTTAGGTGAAGTTAGGGGATCCGCATTCAGTAGACTTCCTCCTCTAGGAACCATGAATCCAATCCAAACTTTCATGGCAATCAATCTGTAGTTCAGATATCTCATTCTGAACTCATGCCACTTGCATGGCTTAGTAAGTAACATACTGAAAAAAGAAAAATCCCCAACAATATATCACTGTGCCCACATCATTTAGTGTTGACTTTAAAGGCTGTATGGGCACACATTTTAGTTTAGCGAATGTAGCTGCATAGATGTGCCATCCATGTTATTTAGTGTCACTGTTTGTTTAGTACCACTAGTGGCCGTCATGATGTGGGCTGGTGTAAAAGCAGCCATCCTCCACCGCCTCTTCCTTTTGCGCTCCTGTCACTGGTGCGTCACTTCCAGGCCAAAGGTTGTCTGGTCCGACAGGTGTGGCCACTGCTTCACCACGTTGGTCACTCGGTCCTCTCTGTGTGCTCACAGCGTTTGTGTCGTCTCATAGGGTGACTACTTGTCGCTGCTCCGGGTTTCCCGTATGCGCTGTGGGGTATTTCTTGCCTGGTAAGTATTCTCTCTTTCGGCAATGTAGTTGATGCTGTTTGACAGCTAACGTCTCAGGTAAATGCTGACGGCGGCCGGAGTCCTCTCTCCCTCCCTCCTCCTGTGTGAACGGGTGTGTGTGTGTCCGTGTTTGGTCGTAAACAGGTATGTGTTTTAGCACAGCGAGCAACCGCTACATTTCTTGATAATGTAGCAACACTAACAGTATTTTCTCATGATTAGGACCAACTGCAATCAGCTTATTGGGGTCGCTGCTGCTTTGTTTGCTGATACTTTGTCTCCACGCTGCTTTGCCCCTCTGCTGCTTCACGTTGCTGTTGTTTGCCCCACACGCTTTGCTCCGGCTGGCATATTGTGTCTACTGCCGCCTGTCTCTCGTGGCTCACACCTTCCGAGTAGTTCTACCAGGGGCGCTCATCCAGTGTGTGTTTTAACTGGGGCTTGCCCCCCTGTTGTGTGAATGAGTGTGTTAAAGTGTGTTCTGATTATTATTATAGTAATTTGGTAATTATTTTGGTATGACTATTTGCTTAGTTCTATTTAGTTTATGTAATTATTTCGGTTGGACTGTGTTTGCTTTCTTTTGGTTATTGTTTTCATATGCTTTTGTTTATTACCATATAAGTTAAAAGTGGGCAGTTGCTGATATTGGTTAAGTTTATTTGCCCAATAGTTCTTCTGAAATCATTTTGTTTAATGTTTTGTCATTTGCCCACTGATTTGTTTATTTCTCCTTTTAGTGGTTGGAGACTGGTGGTAGCGTGCTGGTGTCTTAGTGGTGGTGTCCCCCCTTGTCTCGTTTGCTGTGTCCTGGGAGCGGGTTTACTTTAGTGTGTGTGCCACGTATGTTGGGTGATTTTGGTCGACTTCTTTATCTTGGTGGAACCCCCCCTGCTCTAGTCATTGTCCACTCACTCGGCTCCAAGCCCTTACTTGCTTTTGGGTGAATGATAAAAAGACTTTGTTCTAAAAGAAATTATTTAATAAACTTGTATTTTTCCATAACACGTAAACCATGTCTCATGCCTTTTAATGAGTGGCCTTACCTGTGTGCCTTGCCCTTTAAATTAATTCCCTGGGTGAAATTCCCAGGGTGGCGTTGTTGGTTTCTTCTTTTTTAGTTAGATCATTTAGTTTAATTTCCTCTCGCCTATCTCGCGCCACACTAAGATTAGGAAAAGTACGTTTATTTGAATTGTATATTTGTAAGGATTGAGTGTTTTAAAACTACCTTTTGTTCTTTAAAAAGTACTACACTTTTGAAACACATGGAATAAGAACAAAAAATGACTAGACCACAAATAGACCAATAGTCAGAAGTTGTTTAAAGTGGGCTGCAGGGACGTGCACATTATAGAGGGGCAAGGGCCCAAAGTCAGAAAAGCGCAGTATGTGCGCCCACATTTTTTTTCAGGCATTAATAACATAATATTAATTATTAAATTGTCCTGTTCCTGTACTGTCTTTTGTTGTACTGTTGTTGTTATGTGCGGTGTCCTTGAGTGCTCTGAAAGGCGCCTTCAAATAAAATGCATTATTATTATTATTATTATTATTATTAATATGTAGATTCATTAATGTTAAATTAATAAACACAGTACTTATAGAAAGCTAACTACGTAGCTGTGTATGCTGTGTAGCTGTGAGTGATATGCAATCGCCATTTCTTTCGTGTCAACAAATTCATTCAGGAACACTCGTCATTTGCTTAAACCATTTATTGCGACAAATGATATATAGTTAGGCTTGGCACTGAATGCTCCGCTCAAGGAGCTCCCCGGATTTGACAAGCAGCATGCTAGGTCAATCTGGGGAGCGCAATGCATACCCCCCAAAGAACAATGGAGCTCAGCACCAGCCTAGGTGAGCCCATGCAAGCATCAGCTAATATGGAGAGAACTATGTGTGGCAGCAGCTTGCTGCAGACCTCTAGAACTAATCGGGCGCAGTCATCAATCCCAGGAGGTCATGCTACCTAAGTGTGCCTGAGTATGTGTTGTAGCAGCTTGCTGCAGACCTCTAGAACTAATCGGGCGCAGTCATCAATCCCAGGAGGTCATGCTACCTTAGTGTGCCTGAGTATGTGTTGCAGCAGCTTGCTGCAGGCCTCAAAGCATTTTAAATTAATCGGGAGCAAGCATGCATCACGAGGAGGTCACGCTACCTCAGTGTGCCTGCTGCAGACCTTTAAGACTGAACTACTAATTGGGCGCGAGCATGCGACCCTGAGAGGCCAGACTACCTTAATACGTACAATGAACCCAGTCATCCATTTAGACACAGCATTTATTCGCTTAGATTAGCATGACAGAATCTTGAAGGGTCTTGCTCATGGCCTTCTGAGCAGATAAGATTTCTCTGAGTTCGGGGTGAACGTAGCGCTCAAAAGCTGATGACGACCAGCGGCCCACAACCTTGGCTGCGGTGGTTGCTGCGCCAATGCGGAAAGAGTGGGAGGTGTACAGGTGGGGAGGCAGACCGCAGTGCTGGCAGATCAGTGAGGCTAGTGGTGAACCAGGACCGGGACACAGGCCTTCCTTTGTCAGTCAGGAACAAGGGCTCGATTTGGTTAGCATGAGGTCGCAGCTGTAGGTACCAGATCATGGAGGACAGAGGACAGAAACCAGAGTTAGTTTGAGTGATTGCTATGGATGAACCTTTACCTTCTCTGTCTGTTTTGGAGTGTTTAAGGTGAATATAGTACATGTTGGCTCTGAATTGGTGGTGAATTCGCCACACCTGAGGAACCCGTAAAATGCTGTGAAGAAAAGAGCTTCTAACAGAGAATCTGTATGAATTCTCTGTATGAACCTGTTGATGAAGGGGATGGAGGAGCGCGCTTTATTGATTATGTTTACAGTTGATTCATTGTCACAAAACACCACATTTTTTTTCCGCCACCAATCTGAGTCCCAAAGCAGACACACCACTACCACGGGGTAGAGCTCCAATAATGCAGACGATTGAGCGTTTTGGGGCAAGGAGAGCATTTCTTTTGGCCAAACATCTGCAAACCATTGATTGTTGTAAAACTCCCCAAAACCAACAGAAGGAGCTGCATCGGTGAATAATTTGAGGTCAGTTTTTCGAGAGGCAGGGATGCCTGCATTAGAACGCTGTCGAGTTTAATGCCTAAGAAATCGATCTCTTTTTTAGGGCCAGTGGTTTTTTCTGCCGAGAGGGGAATGCCCAAATGAGTGAAGGTGTCTTTCAAAATGCTTATGCAACGATCTGGTTTGGAATGAGGGTAATCGACCACCAAAAAGTCATCTAGTAAGGGCAAGACGAAAGGCAGTTTGCAGTTGTTTAGCAAGATCAAACAAAGCGCCTCTGAAAGGGAATTAAAGATGCAGGGGCTGCTGCGACAGCCAACTGTGAGTCTTACCGAGAAATATGTCCTATTTCACCATTTGACGCGGAAAAGATGCCATTGGGATGGATGCAGTGGCATTACCTTAAAGGCGTCCCATATGTCAGCTTTGCCTAGCCATGCCCCTTTACCTGCTAGCTTAAGGAACTTGATAGCATTATCCACGGTAGCATAGAACAAAGAGAAGGGGGAGGGTGGAATGAGGCTGTTGATGCTCGGGACGCTGTCATCATGAGGGGCTGATAAGTCTATAATGAGACGCATTTTTCCTGAATATTTGCGAGTTGCTATGCCCAGGGGGGTTATACGGAACGTGGAGAATGGGGGATCGTCGTAAGGTCCGATCATGAAGCCCTTCTCAACCTCTTTAGCCAATAATTTGTCCACTATCTCCGGTTCTTTCAGGGCCGACTGGAGGTTATTGCAGACATGAGTGACCTTTGGGAGAAAGCACAACCCAGCGACAAAACCCTGGATTAGACCTGTAATTAAGTAGTTCACAGAACAGCGATTTGGGTGTTTCTTCAATGAATTGCTCAGCTTGGAGACGTTGACTGGAGTAGACGGTTTATTCATGGCTTTTTCACTAGCCGAGTGCGGCGAGGGCACACAGACCTGGGGTGGCTGTCTCCGCAATAGCTGCAAGCATGTATGAATTTACAATTAGCAAATCTGCAGACATTTTCGTTAAAGTCGATGCAAAGCGGTGGTTGCCATGATTTACACTTTGGAGTCATTTTGGCAATGTTCTTCTCTTCTGTTTTTTGAGACACTTTTGAAGGCTGGCCATGCTGGATCACGGTTTTTGGGCAACGACTTGCTGTGTGTGAAAAAGATCCACACACTGCGCAAGGAGAGGGCTTGGTGCCCTGTGAAATGTCTACTGATAAAATTCAGATCCACGACAGACCAGTCTAGTCTTTGGTTGAGTTTTTGGATGAAGAGGGCTGCTTTGGCTGAGAAAGATTTGTGATACTCATAAAACAAAGTGCCTCCATATGACATGGCTAGATCTGAAATGATGGCAAGATATGAGTCCAGCTCTACCCTACCCTCTGGGTACACTTCACAGATAACGTCTCTGTAGACGCCAAAGGCTACATTGAACTCTGACATGTTTAGGATTTTTGATAATCTTGGGTTACTCTCTCTCAATATCACAGAAATGTCTCTGCAGTCAACTAGACGTCTGCCAGACGAATCGGCAGAGCACAAAAGTATTTTAACTAGATTAATGTCATTACCTGCAAGAATCTGATTCCTCAGCTGAGGGGAGAGGGCGGCAGCTGGTGGAACGAAAGGAACTCCTGTCGGAAAGGCCGGGACTGCTGTTCCAAGAGTTCTGTGCGGCGTGACGATGGGGGGCGTGCCGAATGCCGTGGTTGCCGGTGAGACACCTGACGGTCCGGGCTGAGGAGATGTATTTTGGGGTGTGCAAGTAGATAGATTCTCCAGGCGTTGGATCCGGGTGTCCATCTCCTTGAGGGAGGATTGGATGTTAGACAAAGCGGCGAGGACTGGATCTT
This sequence comes from Diplodus sargus, assembly GCA_903131615.1. Classification (NCBI taxonomy): domain Eukaryota; kingdom Metazoa; phylum Chordata; class Actinopteri; order Spariformes; family Sparidae; genus Diplodus; species Diplodus sargus. The sequence goes on from CAEMYA010000106.1 coordinate 248,664, forward strand.
CGTTTTGGTGGTGGATATGAACTCTCGGGCGTTTGGCGGGGATATTAGCACTAGCTTCACAGAGCTCGTGGCTGGAGTTAGCGCCGGGACGTGGACAGTACTTCTTCTTTGCTGCTGACTTTTCCGACGAGGAGGCCGGGGTGACGGGAGGAACAGCAGCCGCATCGGGAACGTCGAGGTGTCGCATGGCGAAATTGAGGAGCTCTTCATGGCTGGCCCCCGAGGGAGCAGAGATGTTGCGGTTATAAAGAGCTTCCAGGATTTTTGACACCGGCCGGTCTTTTAACGATGGGCCTTTCTTGTTCGCCAGCCGGGAGCTGCGACGGACCTGGCAGCTCTCCTCCAGTCTTTCCTCGGATGCATCCTCTTCGAGCAGCGTTTCGAGGACGAACCCGTCCGAATCGGACGAATCGGCCGGCTCAAGATGGGACATCATGAGCGGGGAGCTGGTAAGTAGTGAAAAATGTTCAATCAGTTTGTATTCAAGCTTGCTGGCAGCAGCGATGTGCGTGCAGCAGTGTTGAAGGAGAGATCAGTGAATGACGGCTTGGGTTTAAATGGACCGCCTAATTCGGAAGAGTGACTGTGGTTGGTTGGAGACTGGAGCTGATCTGATCAGCTGGCTGTCAGCTGACTACAGCTGGGGCTTATGACTTCCTTGTCCTGCATGAATTTGTGCTGAGCTTCATTTATTGTCAACATGAGTTTATTTACATCATCATATCACTGAGGTTTGGAAGAGATGCAATCCAGCTGCAATTCTCAAAAAGCAATAAAACACTGGTTTATTATTGGGCTATTTATTGGAGGGCAACTAGAAATGCAGGCTACACATCTAAAAATGTGATGAAACCAAGGAATGACTACTGTGTAGGAACAGCAATGTTAACAACAGCAAAGTCACAAACTCTATGTGGAAGAAGTTAAAGATTTGTGCCAGATAAGATGGAGATAAACAGCCGACACAGGCAGCTGTCATATTATAAGATTATTCTTAACTCTCATTAACAAGCAGTTAGCTTAACAAGCACAAATGGGTGCTCTTCTGAAATATGACTCATATTTAAGCACGTTGAATAAGTAGAAGGCGACGTTAGCCCCCACAAGGAAATTATGTTAATGGGCTATAACTCACAAAGGTTCAAGTTGCTCCACTGACACGTCTCATGAACGTGCTGGTGGAGTTCTTGATGAGGCAGCCGCCTCTCTCTCTCTCTCTCTCTCTCTCCCTCCCTCTCTCTCTCCTCTGTGAGGGACAGAGCGGAACCGCAGCGGACAGAGAAGCGGCTTTAGGCTCAACACACACACAACACCACATTACATACGAAATGCATACGGTAGATAACCGTGGCGTTTTTATACCGCTGTTTTTTTCACATCCCTTTGCACAACAGGAATTTCTTTATTCATTTAAAAAAACGCACACACAAATAGGGCACTTTTAATACGAGGCAAAAGGGGCAGGGGCTCAAGCCCCCTTGGGCCTTATGTGTGCACATGCCTGGTGGGCTGGTATGCTCCAATTTTGTTTAAACATTTATTTTAGTTATGCTTTCTTCAGGTTCTGGGTTTACTGTTAATTCTTGGCTCTTTGCTTTAATTGTGTTTGTAGGTGTTCACATAATAGCTGCACTGAAAACCTGGCTTGAATCCTCAATGAAAAAACAGTACCTGCTCAATTCTGTGGGTCATGGACTTCGGTCAAGTATAAAATGTACAGTACAATTTCCAACACTTTCTTGTCGATTATAACATCAGAAAAAACATTTCTAGAGGTTGGGAATGGACACTCTGTTTTCTTCACCACAAAAAAGGTTACAGTTCTGATATTTACAGACTACACGGTAAACTGAATGTCCTTAAAAAGCAGCACATTTTGACATTTTAATGGTTTCTGTGGCACACAATCTTTAGGAGGAGATAGGTGCCATACGGAATCTTGAATAATGTTAAATAAACGAGAAGAACAATAGTGTGAAAGCCTTTAGCATTCACACTAATAAGTCTTCCTCGTGACATGTACATTTGTCTATTCATGCTATTCTATTCATGAGTCTTTTTACAGTATGTTCACCTCACTGGAGTCAGGCTGCAGTATCTTGAATGTAATTATGAGGTTAATTGATTTTCTGAACCAGGGATAACAAAAGGCATAAACCACAGGATTTAGACATGAGTTAAAACTATACAACCATAATACAAAGGCAGAAGATGTATCATTGAGAAAGTTATCTTGACCTGTAAGAGCAACACAATAATATGGGAAAAGACATATTAGAAACAAAACTACAACAACACCAAGAGTCCTGGCTGCTTTCATTTCAGATTTCTTTGCAGTTACTTTCCCTGATTGTGTGACAGCTGCAATATGAGACCGCATGGCACGAGCCTGAGACACAGCCACCACAAATATTCTTATGTACAAAACAACAATAACAGTAATGGGAAAGATGAAGGAAAAAGTGAGATCTACAAGTCCAGCAATGTAGTTAATGAAATATATACACTCTCCAACACAGGAGTTATACCTGCCTGGATGTTTCAATACATCCTTCAGGATCAGACTTTGAAAAAATACAGCACATATCCAACACAGACAAACACACACCTGAGCTCTTTTTTGTGTAATTTCACTGGAGTAATGCAGAGGATGACAAATAGCCACATAGCGGTCAACAGATATGAGCACCATGGATCCTGTTGAAGCGGAGGTAATAATATAATTTAAATACTGATACAGAGTACACATGAGGTACCAGCAGCCATCTATAAGGATAACTTGAAAGAACATAAGGAGGCCAAAGAAGAAATCTGAGACAGCCAGAGAGAGGAGGAGGAGGTTGGTAGGGGTGTGGAGCTGCCTGGAGAGGAAAAACAGAATGAATTTATCATTATTTATCATATCAATCATTCAGATAACAGCAGATCGAGCACATGACTGAAATACAATCCTATTACTATTTCTCACAGTTTAAATTTCAATACTTTTTACCACAATTCATTGGTTTAATAAATAAATTAATGTCTACTTGAAGTGGGAGATAGAGATGATGACCAGCAGGTTAAGAGCTGCAGTGAGCAGAGAGCTGAAGGAAAGCAGAATGGAAATCAGCGTAGTCTCAAAGTGAGGACGTATTGTCTTCCTGCAGGAGCTGTTGAGGAGTTGTGGAAAGCAGAGTTCAGTTTCCTCCAAGGTCTCCATCACCAGAGAGAGGAGAACCTGCTGAGCTCTGGCAGCTTTTTGACCAAAGCTTTTCCTCATACAACTCATTTATCACTATCCTTCCAGCCCAGCCCCCTCTCCTCCTCACCTCTGCTGCTTTGTTCCTCTCCATGGAGATGGAAGTATTACGCCTTCTTTGATCAGCCTCCTCAATGTTGATGACTTTGGTTTATGTTTATCTCCACCTTTGGCCATCTCCCAGATGTCACAGGTCAAAGTTAACTGAGCTCAGGTGGTAAATGTTGCTCTTTGCATGAGTAGATTTTTGAGCTAATCTTTGTGCACTTGACATTATCCCAGCTGGTAAAAATCCCATGAATTTGTTCTTATTTCTGGAAATGTATGTAAAATGATCACAAAAGACATATTCCAGTCAAGTCTAAAAATGAATTCAAAGCTGTTGTTGAACCATTTGGAGTACAGACGTGGTTTGAGGGTTCTTTTAAAAGGTTATTGAGATTATTTTTACTTTAAGTGTGGTTCTCAGCTGCTGGATCCTCTGCCCTGCCGTTTCAAAATCATCTGTCCCATCAACAACTCTGTTTGACTGCATATGAAGAAATACACTGATATTAGTATTAGAAGTGCTGCTGCATCCCTCTGTGTGTGCATGAATCTCAATCAGATGGGTCATAAAAATTGGATGTGTGTATTCCTACATTATAATGCAATTTTTTTGCACTTGGAACAGCTGATAAACTTCACTGATTATTTAAAACTCCTCACTCATTTCCTTTGGAGAGTTCATAACTATGGCTTTTAGTTTACCATATTATATAAACTAAAGTGCATGACTGTGATCACGTAAATGTTTAAAATAACTGGAAGCAGCCTCTGGAATCGAAAAATCACAGTGTATGAACCCATCCAGTTTACCCTGCCCTTTTTGTTTTTTTTGTTTTGTTTTGGTTTTTTTTCAGCACAGCCCTACCTGTGTGGCTGTACTTTTATTTTTTCATTTTGGCACACTATCAACACACTGGAACTAAAAATCACACAAGTTTTAATGTTTTACTGTGAAAACCACAAACATGTTTAACAAACTTGGAATGCTAATATAAATTGTTGTTTGCTAAATTTGTACATACGTTTTTGAAATGTGTATATAACAATTAACATTTAAATGCAGGTAGTTCCTCAGGCTCAGGTCTCCCTCAGCTCTTCCCAGCTCGTAGAAGAGCTTCCTGCCTGCTCCACATTCAGTAGTCTCCTCATTGTTTTGACACACAAAACAAAAAAATTAATACACTTCACACTAAACACACCACACCACACAATGCATAATACACTAAATATGCACTCCAAACATGCTAAATGTCACAAATCTTTCAACTCGCAAAACTCGCTGTCACTGACGTTGTCTCTATCACTATCGCTATAGCTGTCTCCCATGGTCTACCATGGTTTAACAGACATTGTTTACACAATATAACATGACATAACCAAAATCATTTAATAGACAAAAGGAAAGGGAAACTTGCTAAAATACATCAAACACACAGACGTATGCAGCAGCAGCACTGACGGCTTATACATATTTCGTATCATCAAAACATCAAATTTGCGACCTTCTCCTGCTGGTTAAGATATGTTATTTTGGAAAAGATGAAATTCCAGTTTAACACTTATCCAGGATTAACTTGCCTCTTCCTGCAGACACAGTTTTATGGCTATGGCAAAGCCTCATCTTCTTGCCAGGTCAAAAGGTAAAAGGGGGGCCTTCCAAACCCTTCTGATGGGGGACAGGCAAAGTAGGTGAAAGTTGAATAATCAAGGCACAAACAAGCCTCTGGATAAAGATGCATGAAGACAGGACAGGTTCCTACATATCCCCCACTTCGACCCAATGACCGTGGTAGCAGGAACTTAGATCGATGAAGCCACACTGTCTTTAGTTGAGGACTCCGGGTGGCACACTTCATGATCAGGGTTAGTAGGACGTACTAATCTTCTTTTGATTACAGGGCCGATGTAAGAACGCTACACTATCAGTGACTATCTCTAAGACTGCTGGAGACATCGCTTCATACTGTTCACTGCCCTCACTAACTTCATCAGCCAACTCGAGTCCGGTACCAGCGTAGTTTGGTGCCGACCTTCCACACCTGGCTAACTTAGTTAAGCTGTTCGTGCATCTATTGAGTTTGCACTGCAAGGTCCGAGTGCGTTTGAGGTAGAAGAAGGCGTTGGCAAAAGTCAATAGATATCGAACGCTGCAACAAACGCTAAGACGGTGTCTGGTGTTGACCAGGCGTAGTTGATGGGTTGAATGGGGTTGTTGCTTTCAACGACTATTTCTTTGAGCATATCATTTACAGGGGTTAAGTCGATGGTCTGTGCACCCTCATACTGTATTTCGGTGAGCGTTGTTTGGACCTAGCTCAAGGGTATGTTTGTTGAAAAACTCTAACACTCCGATTTCGCTTTCATACTGATTTGGGTCCAAATAGTAAAGAGCTAAATCTTCTATGTGCAGGATATCGTTCTCTGGCACACTAAACCAAAGAGTCTGGTCAGGCAGAGTTATGCTAGTGGCGGTGTCATGTTGGTCATATGTCAAAGTAGCCGTTCTCGCCGGGGTGTTAACCAACCAGTGACCTCCCACAATCTCAGCCTGAGTCTGACTGACTTGGGACCGGGGCGTGACTTGTGTTGGGCAATGGGAGTCAGCTGGCATGACTTCGAGTCCACAGATTCCATCAGTGTTGTCTCATATGAAAGGCTTACTTGGGCATAGGTAATGGATGTCCTTTGTGAGGGTGCGCATGTTTGGGGTCAGATATAATTTAGGATTGTTATCATGATATGCAACAAGCGACAGAGTCTGCACTGTAACTATCTGGGGTATAATTGGCCGTTTTTGGCTATTTTGATTTTACCATTATATTTCACCTTAAAAACTATGTACCTTGTCTTGTTTGGTGTCATTATTTTCAGCACAACCTCGTGTGTGACTGTACAGTTATAATTTAATTTTGACATACTGTATTAACACAATGGACCTAAAATCACAAAAAAAAAGTTAGTTATTTTTTATTTATTTTTTTATTACCTATAATGCAAATATAAATTGTTTGCTAAAGTTGTGCATACGTTTTTGAAATTTACAAAGTTATATGTAACTATTTACATTTAAATGTCCAAAACAAATTTCTCCTAAGGGAGACAATAAAGGCAACTAACTAACTAACTAAATGCAGGCAATGCAGAGCTCCCTCAGCTCTTTCCAGCTCAATGAAGAGCTGCACTGCCTGCTCCACATTCAGCAGTCTCCTCATTGTTTTGACACAGTAAACAAAATAAAACACTCCACTACACTCTAAACACACTACACTAAACACTACATTACACACTAACTATGCGCTCCAAACACGCTAAATGTCATAAATCTCTCCACTCTCGAAACTCGCTGTCTCTGTCGCTGCCTCTGTGACCGGCACAGCTGCTTTCACTTTTCTGCCCCGTCACTCCCAAATCTTCCCCCTGTCCCCCAGCAACCAAATCATGTGATTCGCCAAATAATTTTGTGATTGGCTGGTGTGGTGCCTTTTTCCCCCAATAGGAACATGTTTTTTTTGCTTGCAAACACTTCCTGTTTGCGGACACGTCCGCACGATTTTACTGTCCCTTCCTGCACCAAACACACAGCAAACGTGACGGCAATGTTAACGAAAAAGCGTACCGTACATAATATTTTGTAAATCCGGCTTTACTTGGCCTATCAACACGATTTAAACTAGTATATAGTTTGAAGGCTGCTCGAACACATAAAGTCGGAACCGAGACTCACAGAGGCGCCGTTTCACGGTTGCGTCAGCTTAAATTAGTCACATGATTTTGACGCGCCGGCGCGTCAGTCGACCTTATAGGGTTAAGATGGACAGTAAATTTGAATTGGACTGGCACATTGGTGTAACAGTTAAGCTTCTTTCACATTAGGCAGCTGGCAAAGGTGAAGCATTTTCTTGCACAAAAGCACTTTGAAACAGTAATCAATGTCTTCATTGGGTCTCGGCTGGATTACTGCAATGCACTTTACTTTAGAGTCAGCCAGTCCTCCCTAACACGTCTCCAGGGTTGGGGTTAGGGTTAGGTAATACAATGGCTATATGGTCTTTAGACAAGTAGCCATTCCTGCATCCGACTGGATTCACACATATGAAATACTGTATGAGTTGTCCTTTGGCTCTGGGTTAATATATTTGATTTAAGGAAATATTTGGTTACGGCTCTGTTAGCATTCAGATATTAACATTTAATAGCCTCCACCCTTCCCGCAATTTCACCATCAGCAACATTTCATTCATAAACTCATTACTGTCATACCACGGTGAGGGGTGTCTTGTCTTTACTTGGGTTTTTTTTTCTTGTGAACTTCCTGTTTTATTTTGAAAAGTAAGTCTCCTCTTGTTTCAGGTCACTTGCCCTTCCCTGTGTGTCACCAGTCTGACGTCTCCCGTGATTCCTGATTGTTTCCACCTGTGCTCCCTTCACTGATGTGTATTATAGTCTGCGTCTCCCCTTGTCTCGTTGCCAGAGTATTTCGTCCTGTTGTGTACCTCCAGCCTTGTTTCACAGTCCTGTCACAGTAGCACGCCAAGAGTGTTCTTGCGTTTGTATATTTCTGAGTTCTGTTGTTCCTCTGAAGAAGAGTGACTTTTACTTGTAAAGTTTTTGGTCAGCTTGTTATTTAAGTTAGTTTAATTTCATAGCAGTTTTGCTTTTCCTCCAGTGGAGAGTTTTGTTTGTAAGTTTTAGTGCAGAGTAGTTTAAGTTTATATCCTCTTGCCTTTTTCCTCCTCGTGAGTGATCTTCCTTTGTGTAATTTTTATAGTATATTTGTTCTTAGATCAGTGTAGATATAGCCTTTAGCCTTCTTCCCTGTGAGAGTGATTTTCTGTTTATTGTTTTCTTGCCTTGTGTCTTTTGCGTTCTTGCTTCTTGTTTGGTTCTCCGTCTGTTAGACAAGGTTAGATTTCATAGACTGATTTGTTTGTTACCCTTTCTGAAGAAGAGACAAGAGTTTCAGAATAAACGCCTGCCTGAACCGTTCTTTATTTGCATCTGAGTCCTCCTTTTTGCCCAGGCCTGACAATTACATGTGTCATTACAGCCTCTGCACCTTTTGTTAATTGTGTCATTAGTTCAATTTGCCGTTTCATTTAGTAATTCTGATTTAGCTAAATAAATATATTTAATGATCCTTTTAAGCTTCTGGGACTGTACTGATGTTCTGGCACATGATGATGCCCAGTCATCAACTGGAGAGAGTGTGACGATCCCCTTCAGGAGCTCGCACACTCTCACTGTGCGCAGGGATGCACCTCCTGGCCTCTTGCTTGAAATCTCACAAACATTTTTTACCTCCACCAAAGTTTGTGGCCGTGAACTTGCAGTATTTACCACTGCTGCCATTCCACTTGCTTCATTTTGTTGCTAAAGATAGAACTGACACCTCCAAATAATACACATTTTGTTCGTCAGTTTGATCACCTCAAATTCACAGTCCATAAAATAGTGCTTCCTCAACTCTTTCTCTGACTCTGACATTTCTCCTCAACACTAAACTATGCATGTTTCCTGTTTTGTGTGTACACAGATTTCTACACCTGAGTATAGTTCTTGAGATACCCCCTACCGGAGGTGAATATCTTGAAGTGTGTAACATATAGAGACCTATGAACACTTGCCTAAAATAAGCGGACATAGAAACACATATGATGGCTTGTTGGAAGGATGGGGTTGTGCTTAATCCAGTGATACCATGTGAATATAGCATGCATAGTCAGCGTGTTACACCACTAAATTTATGAGGTGTCCCAAATGAAAGAAAGTGAAACATTGACATAATCAAGTCTCCACAGCCCATTATCAATGGTGACAAGAGTATTGACCAATTCAATGTTACTGCAAAGTAAGTCACTTGAGATAAGCGTCACTAAATGTATGAGGTGTCGCAAATGAAAGAATGCGAAACATTGACACATGGTTGTGCTGAATCCAGCACTACCAAATATGTAAATACTATGCATAATCATTCATTACTAAATATATAAACTGTCCCAAATAAAAGAATATGTTGCATTGCATAGCAACTGTACTATATCGTGTGACATCACTGGGGATGGGTCTAGCTAAGGCTTACAGCTCAGCAATAGCACACAAAGGAGACAAGGTGACAGGATTGTAGTTTGGCCATGATGATCGACAAATATGATCATCAACACTCACACCATACCTACTGTGAAGCATGGGGGTGGAAACATCATGCTTTGGGGCTGTTTTTCTGCAAAGAGACCAGGACGACTGATCCGTGTAAAGGAAAGAATGAATGGGGCCTTGTATCGTGAGATTTTGAGTGAAAACCTCTTGCCATCAGCAAGGGCATTGAAGATGAAACGTGGCAGGGGGTTTCAGCATGGCAATGATCCCAAACACACCGCCCGGGCAACGAAGGAGTGGCTTCGTAAGAAGCATTTCAAGGTCCTGGAGTGGCCGAGCCAGTCTCCAGAACTCAACCCCATAGAAAATCTTGGGAGGGAGATGAAAGTCCGTGTTGCCCAGAAACAGCCCCAAAACATTACTGCTCTAGAGGAGATCTGTATGGGGGAATGGGCCAAAATACCAGCAACAGTGTAGGAAAGGAATGGTATATATCATATATGGGCCTCACATGGATGGCACCATAGATATATATGTAGGAGACAATACCTTGATAGTAATGTAATAATTAATGACTGGTAATTAATTATACTTTGTTCGTTATACGGGGCACCACCCTTTTCTTGATTTTATCCGGACAATGAAAGGGCATTTATCCAAAACCAATTATACGATTGGAATATCAATTTAATCAGTCTGTTAAATTTCAAATTTATATTTGATCTCCTATTCTGAAGCTGTGAATTCTTTCCACGATCCCATCGATTTCCCACTTCAATTAAACGTGCACAGACAACGACATAAGATTAAATATGTTTATTAACTAAATAAATGCAGATTAAAATACATGAGATATTAATAAAACAGGTGACAAAGTAACAGAAAAGTGAGTATTGTGAATGAATTATTGAATAGATGGATTCCTGACAATGGTGGATTTTAACGTGTGGACCGTTAAATTCGCTACGGGATTAATTTATAACGAGGTTATATGAGAAATGTCTTTAAATTCACGATATATATTCGAAGCTTTCACAAACACCAACTCTGATTGCATTCAGGTGTGACTCTTGTAGTGTGTGGAGTTTTCAGCCTACTTTGTTGAAAAGGAGAGTTCTCAAAATCCGGTTTCT
>CAEMYA010000106.1:275647-291626 GCA_903131615.1 Diplodus sargus
TTGACAGCAGGTCTCCCCGGGGCACGATCCGCTGGATCAGAGAGGGTCCACTGGTGTTTGTAGCATGGAGAGACGCCAAGGACGTCTACCTCTGCTCCACCATCCACCCGGCACATAGACACCACTCTGTGCAGAGAAGGGTGAGGGCAGATGGGCAGTGGGCAGAGCAGGTGATCCCCGCCCCACCAGCAGTCTCCGACTACAACAAGCACATGGGAGGAGTGGACCTCAGTGTTGCCATGATTGGATACTACAACACACTCCACAAAACCAGGAAGTGGTACAGAACATTTTTTTACCACTTTCTGGATATTGCTATTGTCAATGCCTTTATCCTGCATCAGGAGCTGGCCAAGGAGAGGCAAGAGGCCCCTCTCACACAGAAGGAGTTCCGCGAGGCCCTGGTGCTGGAGCTGAAGGCGGTTGGCTCCCCCTCCACAGTCCCGCCACAGGCACCCCCTTGTGCTCCTCCTGGTGCACCACACAAGCCGCGCCACTTCACCGTGGATGGAACTGCAGGGAGGCGGCGGTGTGTGCACTGTGGCATGAAGACCACGATAGAGTGCACATCCTGCAGTGTTGCTCTCTGCTTCATCGTCTCCAGGGACTGCTACAATGAGTGGCACAATGTAAATAATTTGTAAATAGTCATGTTCTTTGTTGCTCTGAGTGAGCCAAGTTCTTTGTTGCCTGTGTTGTTCAATATTTCTTTGTCATGTTTTGTTCAATTATTCAATTTATTTGCCACTCTCCCCTCCCTGCACTGGTGGCTGTGTCCACGCTCCACTCTGCCTTCAACATATTTGCCAATGCACCTTTTATCAATATGTAGGCAGAATAAAAAATTAATGATGATTACTGTGATTATGCTTATTTTATTCTTTTACAGATTGACTGACATCCAAACCCACATAGTAGCAAGGAGCCCAAAGGTGTCAGCTTTCATTAGATACCAAGATTTTGTTTGTAGGAACAGGGGTTGTGAAGTTAGGTGTTTGATTATGGTTTTACAGCTTTGGTAACCAAGTGTCCATTTGGAGTCTCCAAATAGGACCTAGGAAAAACGCATGGACATATATGTTGAAATATCATTCTGAAAATGTCATCTTTTGGTCTTTTGACTCCAAATTTGGACTGCAGGTAGCCAAGACCTGTGTCTGTCACCTAGTAGTGTTCAAGTCAGGCCTAGGGGTCCCTGGATGTCTGCACCTAAGTCACTGCTTAGGCAAAGTTACGAGCGGGGAAACAACTCCATCATTCCAACCTCTGCAACACAGGGTCAGTAAGTCACAGTCACAATCAAACAGACACTTGGACGATATTACTGAGACCTTTCCAATGATACCAAATACATGTCTGAGTCTCAAACTATGTGGGATCTATGCTGCTTACAACTTGGGCATGCCGTTTTGGCTAAATCGATACAAATAGGGGGCGTGCGTTAAGAGGTTAATGAACATACCCAACATGAGCACATCTCTTCTGCCTGCTTTTTATAAAAGTGTTTTTAGAGTGTGGAACCTGCTGAGGAGAGAGAGGAGGGGGCAGGTGGACTCCCTGTACTGGATCCACCAGGAGCCGGTCCTGTGGGGGACCCGTCTGGACCTTCCCAGCTGGGCTGGTCAGGGTCTGGCCACAAAACTGCAGACTGCAAGGGTTGTTACTCTGGGGCAGGTGGTGGCGCTGACGGGGCCCCGGACAGATGACCCCTCCGGACTCCCTTCCTGGCTGGGATTGGCGTCAATGAGGGCCACACAAAAACTCTAAACTCTAGACTCACAGGACATGACCACATGCTTTTAAACTCCTCTTTTAATCAAACAGTGACTGATGATGATCCTTTTCCTGCCATGTTCCTGGCATCGGATTTTAAAGACTGCTCTGGGATTTTAATGGAATATACACACCTCGCACCACTAGATAGTACCACAGGAAAAACATTTTACAGAATATTGGTGAAAGCAATAAACAGAACAAAGCTAGACAAGAGACTTGACACTCCATGGAGGATATATCTGCAACTGGCTCCTGCAGCCAGACCTGAGTGGAGGTCCTTCTACAAGCCTCCACTCTCAAAAAAAGTGTCCCTACTGTGACCAAAGAGAGACTGTGTTTCACTGATTTTACGTGTGTCTTCGTCTTTTACCCTTGTTTCTGTTTTTACCAAATGTGGAGAGGTTTTTACCAAGCAGATTTTTATTTGGGGTTTTAAATACACACGCCAACACAAGAACAAAAGAATGCCAGCTTTTAAACTTTGTTTTAGGGCAGGCTAAGATGACGGTGTATTTTAGCCAAAGGAGGAAGGTGGAGGATGGTTCTATTGTTGAACCTGTCACTGTGTTTATCAATATGATGAAGTCCAGACTCCTCATTAATTTTAACTATTACAAAGCAGCAGGAGATCATGTCAAGTATTAATTTATTAATTTATTTACTCTGAGGAGTAAAAGTGGGGATGTTTAAATATGTTATGTTCAGATGATTTTTTGAAAAAGAACGAAAAATAAAGTTGATTCAAAATCAAATCTCTCTCTCACACACACACACACACACACACTCTAAGAGGCGACAGGTTCGACATGTACACAGCTCAATACTGCATCGCCAAGCAACAATTCAGCCACGACAAGGCTAAAATAAGACCTGGACCAAGGCTAGCGCATTGCCAGCTGTAGTGAGCAGTCGGGAGCCAAGCAGATAGCGTTAGAGCACCGTGACCGCGTGAGTCAAAGTAGTGTGAATCCAAGCAATGAGTCAGAGCAGCGAAGCAAAGCAGCTGTTAGCAGTGAGCAGCAAAGCAGCAGTGATTTCTTGCAGACAGGTTAGCAGTTGCTATGTCACTACACAGGTGTCTTTACCCTACAATGAAAGAACAGACATGAGCAACATACGAGTGGCTGGAGGAGGAAGCTAAAGTCACTGTGTTACATACCGGTCAGGCAATCACGGTTGGCACGACATGGAGTGAAGCAATCGGCTACATGGCAACTAGCAGCGAATAGCGATCCGCATACAGCGAGCAGTAAGCAGCGTGTGGCCAGCAGCAACACCCAAGCGAGCCTCCGAAAATAAAATAACCAGAAAGAAACAACTGGGTGGACAGTGTGAGACCAGACTGTAGTCGCCGCCGCCAGCCTACCTGCCGCCAAGCGAAAGCGGAAGTGAAGGGCGCCAGGAAGTGATGTGACCCAGGCTCCATCAGGCAAGAAGACAACAAGGTGCCCTCTGCCTGCCTTTTAAAGGTGCTCCCCCACAGCGATTGGTTTGTAAGAGCCACACAGCTGAAATCCATCATGCACTACTTCATACTGCTACGGAAGTAGTCTGTACTATGCCCCAAACTGAAAGAGAAAGAAAGAGATGTCGGCTCCTCCGGGAGTGGGTCATAACATCAGTCTGGAAAAAAAGTAGCCGATGAAATATTCAATGACTATGACCTGAAATTTTGATTTTTTAAGTGCATTCAGCAATATCAGGGAGATGAGTTTCGAGAATCAGCTTTTCTAACTAAGAAACATTGCACTGAGGCTGGATCGAGGACTACCCCTTACCATCCGCAGGGGAACAGCCGAGTGGAACGTTTCAATAGAAATATTGATGCGGATGCTTAAGTTTCTAACAGAAATAAGACAAGATGTCCTCGAAAGACTCTTTGAATAAGCTAATATTTGATTATAACTGCAAATATGCAGAAGTCACTGTAACGGTTGTATTAAGGAACTGGTGGACCAGGAAGGCAGGGTTAAAGCGCTGACAAGTGAACACAAGAAGGCTTTCTAAATACATGAACTCAAAAGATACTGAAAGCAATCAATTACCAGTGGAGCTTGTGATAATAACCTGGCACCGTTCGGACAGCAGATGTGGGCATGACTGCAGGTGCTGATTATACTCAATGCAATGCAGGTGTGAGGACCGGTACAGCTTTGACAAGCAATAAAGCCACGCCCAGCCCTCACCAAGCACCTCTGAAACAAAGTTGCTTTGCAACTCTCTTCACTTGACCTGAATTCAAATAAAAATGATTTAGTGACAGACATAGGCTACAAAAAACAAAATAATCATCTGGCATGAATTAATTGCCCATTGTAACAGCGGCTCTATCAGTTTCCAGTCCATGCAGTTTGTCTGTCGGTGTGTCCCTCTTCAAAATTACGCTGTTTACTGTTGCCACAATCACTGCATGAAAAGTTGGATTTTCGTCCCCATAAATGCCCGGAAATCTCCCTAATTTTTGTCAGTTAACGACAATTTACAGCCTATGAACGTCGCATTCGACTGTGCCACATATTGACAGAAGCGAACCATGGCGTATGTGGAGCTTGCGAAGGTGCGAACGGCTCTAATTAGCATATGAATAGCAGCGAAACCATGTCTGGCTTCTCAGTATTGGATGAAACCACTACTTTTAAACACAAAAAATCACTCATGATTGGTTGGCAGATCTGTCACTATTGGTCACCCTGGGTCATAAAATAAAATTGTATTTATTTATTTATTTATTTATTTATTTATGATATCATCAAAGACATGAATGAATTTATTGAGGAAAGGAAGATTTGCCAGGAAGGTGCCAGGGCCACTGGAAGTAATTTTGAACAGGGGGTGCTGTGAAAAAATTGTTTGTTTTTTTGGACAAAAAACCTATGAGCCTATAGGCCTATATAAAATACATTTTATTTATAAATAAGTAGATTGAGATTCACTACTTTATTGTCATATACACTTTGGTGCACACAGTCAGGGTCTGTAACACAAAGACATCATCAGTTCTCAGATGAATATATGCGCTATTAATTAAACTTCACAATAACGCTATAACAATGCAATAGATTTGGTCAGCTGGCATGAACTTGAGTCACCTCACCATCTACGTTTATGTCACACGCGACTCTATTAGCTCCAAAATTCTTTTACGCACACTGCAAGGAAATGATCTCTGACTATTTAAGCACGTTATTGAACAGCTGTGCACATCCATTACGCAAAGATCACACGCACAAAATAACACTTTCTGTCTCCATCTCCAACCTTTTTACGGGAACCACAAGGAAATAATCTCCGACTATTTAAACGTTATTTAACAGTTCTCCACATCCATTACACACAGAACACATGATCAAAATAACACTCTCCATCTCCATCCCCACCACCTTTCAAAAATACTGTAGTGGGATGTAAACTGCATGAATAGATATGAAGGTGCACAGCGGCACCATGCTCTTACTTTGAGCTGCAGGCCGGGTGCCCTGGTTACAGGTGTCCAAATGTCTATGTGCGCTCTGGGTCGTGTAGATAAAGTCTCTCATGAGGAGACGACTGTCCAGAGAGTTCAGAATGTCTGTGTAGGCATGCATCAGCGAAAGGTGTGTGAGTATTTTCTGGGTCATGGTGCTGCGTACCCATGTCTTCAAAAGACGCAAGGCTCAGAAAGTGCGCTCGGATGAGGCCACAGAGATGGGAAGGCACAGACATAACTCGATCAGTGTTTCTGTCTCTGAAAACATGGCTCTTGTTTGTGGCTGGAGCTTGTCAAACATGATGCTACATTTTGGACTGCGACACACTTAGACCCTCTGTCTTTTGTGACATCGGCAAGCTGCTTGGCGATGCTTGGCCAAAGCATTTTAAGCTGGAGTTCAAGGCGGTCCTGTGTCAACTTTTGTATTGACTCGCTGTGCAACTCTGATCTGTCATTAAATCGTTAATTTTTTTAGTGGCTTTACGCCAATTTGAAAAGCCGGCATTCACAAAGGGAATCTTTCTTGAATTCGTCTCTCGGTATAACTTTTTTTACTGTGCCATATTTCCCCCTCCTTTCTGTCATTAGACTATGTAAATTTACCAGTCTGCTGCTGCCATGGATGTATGCTGCATGGAGCGAGCGGGAAACCTCTTTATTCAGTGACTACTGGCCTGCCTGACATTGACAATGTAACTTCTGTGAACCTGTGTTGATTAGGCCTAAAAATAATTAAATTAAAATCCAAAATACTACATAAATAGCCTGTGTCAAAAGCATTTCCCAAAATATTCATAAGGAATTTATAAATTGTGCAAAATATTTTTAATACATTTTTTTTTAAATCTCCCTCTCGCCACTAGGGGGTGCTGCAGCACCCCCACTTCCCGCGGCCATGGAAGGTGCTGTTTATTCAAAGAGCTTCATTACCACAGACACAAACACACAGTATGTACAAAGCATAATCTGCCCACACAACAAACTGGAAGCTCACGAAAAGCCCAAAATCCTACAGCACCATGAAGTGTCAGTTTGCGGCCTCAGAGCTGTAGGTACCTGGCGGCATTTTGTCTGAATTCGGCCCATTTTGCAGACGTCTGTGGTGCGTTGCCCTGTACTTCGGAGTCGCCTCTAATCTCGACTACAGCATGGCACAGAGCTTGGTGGGCTCCTGGCTGCGAAAGGACGGAGGTCGCACAATCCATCCAAACACCCCGCCGTCTTCCTCCTCAGACATCAGGTCTATGGTGGCGCACTTCTAAAGGTCCACCTCATCCTCAGCTAGCACTCTGTCTCGCTTCCAGCAGCTGTCAAAACAATCAGTAAAGACAATCAGTACTGCGCGATGCACTGCGTATGGACACAATACATCTATTAATGCACCTGAAAATAGTCACATTGACCAAAAACTGATCTAATCGAATAAGTCTTACCCTCTTGCTTCTCGGTGACTCTGAGCTGAACTCTTCGCAGTTTCCGCCCGCGATGCAAGATCTGGTTGTTTGTACCTGAAGCTCCTGCGTACTGTCTCATAATGTCTTACAGGCAGCTGGAAAACAATTTAATGAGAGTGGTAAGAATAAAACACTTAAGTCACAGTAAAATTAAACAAGGAAGGAGAAAACAGAAAAAGTTACATACACACAATGGCGTCATTATCAGCATCATGTAAATCTGGACTTGCAGACATAGCTCCCAGCAAAGAGGAGGTCACGGCCTTGTTATGAGGCGAGGTAAGTCTGTGAAAACAAAATGCTCGCAGCGATAAACCTCCGTGTCCCTCTGCGGCAGCGAAGTGACATTCATCGGCGACACTCTCTGTGGCGACCCGGCAAAGCTTCTCCCGTCAGCGCCGGCCTCCTCTCGACAATGGCCGTGCTGCTAGCCTAGCTTAACTCCTGTTAGCTAACTTAGCCGAACTTGCTTCGTGTCCAATAAAACACAAACACTTCGACTGCGATGGAGAGTCCAACTCACACACTCACAGCACGTCGTCCGACAACAGTTCACTGTCTGTTAATGATAAAACACGACACTGACAACATACACAGTCCACTGTCAGCTGCTCCATGCCATTAACTCTTCGCTTCTTCTTCCTCGTCACTCACGCTCCGGTCAACCCTGAAGTGTAAAAACTCTTAAAGGTCATGAACTCTCACACGTAAAAAGAGTTACTTTACTTCTTTTAAACATTCATAACCCATTAAATTAGATTTTAAAGTCACACATTTTAAAGAAATTGTTTATACATTTTAATATCTTACTTTTCTCAAAATATGTCATTAAAATTGGAACTTCATAACAACTGGCATTTTGTCTTTAACTTGGTCCCAGGAGAGAAAAAATAAAATAAATAATTGTGTGTATCTGTTTTACAAAACATTAGTTATTGCTAATGACATACACAGTAATTCATCTAGCACACTTTAATTAAATAAATCAATTCAAGCTAAAACTCAAGAGTCTATAATTAGGCTATACTGAGCCTGATCTATTCATACCAGAGATTTTCTTCAAATGAAGTTAATACCTTTTAGAAAAATGTCACCTGGGGTAAAACTCCCCATGCTACCCTGATTTGTATTTGTATAGCTCACAGCATTTTCATTGACATGTTAAAGCCTTCCCTAGAAGTAGAAGGAGGGGGGTCATGGGGGGACAACTGCCAAGAAAGGCCCACGTCAATTTTCGATAATTCACAGCAGTTTTTGGTGTTGCCTGCAAATTGCCATGTACTAAGTACTAACAGCAAGAGTAGTTCAAAAACATTTTTCATGGAAAATAATGATTTAAAAAATTGTAAAGGAGAAATGTGTAAAACATTTAATGCCAAAAATAATGATTGTATATTAGCAAAGTATACCTATAGCCAGTGATGCTATAGGTATACTTTGGTATACTAATCCTTTAAAAAGTAATAGTATACCTAGGTATACTAATCTGACCACTTTTTCAGTAACTAATCTAACGCGTTAATATTTTCAAACCAGTAATCAGATTAAAGTTACTTATTCAAGTCACTGTGCGTTACTAATATTTTTGTCATTTTCCTCAGTAAAAATATATATTTTTGCTTTCTTCTTGTGTGTCGGGGAGTGAAGAATATTAAGGTTCCTTATACACTCTGTGCTGACGACAAAGGGTTAGAAGAAGTTGGTCGGGCGGGATGTTGTAGAGGAAATGCTGCCCTTAAACACGGTTGACTCGCTCTCGTTTCGTGCCATAATAAACAAGATCCTGCTACTATCAATGCCGTGCAGCCTCACAGAACATATTTTTCTTCCTACCTGGCGAAGAAGTATGCAGAGATGGAGAGAAATCTGAAGGCCACGCTGAATGTTTATGGGGGGCGCGGGTTGAAACCTGCTGAATGTAACTAATGAAGTAACTTGTAATCTTACTTAGTTACTTTTAAAAACAAGTAATCAATAAAGTAACTAAGTTACTTTTTAAAGGAGTGATCAGTAATCAGTAATCATATTACTTTTTCAAGGTAACTGTGGCAACACTGCCTACAGCTCAATGTTCATTGTTATTATTCTTAGTCACTGACTAGTTAATAAACTAGTAATATCACCCTAACTTAGAATTTACCATCTATGCTCTCATAATTTTTGGGCTGTGCGAAGCCCACTATTGTTATTCCTCGCGCCTCTTCTTCTTATTCCCTTTCTGCCAAATTTCGGTCGCTAACTCGTCCCACACAAACAAAAAATATATCAAAACGTGCGCCTCGATCTGACTCGGTATGCTATCATTCAGTTTTCCGGAATATTAATTTTTCACGACGTAAGTCGCGAAAAACTGCAAGGAATTTCCCATAAGGAATGAATGGGACGTTGTCCAAAAAGTCGCAAATCTGCGATGTTTTTCAAACATCTCCTGCTCTGGCATACATTGACCTAGAAACACCATTCAAACTTATAGGCACAAGTCCTGGCTATTTGAGTTGTATTTGAACTTTTTTCCTACGATTCATAGTTTTTGAACTCTGACCCTTTAACGAGGGTGAGTGATTTTGGAAAAAATGGGAAACTCAAACATTTTCTCAGATATGTTCTCTTTCCGTGACGATCCCGGCCACAAATGTCAAAACAGTGATATTTACCATAGTTGTAGCCACACTTGTCTTCTTTCTCCCAATGTATCTACTTTATCGGTAGGATTTACGGTTTTTGAATTATCTGCCTCCAACCAACAAGAGTAGCTCTCAACTGTCCTATTCACTCTAATGTAAATCGGGAAGAGGATTTTGAAAACTGCACCCTTTTTTAACTCGCTCTTATTTCCACATTTCTGAGACTAGGACCACAAAACTTGATGAGTGTGTTTCTTTAAGGCCTTTCCCGCGTGATGGTCGAGAAAATTTGCCAATATCATGTTTGGTTTTGGATAAATATAATCAGTTTTCCAGAATCAGTTTCCAGATTATACTGGTATAATCAGTATACCTGAATATCCAGAATATAATATAATATAATCCCATAAGGAATGAATGGGAGGAGGTCAAAAAAAGTCGCAGACACACAGAGAGAGAGACACACACACACACACTCACGTGCACACACTCACGTGCACACACAAAGTGAATGAGACCAGGTGAAAAGATCGATAGAAAGATTTCAAACATCGACATCTCTGGCATACTATGACCTAGACACACCATTAAAACTTTAAAATGTAGATAAAAGTCCAATTATCAACCTGGGATTCAACTTTTGCTTTAGCTTTCATATATTTTTTTTTCATCAAGCGCACAGCCCACTCTCGCGATTCCACAGCGGGGAATTGTCTAGTTAATATTTAAATATTTCTATGCAATGTTTCTTGCATTGCTGCATTGTCTGTTGTTTGTGATGTAGGTCTCTTTTCTTTTCAGTCAAAATCAAGCATTTACACCTATTGTTTTGAATTAACAGCTTGTGTCCCTGCAGTCTAGCCCCATAAATGTACCAATCACTTTCAATGGCAAAACTCCCCTGACAATTAAGCTAGCAAACTGACGTCCTGTTATTATTCGGTCAGCAACTGCTAGCTAATGCCTGATGAATACTAAATCACAATATTAACAGTGACATGTATTTCACCATTAAGTAATAACTAATCTGCATTAAAATAAATCTTGATTGCACAATTTGATTACTAGGCTTGTGTAGCCTGCACAATCAACAAAACATCCCTTGAAAGTAGAGCAGTCATGTGTAAAATTTCTGAATAGTGACACATATATTAAAAAAGGTCCTTTGTAATAATTTTGCTTTTATAGAATAATTATAAGATTAGATGGTATAGCCCGTGTGTAAAAGTTGGGGATTTAAAGTTAGTGCCTTAATTACAGCAGATTACAATCATTAGGACCATCAAACTGAAAGTAACTCAGTTTAATAAAGAAATGAAAAATGGGTTACTCAGAGATTAGGATGAATTAGTCATAAATGAGTGAGAATGTGAGTATTTAAAAAATTTGAAGGGCAACAGTAAGGATAACTAATTGAAAAAAATACAGTGGGGTGTTTATTTTCCATTGTTGTATTTGGTAGGTTTCTGTCGGTATCAGTCAATTGGATTGAGATCTGGTGACTTTGGAAACATGAAGGCTCTAGAAATTCTTTCACAAGCATTCCATGCTGGTATTTGACAGTCTTTTGTCTTCAAGTGGATGGTTGAGTGTCATGTGTCTTTTGCGATGATTGAGGGAAGATAACACACCGACTCATTTTTGCTTCAAAACTCTTCCATAACAAAACTGGTGAAATGTAAGTTTTTATCTTCTCATTTTTTTATTTATTTTTTTTCATCTGAGCCAACAAAAATGGTTAGAGAGCATAACGTGTTTTTTTTTGGCATTGTTACCTGTTTTCCATCCAGTGTATATTGTCAACTTATTGACAATATTGTCATATTGTTGATATGGGATTTCAGAAAATTTGATGCATAAGATGCTGCCACTCTTTTAATTAATGATCTAAATAAATAGGTATCATCCCAGTTTGGCCCATAAATGTCCATCAATCTAATTGGTGGGCAAAGCCAACCCTGGGCAAAGGCAGTATAGGCAAATGCAAGGGGGGCTGTCTTCCATGGGGGCTGCCGAAATGGGGGGAGAAAAAACTAAAATAATAGAAAATAATAAAATATATTTTTTTTGCCAGTGCCATTACTACTATTATTTCAAAATAATATATAAGCCCACAGCAGCATAACATAATCGCAAAGACATTAAATAAGGGAGAGGCCTTTTTTCTGGGTTCCTGGCTCCGTGCACTGTACCTGTCCTCTGTGAGGGGGTCGAGAGGCGAGCTGCCTGAATCTGACAGCACTGAGACCCCAAGACCAAGAGAGAGATTTACAGATACTGTAGCGGAGAGAGACTGAAGCCATACAGCGCCCAGTGAAGGAAAAGAAAGAAAGAAGAGGAAAAAAACGTCAAGAAGATATAGATACAGTAACAACCTATCTCTAGTTAGACTGAATTGCTTTGCAATCAAGTTGAATGAATCTCAACACATTTTCATTATTAGTCTATATTAGTCTTATGTATAGCACACATCAAGCATCTGTTTTTTTTTTGTTTTTTTTTTATCTTTAAAATGTAACATGCAGTGGTCACACATACTTCTCTCTTCAGATGCACTTTTGACACATTCCACCACCACCCCAGTAACACAGCATCAGGTGCTCCTGTCCCTCTACCAGGGGGACACGTAACTTCCAGTTGACTTCCTGTACGAGTGAGAACCGCGGAGTCTGAATTCTGTCCTGAGCTCCCGGTTCTAGTCTGTCTCCAGCCACAATCGACATTTTGTAAGTACTTAAGAAGTTTGTCTTGCTAAGATTGCCATCCACATAACAGAGCCGACATACAGTCTCTTTGGATAAAGATCCGAGCTACTGCTAGTTAGCATTACAGCTATGCTAACCACAACAACATTGCTAACCATGCCTGGCGTGGACTCTGCGCTACTACAGCAAGCAAACAAAAAGATCTCTGACCTCAAGGATGATATCCGACGCCTCTCCGATGAACTCCAGAAGAAAGAATCTCTGCTATCCAACTTCAGGGATGTAGCATCTGTACAGTCCAAAGAGATAGCTTCCCTCACTGCAATCCTCCGGGACACGGTTGCTTGGGACCCAGCTACTGGCCCACAACTCTCCTCCTGCTCAACACCCAAGCAGCTGCTGTGGACGGAAGTCTTGGTCCGCGGTCGAAAGAGGGACCCTGATGGGTCTGCTTCTCCGCCTGGCCTGAACCTCTCAAACCGCTTTGCATCCCTGTCGGCTGACAACCCGGCTCATCCAGATGACCCCCCTGCCGCTCCTCCTCGCCTGATGACGACGCCCGCTGCTCCTCTTCCTCAGATGACGACGCCCGCTGCTCCTCTACCTCAGATGACGACACCTCCAGCTCCGCTTCCCCAGATGACGACGCCTGCTGCTCCTCCGTTCTCGGCGGCGATGCCGGCTGACCAAGATAACCTTCCTCGCTCGGGTCTGAACCAGCGGCTCCCATCCCGGTCCCAGACCCCGGATCCTGAGAGATGCCGTCATGCGGTGCTCCGGTGCTCTTCCTCACACCAAGCCGGCTACTGATGCCATCCCGAGGGACGTAGCGACTACACGGCCACAGCACTCCCCTGCTCGGTCACAGAGTACTAAAAGCTCACAGCCATCGTCCCCTCGTTCTCTCTTCATTCCTACCACACTAATCATCGGAGACTCAATCACAAGGAAAATTCGCTTTTTCAACGCAGCCACACGCTGCTTTCCTGGAGCCACAGTGCCGGTTATCCTTGATAAGCTTCCCGTCCTACTATGCTCTCTCCCGTCATCTATCAACCGAGTAATAGTTCATGTCGGATCCAACGACGCGGCTCGTCGGCACTCGGAGCTGACTAAAAAGGACTTTAATGCCCTCTTCAGCTTCCTAAATAGCTGTGGAAAAGATGTCTGGCTCAGTGGACCTCTCACAACTCTCGGCCGTGGAGATGGGCGTTTCTCCAGAATCCTCAGTCTTAACACCTGGCTTCAGTCCACCTGCAGAATCCACAACATTGGTTTCATCGACAATTTCAACCTCTTCTGGAACCGTCCTTCCCTGTTCCGTACCGACGGACTTCAACCGAACAGTCCCGGTAGCACAGTATTAGCAGCTAACATCCAGCATGCTATCCAGACCGCTGCTCCGCGTGATTGACAGCTAACCTGCCCCGCCCCCCACCTGGAGCCTCCTCCTTCTTCTTCTCCTCGACCTACTCTTGCAGCACACCAGTTATTTAACATTCGCTCACTGACCAACAAGGGACCTCTGCTCTTTGATCTACTGAATTACTGTAAATTTTATTTCTTTTGCCTGACTGAGACATGGCAGCAGCCTAATGATTTTTCACACCTTAATCAAACTATTCCTCCTGGTTTTGTCTACTCATCACAACCTCGTACCTCTGGCAGAGGGGGTGGCCTGGCGATACTATACAATCAAATATGGAAAGTGTCCTCCATCACAGTGCCTGTTTATCCCTCATTTGAGTCCATTGCTCTACAAATCAAGGGCCCAACTCCCACTATTCTAGCCACTATCTATCGACCACCCAAGCCGAACAACGCCTTCCTACAGGAATTCTCAGCCTTCCTAACAACCTTATGCTCAATGTCCCCAAACTTAATATTGCTAGGTGATTTCAATATCCACTGAGATAACACCAACAATATTTTTACAAAGGACTTTACCTCATGCCTTGACAGCTTTGGACTACAGCAACATATTGACTTTCCAACACACTCCAAAGGACACATTCTTGACCTAATCTGCTGCTCTGGTGTAACCCCCCTTAACTGTTGTGCCGCAGTTTTGCCCATCTCAGATCACAAGCTAATATCCTTTGATGTCATGCTAAGATTATCCAGGACAAACATGCCTCGCTCTATGTCTTTTCGAAAACCTCAAAGATATTGACTTGTCAGCCCTCTCTAATGGAATTGATGATTTTCCCAGCAGAGACAATTTATCTACCACAGATGAACTGGTATCCCACTACAATCTCGGACTTCAGCGTCTGCTAAATACTCTTGCGCCTCTGAAAACAAGGTCTGTCTCTTTTGCCCACTCTGCTCATTGGTTTACACCAGCGCTACGCCAGCTCAAAACCAAAGGCCGTCGCCTGGAACGCCTTCATGGCAAAATCGGTCTAGCAGTTCACAAAGAAATGTATCACAATCACATACTCCAATACAAGGATGCTATTTCTCTAGCCAAAACCACATACTACTCAACCTTAATCAGGACAGCGGATGGGAACACTAGAGCCCTATTCTCTACTATCAACAATATCCTGAAACCACCTGATGCCCTACCTCCTCACCTCCTCACAGCTGCACAGTGCGACAACTTCATGACCTTCTTCAATGCCAAAATTGAAAACATCCACCAGACACTGACTGCTTCAAATAACTCTACACCTTCTCTGCACTCTCTGCCCACATTCTCCATCAGCTCTCCACTTGCCAGTTTCAAACTGCCCACTGGTTCCGAAATAACCAGACTAGTCTTCAAATCCAAATCATCTACCTGCCAGTTAGACCCCCTGCCCACCTACCTAGTAAAAAGCTGCATGCCAGCCTTGTCCTCTCTCATAACTGACATCATTCATTCTTCATTGACTTCTGGTGTTGTTCCATCATCACTAAAGACTGCTGCAATTACTCCAACTATCAAGAAACCTGGTGCAGACCCAAGTGATTTGAACAACTTACGTCCCATCTCAAACCTACCATTTATCTCAAAAATACTCGAAAGAACTGTTGCAGCTCAACTAAACACTCATCTGTCTCACTACAACCTCTTTGAACAATTCCAGTCCGGCTTTCGTGCCCATCATAGCACTGAGACAGCCCTCGTGAAAATCACAAATGACCTCTTGATGGCATCTGACTCTGGCTTACTCTCCATCCTGGTTCTCCTTGACCTCAGCGCAGCCTTCGACACTGTCTCACATGACATCCTCCTGGGCAGACTGGCCTCCATTGGAATCACTGACATCCCTCTGGCCTGGCTGAAATCTTATCTCACTGGTCGCACACAATTTGTCCAACTCAAGAACCTAAGATCTTCCTACTCTCCAGTCTCCAGCGGTGTTCCCCAGGGCTCTGTCCTTGGCCCCCTCCTGTTCACTATTTACCTTCTGCCCCTTGGACACACTCTCAGGAAATTCCATATCCAATTCCACTGCTATGCTGACGATACACAGCTTTATATCTCCACCAAGCCTACTTCCACTCTACCACTCACAGCTCTATCTAACTGCCTACTGGAAATTAAGACATGGTTCTCAATCAACTTCCTTAAACTGAACAGTGACAAAACCGAGGTCCTACTCGTTGGCACCAGATCCACCCTGGCAAAGCACAACCCCTTCTCCATGTCCGTCGACAATTCCACCGTCTCACCATCACCCCAGGTAAGGAGCCTGGGTGTCATCCTGGACGGCACCTTAACCTTTGAAGCCCACATCAATAATGTTACCCGGTCTGCATACTTCCATCCACGCAACATCAGCCGCCTCCGTCCCTCACTCACACCAGCCAGTACTGCTATCCTCGTAAACACCCAGGTTACATCTCGTCTGGACTACTGCAATTCTCTCCTCCATGGTCTTCCTCGGAAATCACTCCATAAACTCCAACTGGTCCAGAACGCAGCTGCGCATATCATCACCAGAACTCCCTTTGCTGAAC
>CAEMYA010000106.1:297909-320383 GCA_903131615.1 Diplodus sargus
TCCGTACTGCGCCGTGGCGCACTCAAACCGCAACCGGTGGGGATTGGCGGACGGCGGACGGCGGAGCAAAACCGGATCGGAGCTGCAACGCAGCGGACACGTATCCAGTGGAAATTGGGGGTTATCTTATTAACATGTGAATATCCAAAGCACACTTTCTTGCCCCTCCCATCAGACCCCTCCTATCCATGCCAAAGCGGTGACGGACAGTTGAAATTGAAAAAAGAGACACTGAAACAATATTAACATCATTGAAAATCCTGTAAACGGAAAAGACAGACATTGAGAAGAAATCTCAACATTTTAATGGTAATTTAACTATGCCACTAATAACTACAAGACAAAGTAAAGAAATCACAACCTTGTGATTGGTATGGCATTGTCCGATACTGCTCCTGCGATTTGGAATTGGCCCCAAAGATCCTGATCAGAGCACCCTTAAAGATATAAAATGTCTGAACTCTGCAATAAAACATTTTAAAACAACTAGACCAATGTTATGTATATTGTCAAGGTATATTTTCACTTTCCTAAACCCAGACAAATCTGCAAGTATACTCAAGGCAACATACGCTTCATTTGGTCACTTCCGGGTCGGTTGTTGTTTAATGTGTTAACATCAACAGTGAAGTTTGATGGCAGGAACACTTGTGCTTATTTGCGTTACTCATGCAGTGTCTATCTGCCCTTAGCCAGTTTGCTTTATTGTATACTAGCTGTAAGCTAACTGTAGTGAGCAATAGCACATACCAAGGGTTCATGTCTATGTGTTTAATTCAGGACAACTTGTGTGTAGAGTTCTCAACGGGTCGGGCCTGCCCGACAAACCCGACCTGACCCGCAGGTTCGGGCCGGAAAAATACGCAAATGAGCCGGGTCGGGCCGGGCCACGGATTTCCTTTCTTATAAAACATATTTCTTGCAGGTTGTAAATTATATATTGTTTGTTGTGAATCATTGCTGTTCACGTGTGGTGAAGAGTAAGTCTGGCTGCCTGCTTCAAGGGGAGGAGCAGACGCAGAACTGACGCCGCTGCGTGATGTACTCGCGCCTATAGCCTGGCTGGAGAAAATGGAATTGGCTAAAAGTAAACTTGCCACAGACGAATTCACCCTTGCTTTTGGAGGAGTGGAAATCGTCTGTTTCTGTCCCTCCGAATATATTTACCCACTGGTCGAAGCGCAGTGTCTTCTTTGCAGCGGGAGCGGGTGCTGCTGACGTTGACGCGGCACCTGTCTACTGGCTCGCGTCACCTTTCCGTCTGCTGTCTGTCTGATCATGATAACAAGTGTATGAGGAAATATGCAGACAGGTTCGGGCTGACAATTCATGCTGGTGTGTCGGGCTGTGTCGGGTTTGGGCTTAAAAACCTGCGGGCCGGGTCGGGTTGTAATTTTCAGGCCCGTTGAAATTCTACTTCTAACCAGAGACTGCTTTTCTGCCTTGTATCCCCTCTCCTTTCTGCCGATTATGAGGTTAAATAAAACTGGAAAATGGAAGTCAACATTACAGATAAACACCTGAAAATGGAGGTTAGCACTGCAGATTGGTGCTGCAGTCATGTGTATTAAAAGTAGTAAAGATAAATCCAATTTTTTATCCAATTATAATAATAATAATAATCCAATTTCAGAAGTTTAAAACTAATATCTGAAGTCTCTTCGTTTTGGCAAACCATCCCAAATTAGAGCAGTATTCAAAGTTACTCCAGGTGTCCAGAGGGTTCGGCTCTAATCTAGGCTGGCTGTCCAAACAACACCATGCAGACATCTTTTGTTTCTCTGTCAGCAATACCAAGTGTACAAATTGGCCCTCTCTCTGATGCCTGCTTTTGGCCCATCTGCAGGATGATGGATGAAAACCGTTGACTCTTCCTGTAGCACTGAGGAATGCTCAGCTGCCTTACATGGACAGCCTTCGACAGCCCTTGATTGCTCTCTTGCCAGCTGCACAAACTCACTTGATGTTGCCTCAAGTTTTTACGGTATATTTGGGATGTGAATGACCTTGTGGTAAATGGGAACCATATCCTTTGATACTCTGTGGTTAATGCGTTGGACAGTGGAACAAGGCATTCAAAAAAACTTTGGAGACCACCCTGTATGATGCCCCACTTTCCAGCCAACACAGAAACACCAGGGTTTAAATTGTGGCTCAGTCCATGTCTCGATTCCTGATTAAGAATGTCCACTAGCTCTGCAAGGGCCTCCTAATGCCCAACCTATAATGTTTTCATCTACCTCTACTACAGCTTTTACTACAAAAACTTTTTAAAACAATACTACCACATCTTTTTCTACTACTAAAGATTGCCAGGCTGTCCTGAATCCCAAAATGGAATTTGGGATAGCTCTCAAGAAAAATCAATCAAAAAATAAAAATCAGCATACAACTGAGTAGGAACACTGCTGTGATATGACCCATAGGATACAGTTATGATAACCTGCTCGTTGGTGTGCTTTTAAGTTGGCAGTGGACAACTTTTTTGCTTTAACGTAGAATTGTTCTATATTTGTTCTATTTTCTATTTACATATTTATATTTTTACTCAAACGCATTTACAAGAGCATGAATCTCTTCATCTGTCTGACGGAATGCAGAGGCCACACTTTTGTCAGTGGGTGATACTGTGGAGGAGGATGGACCTGATTAGGACAATGAAAAAACTTTAGACTTCAGACTTTTATTCATCTCACATCGGGGAAATTCACTTGTTACAGTAGCAGTTAGACAGACATACAGTAAGTACAAGACTTAAGAAATACTAAAAAAGATTTAGATAGGAGAGAAAGATACAATATAGAAAGGACTATAATGCTATGTGCATTATATAAAGGACGCAATGTGCATTGGAGGTAAATGTGCATTATATACATTTAAATAAATTGTAAAAGTATTGCCTTGTTGAAGGCTGGATGCATAAATAAATACAGTGTTTGAAATAAACAGACTTAGTCTAAGAATATGAATATGTAAGGAACAAATAAAAAAAAAATAGTATTATTGCACAGGATAATTGCACAAGATGGCGGAGGTAGTGGTAAGTAGTGAAGCTTGTTGAGTCTCTTCCTGTCCCTCTCTGAGCTTCCACAGCCCCAGCAGACCACAGCGTAGAGGAGCTGATGTTACCACAGAGCCAGAAAAAGTTTTTAACAGTGTCCTGCATACACCGAAGGACCTCAGTCTCCTCAGCAGGTGGAGACGACTTTGGCCCTTCTTGTACATGACATCTGTGTTGTGTGTCCAGTCCAGTTTGTTGTTTATGTGAACACCCAGGTATTTGTACTACTTCACGATCACAATGTCCAAACCCTGGGTTTTCACCGGTGCAGTCTGAGGAGCCTTCCTCCTGAAATCGATCACCACCTCCTTTGTCTCGCTGGCGTAAAAAAACCAACAAAAAAAACAGAAAAACACTTGGAGCCACTGTAACTGACTGCCACTTGTGCGGCGCCATCTTGTGTCTATCTTAAAAGATAGCTGTAGTTGGGGAAAAAAGGGACGAGGGGGAGGAGAGATAAATCAGGTGTTTGACGGAACAAACAACCAGCAGCCTCTCCTCTCATAATTTTTCTTCAGTGATGGAGACACTGGAAGAAACTGAGCTCTGCTTTCCAGAACTCCTCAATACATCCTGTAGGAGGGCAAAGCGCCCACACACCGAGGCTGTGCTGATTTACATTCTGCTGTCCTTCATCTCTCTGCTTACTGCAACTCTCAACCTGCTGGTCATCATCTCTATCTCCCACTTCAAGTAGCAAATGATTTAATCAATTTATAAAAGTGACATACAAAGTAATGGTTCACAGAAAGAGAATAGAAAGTGTTAGATCTGGCTATGTGTTGACTCATGATTATAAACTCTGCTTTTACATTTTACTCATAGATCATGTCTGCTAAATATTATAATGGAGTAGAAATCGGCACTACAAACAATAACACATATGATGCCCCTCTTTCAATACAGGCAGCTGCACACCCCAACCAACCTCCTCCTCCTCTCTCTGGCTGGTGCAGATTGCTCAATGGGCCTCCTCATGTCTTTTCAGATCCTTCTCACAGACGGCTGCTGGTTCCTTGGTGATCTCATGTGTGCTTTGTTTGGTGTTTTAGACTTCATTATTACTTCTGCTTCAGTAGGAACCATGGTGCTCATATCTGTTGACCGCTATGTGGCTATTTGTGACCCTCTGCATTACTCCACTAAAATCACTGTTAGAGTAGTTGCACTCTGTACCTGCCTTTGTTGGGTCTGCTCTGCTCTATACAACAGTCTAATAATGATGGATAACTTAAAACAGCAAGGCATTTATAATTCCTGTGCTGGAGACTGTGTGATTGCCGTTCACTACATTGCAGGAGTTGTTGACCTTATCTTGACCTTTATCGGTCCTGTCACTGTCATTATAGTTCTGTATATGAGAGTATTTGTGGTAGCTGTGGCTCAGGCTCGTGCCATGCGGTCCTACATTACAGCTGTGACACTTCAGAGCTCAGAGACTGTTTCTGTCAAGAAATCGGAGTTGAAAGCAGCCAGGACTCTTGGTGTTGTTGTAGTTGTGTTTCTGTCATGCCATTGTCCATATTACTGTTCCTCTCTTGTAGGTCAGAACACCTTGTTTAGTGTGACATCTGTGCCCTTAGAGACGTGGCTCTTCTATTTCAACTCTTGCCTAAACCCGGTGATCTATGCTTTTTGCTATCCCTGGTTTCGAAAATCCATTAAGTTTATTGTAACATTAAAGATACTTGAGCCTGACTCCTGTGAAGCCAGCATAGTGTAGAGACTGTGTACTTCTATTGTACGTATATGTATTTAATGAAGAGCATGTAACAGAAATCTCCTGAAAGTGTGATTATATGTAATCTTTATTATCTCAATTTGTTTTTATGTACTGTAACCTCAATATTATGTGCTATCTTTGACTGGTCCTCATGTTAATAGTGAGTCAGCTTTCAGTGTTCAGTGTCAACTGAAGAAAAAGCCTTTACATTTACACTGAAGAAAGGATAATTGCAGCAATTATTGTGGTCAAATCAGATGTCAGATTTACTGTAGCAACAAGTACAGTCATCTGTTCATCAGAAAACTCAGTAAATCACTGAGGGCTCAGGCAGAGCAGCTGGAGTCTTTGTATTGTTTGACTCTGATGAAGACACACATCACACATTAATCACTGAATAAATGTATATTGTCTTAATCTATTTGCTCCAGTATACTGTGGACTCATTCCTGTGCTCTTACATTCCAGACTACATAGATCTTGATTAATACTTTGCTGATGTTTTTCCTGATTTGAAAACCCTAATCTGAGAGCACCAGACATTGCATTCAGCTCCATGTGCAGTGGCTGAAGAGTATTTTTTTTAAAAACAGTTTGTGAATATATATAGTTGTGAATTTCTCCATTTTTTCAACTTGAGAAAGTCTATCAAAAAGTCATAAAACTAATAAAATATTAGAATGTGAAAATATGTAATTTGTAAGACCTTATAGCCACCAATCACATATGTCACATTGTCTCGTTTCAAAAGGTGCACCAGAGAACTCAACAGTCCGGATATTTACAGTACATGTTGAAAGGAACCTTTCCCAGTACCTGCAGGATATTATATAGATAACTCCGAAAACAGCCCAAACTCATTTGGAGCACAACGTCCCCTTATACCATGATGCCCTCAACACCAAGTACCCCAATCTTAAGTCAGTGTACCGTCAACGTTTGAGTCAAATGTTTCTCTTCCTGCACTCTGAAACATGAAATCCAGGCATTGATCAGTCCTCACATCATGTGAAGCTTGATTACATAGGATTGTGGAAATGTTTATCCTACTGAGTAAAAATCAGATTAAAGCACCCATGAAAATAGTATGTCGTTACTGAATCTGATGGGAATTTGGACTGTGTGTATTTGCATGTGTTGCTACCTGCAAGGGAGCTTGTGCGTGACATGATGTGATGTAACTCTCTAAAGCTCTTTCCTGTGCTTAGTTTGTGACTGGTTTGCCACACCTGGGCTTTTCATGTGTCAGAGAACTTCCCTTGAGGTAAAAGTCATCAGTGACACTTCGAATAGAACTGTCAAACTCTTTCCAGCCCTCCCACATTCCAGACTGCATGTCTCTTGATTTGAAATGAACATTTGAGGTTAAAGATTTTCTCTTTTGTGTTGTGCAATTTGATTGACACATCACGTCCAACCAGTTATTGAGCACTCACATGAAATGTGTTTTTAAAAAGTAAACATAGACGCAACACAGACTCTCTATTCAGAACCAAACAAATGATGACTCATTTGACCTTTAAACCCAAACAGTATCGATAAATACTTATCATTATGTTGGCAGATCTTTACATGAAGGCCATGCCAGTGCTGTTTTCATATGGTACTGTATGATCTATGCTGTATTATACACTGCATGTTTTAAGACATACATTAAATGTTAGACACTTTAAGCTCAATTTCTTTATGATGAGTGACACAACAGAGTTTAGTTTAGATTCTCACACATGCTAAATAACTAAGCTAAATAAATGTTGCTCTTTCAAAATGTATTGTATCTCAGTAGTAATTAGGCACCTGACATTGTCAAGTTGGGCTCACATCCTGCATCAGTGGCTGTCACTTAATTACAGAGTATTTGTTAACTGGAATGTCCCCTGACAGAAGCGACTTTTGGATGACAAAAGGCCAAAAGAATCCATGAGAATTTCTTCGTTCTGCTGGGGAGTAAACAAGACTGAGGACATGTATAAAGACAGAGTCGGGGGACAAGGACACAGACAGACGAGGTGGACAAATAAGTTAGAGTGCTGACGCATCCAGTGAAACTTCTCTTCAAACACAGAGCTGCTTGGCATCCCTGGTCTCCAACAGTTCTTCTAGAGGGTAAGAACACCTGGAAATGTTTGCTCACCTTTTGTCTGTACATTTTTAAATTATTCAGACAACTTTTTATACATTTGGATATAAAAAAGACAACTTTTTTTTTTTTTTTTAAATAAATAAATAAACAAAAAACAACCAAACAAAGGCAGTTACATAGACTGGATAATTCCACTGCATATTTGTTTTTTTTTGTTTTTTTGCCACAATGTAGGCAAAATTTTCTGACATGCAATTCCTTCAGAAAAAGTGCATTTTGTGACATATACTGTATTCTAAATTGAATGACGTTTAGGCATCTGAGGGGAACATCGGAACCTTTGAACTGCTTTCACATTACTTTAATAATTAATGCTGAAGGCTCATTAAAGGTCAACATATGCTCAATGTCAAAATTACAGACAACAGGCTACATATTTCTTCAAAAATCTACAGTGTCAGTATTATGTTTGGACACACTTTTAGAAGGTTACCACCAGTGTTGCCACAGTTACCTTGAAAAAGTAATCTGATTACTGATTACCCCCTTAAAAAGTAACATAGTTACTTAATGATTTCAGAATTGTTAGTGTGTCTGACTAATGTTTGTTTGTTTGTATGTGTTGTTAGTTACTACCATGTAGCTAATGGCTAACACTAGCGAAAGCTGTGTTTGTCTGCAACACAGTCTCTAAACTCTTGGACACATCGTCTCTGTCTCCAGTCTGCACGTTTCCAACTCGCTTCAAATGCCATTGCATAGCGGACCGAAGCGTAGCTAACTCGTGAGCCAATTTCCAGCTGACTTCTCCATACTTGTAGGCAGCTACACTTGTAGGCAGCTTTGATAGTAAATACTATCAAACCGCAGTGACACTTACCTGTGACTCGGGTGCAGTTGCTGGGTCCTGTATGGGTGGGACTGATCCTTTTACTTTTACTGAAGCAGTCTGATGTGAAGTGGTTAGCATTGTCTGTGACTGTTTAACCTTGATGTATCCATCCATTCTTTCTCGAAACAACTTTCAAAATGCATGTTTTTATAATTTTTGGTAAAGAAGGGTAAACAAAAGGAAGACACTTTCAAACTGAAATATTACCATAACATTTTAATAGAGAACATTTAAGCAATTCACTGTTTTTTTCGGGTTGGAAATTTGTGACTACTCCAACTGTAGCCGTTTTTAGACAGAGCACCAAGCTGCCAATTTGCCCGTCCTTTTGGCGGCTCGGACCGCGGTTTTAGACAGAAGCCGGCAAATTGGGGGTCGATTTTGGTCCACCGATTTTCCGCCTCGGAGGGTACACTTATTTCCGCCTCGACTGCTATCTGCTATAAAACCGAGGCGGAAATGTGCCGGCCCGTCGGTGAGGTGGTCGGAGGTGTCAATGAACTGCACTGTTGTGCAACCCACAACCGAGGAGTTTTCAAACCAGGAAACAGCTGATCACAGCAGTCAGTCCATCATTTCATCCGCGGACATTAAGATGAACAACTAGACAGCCGCTGAGATCCACGTGATGCAGCGTCTCCTCGGTCTCTGCAGCTGTTTAGTTAAGTTAGCTTGTTGTTGTGTCGGCAGGCAAGAACGGTAGCTACTTTCAAATTAAAAGCTAAGAACCCAGTTCTAAACTCCAGTGGGGTGCAATGTAAAGCTCTTATTTTGAAGACAAATTCTATGTCGCTGTCACAAATGTGCCGCCATTTCTATCTAAAAACGGCTTGTGTTTCAGGTCCCTGTCGGCAGACTGCCAACATGTTCTATTGTGTACGTTACCTGGCTGCACTTATCTTGGTGTCAGGTAAGATGGCCTCACAACTCAAACACAGAGATGGGGAGATGACACTACATCACGTCACCAGTATGTACTCCAGGAAGTCACTCTCCCCTGTAAATAAATTGTCTTGCAGATCAACTTTCAGAAAATTCAACCCAAGTGTTTTTTTGTCAGCTAAATTAAGCCAGGCTAAGCCATATATTTAGTCTCGTATATTTTCCTCATCTAACTCTCACAATAAAGTGCAATTGCCAAAATGTGAAACACTTTCATTAGACTTAGCCACAAGGTAGTGAATCTACATGGTAAAGAGGCAGAACTTGATTGGTCCTTTATTAGATCCATGTAGTTTTTAAGAATGGTTAAGTACCTCTCCCGTTTTCAAATTATACCATCTTTAATGCATATAGCAAAAAATAAACCTTGACACAATGTTAACTTGACAAAGAATAGTGTTACAGTATGTGAGTAGCTGGCAATCTCACTAACAACTGTATAAGATGGAATTTCATCTACTGTCTGAAATATTAACATGTCGGCCTCCTCGCTTTGGATTCTGTTGTCTTGATTTATTGATGTTGGACCACATATGTTGCACAGAGCATATGTCTTCATTACTTCAGGTACTGCTGCAACAAACCAGACGTTTACCAATTCTGGGGAGATGAACATCACCTCGTGCCCCATCACCTATTACGGACAGAAGTATGACAAAATTTATGTGAGTTATATAAGCTCTCATGATATATGCATGTCTTTCCACCTACTGTCATGTCATTATCCTTTGCTTCCACCTTCAGCGAAGACCATGTCTACAGGATAATAAACATCAGGACCAAAATAAGAAGGACTGAATGATATTAAAATATGAATGTACACTTTTCAGCAATGACTTACATAATAAATACCATAGACACATTTCAGCTGTTTGAAGCATCATGCACAGAATTAACTTGAGTGGTTCAGGAATGATGAATAAAATTATTATTATGAGTTCATACAATTACCAAAATTAATTGCAACAAAAATTAAGTAACAGATTTACTAACATGTTCTAAAGTTAGAGTTACTTAAGTGGAAAAATCTCAGATATGTAAGTGCACCTGATCCGTCGACCTATTCTTGTTTCATTGAGTCAGGAGTCACAAAATGTGACCAAGATGTATTTCTGCAGTCTGCAGTGATTTGCACTTGATTTGCATTTACTTTGTAGATTGTATGCTACAGCAAATTAGTGCAATTTTAAATGAATTCATTCAGCTAAAATATTCAGATATTCAGACAGATCCTGATAATAAGAGAAAGATAAATATCAAATATTCGGTCAACCTGCAGTATAGAGTATATATGTAAAATGTACTTTCACTCATACTTATGTACATTCAGCATCAGATATGTAAAGACTTTGACCTAAGTAATATTCACATTTTAACATGATAGCTTTACTTTTTCTCAAGTATGACTTTTGAGTACTTCTTACTACACTGCCTAAAAACATGCACGTTCTCATGCCAGAATAAAGCTTTCAAAAAAGGACAACAATCCAACATATGATAATATATCATATTTAAATATGTTGTAACATTTGTATATGTACATACAAGCATTTCATAAGCCACAACTGTCATCAATTAATCATTTAAATTAATAATCCTTTTAAAGTTCAAATTTCTCTGGTTGCATTTATCGATTTATTGGTTTTGTATCCTCTATGACATTTAAACAGGTGGCCTTCAGTGCTAACAGATTTGCAGTTTGCTTCAATGGCTTATATAAACCTGGAATCAACAATGACTGTATTGTGATGTCTGGAGGAACAGCTGACAGAGGTGACCTGGCAGTACTGACAAAAGAAATACCTACTGGATCTGGAGTTCATAAACTTCTGCCAAACCTCAAGAACGCTGGGAAATGTGTCAACATAATACCTTTAAAAGACAGTCAACAGTCTGAAGTGAGTGTTTTTCAATGACTGTCTTGTCAATGACTTTGTTTTTATTTCTTTAATTAAGTTATTGTTTAAATAAGTAGGGATATTTCAAATCTTTGCCTTTTCTAAGAAGTCCATCGTTTCTTAGTAGTCTCTGCATCTTGTCTTTTTTCTGTTTCCAGATTGAACAAGTTGAACTTGGCAATTTTGGGAGACAAGCAATTCTGGCAATCAAGACATATTCTGCATATACAAATGTTGATGTTGTAAGTATAGAAACAAAATAACAAAACACAACATATGAACAGTATAAAGATGAATTGATATGTACCTTTATTTCTGAAAGTGTTTCGTGAGTTGGTGGGGAATGAGTATTTTCTCACAGGAAAATGGCTTGCATACTGACAAAAACAGTAGAAAAGCATGTTCAGATTCAAAATGATTCTTAGATTTCATGTACAAAGGTGATATAATGTAAAAGAAAATGACAAAAACTGAACATTTCCATGAAAGAACCACCGGCACAACTTAAAGACCATGTAGACATACATACAGTAGGATGACAAATGGCAATGGCATCTAAAGAGTCCTCTGTACTATTTTTGTCAGTGTGTGGGCATTTCTCTTAGAGATTGGGCTGTTGATTTTGGCTACATAGACCTGAAACAATTTCTTGAAAAGCCTGGATTGAGGAGCAAGTCATCTTTCTCCATTGTTGGACCTAGTTTTTAAAACAAAAGTTTTAGCTTTCGCTCAGTTTTGTGTTTTCCCGAGTCTTATTTTGTTTGTCTTACTATTGGCCCATCAAATAAATAGTCTTTGTTATGGTCTTGGACAGTGACTATTTTTGGCACTTTCTAGGAGGCAGATTCACAAGTAAATGGCCTGACAGTGTCTAAACAGAAATTCCAAACAGCTCAAACCAATAAGGGTGTCATCACAGACATGAGTGGATGCAGACTCTCAGGTGAGTAAATCTAGTGTTTTCTAGAAGCTAACTTTAAGCCTCAAAAGCTGATATTTAATTGTAAAGTTTTCCAACCTCTTAGGTGTTGTTTATAAGACAAATACAACAGTAAGGGACCCAAACATCTGCTCCACTGTTACCTGTGATGTGAGCGGAGTCGCTACTGCTGTCAGTGATTGTGGTCCCATGGAGCATTGCCAAGGGAATGGGAGGTATATATTTTAAATAATAATTCAAAGGAAACATGACTAAATAAACACATATACATACACATACTATGATGGTGGGTGGCACAGTTTTAAAGTGAAACCCAGTGAGTTTACCACCTCACTAATTCCTAAATATGAATCTCTTATCTCCTGTTTAGTCCACTGATGGTGTTATTTCCTGTTTTCTCTCTGTCTCTCCCCGCCTCCTTCAGGTGCATATTGAACACCATGTGCACCGTGACAGGTTCCACTGTAATTGACTTCATTGGCAGAGTCCGCTCTGTCCCGGACAGGTGCGTTTACACTCTTATGAAGTCCTTGTCAATTCCAGGCCTCCAAGTGCTGGGGGTTTTCCAGGAACGACGGCGTAAAGATGTTAGTTTCTTGGACCACGTGATACTGCAGCTGGACAGTGCAGGTGTTCAGATTTCACTGGAACAAGGCGGCAGAGTTCAGGTACATTACCTACTGCCACAGTAGCTATTGTAATGTGTTGGTTTGTCATGTTGTGTGTAGTTACATTCAGAAAATTCCCAAGTGTTTTCTATCTTATCATGGTTGCATTGACAGGATAAAACTCGGTATGTTTCCGCAAACCACCATGTTCAAACATTACATTTCGTTGTGTTGCAACTTCACATTAGGGTTTGGAAAAAAATCATGCTGTCACTGGCTTGGCAGGTTTCTTCTTGGCAGGTATATGTGAGCTCATATAGTGTATATAAAAGGTGAACTTATATGACAAATTTATAAAAAATGTTAATATGGTACATAAGACATCTACAAACCAACATTAACTGCCAACATTTTATTATGCTGACTGGGTTGGCCTCTAGGCTACACTTGTGGTGGTCCTGCCCACCATTACATATTACCAAAAACAGAGGGGGTAATTCGGATAATTTTTTTTGTCAGAGTGAAAATGTTATTTTTGAACAAGCTGAATATTCCTTAGGTGACAAACTCTGCAAAACATGTTGCAGAGTTTGAAAAAAAAAATTGCATAGATCTTTTTTCAATATATTTGTCACGTGCTCTGAAATTATTCTAAATGTTCGCAATACACTAGTCAGGGGCAATCCTACATAATGCAAAACAAAGACAACAGCATTTGCTAATTTTTTCCATATTTCTGCAAATGTGCAGCTCAGGAACAAGTTGTTATATCGTACACAGGCATCCAGTGTGTTCAGCCTGTAAGTTAGAGTAAGTAAGAATTAAGTCAGTGCAATAGTTGGTAACTGTTCCAAACCATAATACTTAGAACTATTGCAAGGAATACAGCTATTATCTTATAAATGAATACTTAATTAGAAAGAAAAGACAAATCAGACTGAGTTCATGCTGTGGCAGGAAACAAAAGACAGAGGACACTATTGGAAATGCACATTAACTGTGCACATTTATTTCCAACAATTAATTTCCAATGTCCCCCACACCGTATGACATCATCTTGTTGTTATATAATATTTGTAGTACCACATAAGGACTTACAAACATAGAAAAAGAAAAGTAGTGTATTTCTTATGTTCAGCCACTAGAGAGCAGACCACAGTACTCTTTGATATGAAACTTCAGGTATGCCAAACATATAGTGACAGCTCTGAAAGGCATTTGTTGATATTTGTCTCAACTGAGAACAGTGTCTTTGTGTATTTGTAATGTTTAAGAAATTGTGTCCTTTGTCACTTTGCTCCTCTGCTATAATGAAGCTTAACGGCAAAGAGCTGACGCTCAACAACACAGCTCAGGTAGTCCACAATGTGGAGCTCTCAGGGGACCAGACGGGATTGACTGCAAAGATATCAGCCTCCAACCATACACTGTCTGTCCACTTTGATGGCAACACTGCACAAATCCACATGAGAGGTACATACAAATTAAAGCCTAATGTTATCAATGAGCTGGGGTGAAATTGTTGATCCCCTTCCTGTCATATATTACTCGACAGAGTAATGCCAGTTGGAATGGCAGCTTTCTCCGTTGCAGATAAGGCAGAGAGGACATCAAAGGGCCTGAACACCCACACAGGTGTTTTCAGTTATTCTGGCTGATTAGGCCTCAGCTCATGTTCAAAGTGAGCAAAGCTATGCTGGGTAATGGTGTGGTGTCAGATTACTCCAGTCTTAACAGCTAAAACAACCCTAACAAGAGGATTAGAGAGATGTCTGTCAAGCACATTTTTTACATGCACGCACAGTCAAAACACATATTTCCACACAAAAATTCCCAATCATGGATGTTTACGTTTCATCTAATAAAACATAAAAAATATCACCTGTAGATTTTACATTTTTTATTTGGTGATACCACCAAATCTGACCTTGATCTGATACAATTAACAATCAACATAACAATTACGAGAGTCATCAGATAATTTAGAAATATTAAGGCACAGCCCTGTCTACATCAGTTGAGCTGAGACAGAGCCAGTTAACAGTTTTAGGGTTCTTTGGAATTATTTAATTATATTATTTATTATTATTGAAAAGCACAGAAAAGGCTCTACTCCCTAAGGAAACTTAAGAAGCCTAGATTCTGGAGCAAGATTCTGCTAAACTTTTACAGAGGAGCAATAGAAAGCATCACAAACTGATATGGTTCATCACGGCCCAGGACAGGAAGGCTCTACAGTGGCTGATTGAAACCACCAGATCATCACTAGTACATCTACAGAGCATCAGTGACATTGGTGAAATGAGATGTTTACACAGAGCCCAAAGATACTAACAGACAACACCCACCCAGACACATGCTGTGTCCCAATTATGTCACTATGCCGCGCGAAGGCTGTCCCAATCCGAAGGCTCCTCCAAATGCAGCCCACAAATGCGGCCTTCTTTTCCCTGTTTTTGGAGGATGCATGGCTACTGTCCTTCGTGACCTCACATATACCAAGATTCTTGCGCCCCCAAAAAGAAGAAAGAGAGAGAGCTGCATAAATAGGGATGTCTGGGTAAGGATGGGAACATCTGTTGACGCAACCAGGAAATGCTCCGAAGGTTAGGCGTCCCATTTAACAACGGCTGATGCGGCCTCGCAGGTCTCTTTGAAGAACCCGGCTACCAGCCTTTGTGGGCTGTGAAGGCTGGGTCCTTCGACCCTGAATTGGGAC
The DNA here is from genome assembly GCA_903131615.1 of Diplodus sargus. Classification (NCBI taxonomy): domain Eukaryota; kingdom Metazoa; phylum Chordata; class Actinopteri; order Spariformes; family Sparidae; genus Diplodus; species Diplodus sargus. Next base: position 312,776 of record CAEMYA010000106.1, read on the forward strand.
ACAGTCTGTTAACCTGCTCTGTCTGAATTCACCCTGCTGCCATCTGACAACAGATACTGATACTGTCCCACCAGACTACAGAGCAGCTTCATTCTCCAGGCTGTGAGACTCCTGAACTCATCATCAATCCTATATCCAAAATAGATGCAGCACAAAGGACTCTTACTCCTTTTTCTAAAATACATTTTAAATCTTTTTGTTTTAAAAACATTGACTTTAAATTTACCTTGTACCTTGTAACCTTGTATAATACAAAAAACAGGGGAAATGAATAAAATATAGCTGGAGTGCAATTTCCAGTGCATTCCATTCAAAAGGGCATTTGTAAGATATGGCCAGAATTGTAGTTAAAAACATTTAAAAAACGGGTGTGACGAAAGGACAGTGTTGACGTCATCTCAAAGATTTCTATGTACTGTGTTGCAGAGAATGTCAACTGAAGTCCACCATGTTTCACATTACCACTCTGTACCTGAAGAGGCAATAGTTTGGTAGTATAGACCCCCATAGGTTCAGAATGAAGATGTAAAAGCAAATTAATGAAATAAACTCACAAAATTTCAAGAACAAAAATATTTTTATACATGTTTTCATTACAAAACAGAAAAACACAAACATACACTTCTTTTACAGAGCTAAGATCAGCATAATTGCATCAATAACTAATCCTGAAACAGATTTCATGGAAACTCAACATATAGTTAAAATCTTTCTGTTCTACGTACCTTTTTCACTCTCTGCTGATGCCCACGTGTCTAACTTCTCTGCTGCTTTGTGCCTTTTTTGTCCCCAGCTGCCATGTCTTCTCATCCCTTAAGTCATAGTCCTGGTCACCCTAACTCTAACCAAATTGGCTAAAAGGGCCACTAAGTTCCATTCCTTACTGAGCGGCTAGTCACCAAAGATAGCTACAGCAAAGAGTACAGTGAGCAGCAATTAACAGTAATGCTGCCTCCTATAGTTTTTGAGACATCGTAAAATGTTTTGCCAAATTTTAGCCATCACAAATAACAATTGCCATCAATTGCCAAACATTAACGTTAAACATTTATTTTCACAATCTTCTGCTTCTTAATGTATGTGTGAATACCAAATGTCCCCCACTGTGCTCTTGTGCATGTCCACTTTAAAACTTCATTAATCTGTCAAGCGCTCTTTGCTAAAACTGACCAGGACCAGGAGGAGCACTGGTACATGGTTTATGTGGCAATTCCAGCAGGTCCCTTAGTGAGGAGAAGATTTCTGAACGCTCTGCCGCTGGGTAAGACCTCAAATACCACCAACCACTTTTTTTTGATTAAATGGTTTTGGAACATGCATGCAACAGTCTCTATCCTGTAGTGTTAGCATTGTGTTGTTGACCAGTCTTTGATCTTTCGCTGTTTGTTGCCCCACAGCTGTGGGATACAGTATAGTGATGCTGCTGACAGTACAATCAACTGCAACGCCACAACTGAATGGTAAACTCTCTTTAAATGAATAAACAGGCAACATTAACCTCTATGGCATTTATCATGCAGTGGTCACTTACACCCGTTATTTACCCGCACTAACACTTACACCTCATTATCCCATTTATTCTCATAAACTTGTGTCTCACTGACCTTAATGCTTGAACCCTCTTGTCACATTTTCACTTGAACAGGTGTAATATCCTGAAGCAGACTCCCTTCACTGTTTGCAACAAGCATATCAACCCAGAGCCCTTTGTTACTGCCTGCACACGCACTTTGTGCAAATACCCTGCAGTGGATGGTTTCAAGTGCCAGTTCCTAGAGGCCTATGCTAGGGTCTGTAGCCACCTCGGCAATGTCACAGTGGAGAGCTGGAGGTCAAAGAATGGCTGCTGTAAGGCTGCTTTTCAGCATCTACGGTTATGTTTTGATATTACCTGATAGGAAATGAACTCCTGAATTTAGTTTAATAATAGCACAGCTTTGTTTTATGACAACTGTGTTTTTCATCTACCTGTAGATGTTTAACAGTGGCTTTATATCCTAAATTGTAGTCATTTTTTCCTTAAAAAGGACAAGAGAAATCTGTCCTTTCTGAACAGCCAGTTTTTCTTGAATGCCAGCTTTATTTACATATGGGTAGAGAAGGGTTTCTTTGCAGTGTGAACTGATCCTGTGTAATATGGCTAATATATCTTAATGTGTAATCTATATAGTCTAAATAAAATATTTCTTTAAAATGGTCATATACATACATACATTTTTATTTATTGTATTGGTTTTAGGCCGTTTAGAGGTATCTAAAGAGTTTTAGAGTTATCAATACGATCAAATGATTGATAAGTATTTGATCGGCACTAATTCACAGACTGGACTAATTGAACAGGACATTTTGGCTCCTGATCAGCCACTTGTATTTATGCATTTTAAAATGGTCTCTGTTTCTTTATCTTTTTCTTTATTTGTATTTTTGCAGCCAGGATCCCTAAGGCTTACTGTCAGAACAGATTCTGCAGCGCCCATGAGTTCTGTGGTGAGAGGAGCAAAGGTGGGAAACCCCGCTGCCACTGTCGGGCCATTTTTGCCTCAAAGTACAGATCAACAAGCACTTTTGGTGAGTCAGCTATGAAAGAAGTAACTATTACTATTTCATTAGAGGCTGGAAGAAGCTGTTTCAGATACATGGTATAGCAGTGGAGTATCCATAGAACTTATGTGAAAGATTAGACGATGATATTGGGCCAGTACTTCCATTCATTATTAAAAGTAGCATTTGGCCATTTCTGTCTTCATCGATTACCCCTATTTTTTTTATTTTTTTTTCAAAACATTTTTAAGCTTTATCTGTGTATAATCTAGCTTTTATTTTTGGGATTTTACAGACTAGCTTTCATACAAGTATTTACTTGTTGTTAACTTAATTGATTCAAAATGTAGGGGTTTGGCAAAAAGATCAAATGAATAAATAAATAATAAAGATACACAGAACTCTCAAAAAGCCCTTAAGGAAAAATATAAAAATACAACCTCAAAGATATTTTTACTTTTAAATTTATGTGTGCATATTCCTTATCTGTAATGTGAAGCTAAATTAATATAATGTTTTATTATGGGTGTTCAGGTGAACCAACGGTCTGCAGTCAGAAGTCTGCTTCAGTAAATCTGGCTAATTGTCTCTTAGAGGACAAAGGCATCGACTACTCTGTCTTACACCTAAATGACCCGTCCTGTAAAGGAGAAATGGACAACCTGACCCACATGGTGACATTTAACTCCAACAGCCACAATTGCGGTGCGGTGATCACAGTGGGTACCCTCTTTTGTTGAGCTGAAAAAGTAAACCGGTATGTGCACCTGACTGTTCAGTAACAGTGACTGTGTCCATTTAGGCAAACAAAAGCCAGATCATCTACAAGAACACCATCATGACACGGAACAGCTCCCTCTTTGGCCTAATCAACCGTCATGACCCAGTGCATATTGACTTCTCCTGTTATTACAGTCAGCCTGATATCAAGAGCTTGGCCATCAAACTTAAAGACAGGTGTGTGGCTGGTACACAGCACTGTATGTAGTTCCTGTATAGTCACCTTTTGTAAGCAAGAGACTTGTTTTTTTGAGTGTAGACTGAATCCTTGCATATTTAGGGTGTGTGAGTGGAAGCCAACTGATAAAGTCTTTGCTCTCCAGCTCTGTGAACCGGCAAATTACTTCTGGAGAATGGAGTTACAATCTGACCATGAAGCTTTACACCAACTTTGACCGTAAGGTAGCTATCCAGTCAAGCACTGAAATTAATCTGGACCAGAAAATCTGGGTGGAACTGAAGACAGGTGGGTTGGATGACTCAATAGTCCGTGTGGTGACTGACTCCTGCTGGGCAACCAATCGGCCTTCCCCAAGTGGAAGCCTGAGATATGACCTCATCATCAAGGGGTGAGTTACACAATGATGCTCATGGTGATTAAAGCATTATTTTATGTTGCTGGCCAGTGCCAGTCATGTCTGCTTTGCTGTTTTTGAGCAGCTGCCCTAACCCTGCTGATGAGACGGTGGAGATGGAAGGAAATGGGCTGGGAACGTCCAACTACTTTTCTTTCAACATGTTCCAGTTTTCTGGCATGACTGGTGATGTCTACTTGCACTGCAGATTAGTGCTGTGTGTCAGGCAGGGGGACACCTGTGCACCGGTATGCCCACTTCCTGATTATATTCACATAAATGAAAAATAGAAATGGTAAATGATCAAATTTAAGAACATATGCAAGATATTTTTTGGGTCCTCATTTGGCCTCAAATCTGTGCTGACCAAAATCTAACACTGAATCTCCGTTTTCTACTGGCATCCTAGAGGTGCAGCCAGGCTGAGAGAACGCGCAGATCTGTCATGTCAAAATATGAGGACGAAGAGCCTGCCCTCATCACCATGGCCTGGACTTATTAGGTATGTGCAACTCTCCTGCTTATTAATGGCATCTGCACAGAATTCCAGATTATTGATGTCTTGTGGAAACCTTGTGTTTTCAAATGTGTGTACCACGAGCTAAAAAAACAGGCTTGTTTTCAGCTTTGTGACAAGCATTTTTCAGATATTCCAATCGATTTTCAAGTACTCCATACCATGATGTGTGGTCAGGAGCAAATACAGTCTGAATTGGTAACACATAGCAAAGGTATATAAGTGGTTGACCTCTCAAATGGACTATAAACCAGCAAGCTGAGTCCCGTGTGCCTCACATCCCGTACTGCCCACACTCAGCATAAGTAGCCAATAATCATTGACTGCATTCACCTGTGCGGGACCATGGCCTGATGCCATCCTGGAAAACTTTCTTGAAGTGTTTCAGATAAACTCAGATGAGAAGTCGATTAAGAAGACAACTACAACATCCAGATCCAGATTCAGATGCCTATAAAGGCTCTCAGGTCATTACAAATTAATACAAAACAAAAATCAGAGAGGAAAGTATCTTTATCTATGATGTTGTGTAGTTTATGAAATTCATAGAAAATCACCAAATGACTAGTGCAGTTGGGCCCAGGGAGTGCTCTCCCTTATAATACCTCTTTTTGGCATTTATGGCAACAAGCTGTAAATCTTCTTTTAAAAAGGTAGAAGACACAAGCCTTCACCTCTCCATACAGGAGCTGCATTCACTTTTGGAACCCTGTGCTTTCTCAGAACTGTGCCCATAGGAGTTCTTTCTATGGCTGAAAATGAAAAGAGTTATTTGAAGATGCTTTGAGTGTCAAAATGCTAAGGCCACCCTACTTAACAGAAGCAGGTTTACTCAGCAAGGCATTGCTCTAACAGCACTCATGTTCAGCAAACGTAGCCAGTTTGACGTCATTGTCATTGACTGCAGAAAATGATGTAAATTAGAAAATAAACAAACACTATCTCACTTGCCTCTCACAGCTTCCGTACCCATTTCTTTACTTTCCTATACACATACATTCATTCATCATTCTCACTCACTATTTTTTTAAGCAGACTGCATATTCACCCCCTGTCATCTGCCAATGAGTTTTACTGGCAAAAAAGGGGCATAAATATTATAGGGGAATCAGCATGATTATTAAAAACTGATGTTATTGTTTTTCAAGGTTATTTTGTTGTTTGGTTAAAGGAAACAGCTTATGACAATGTGGATAAGTATAAGTATATATTAGTATTAAACTATGTTGAGGTTTTAGATGTTGTAATATTTTATTGTTATAGTTGTAGATTTCCACTATGTGCTATTTTTGTAATCTTGTAAGTAGTATTTTTGTTTTATTTCTCATCTATATTTTTTATCTTTTGTCAGTATTGTCACCATTCTCACCCTTGTGCCAGCATGTTTACAAGTTTTGAGGAGTTTGAAGTAGAACCCCAACAGGCAACAGACAACAGCTGGATTAATGTAAAGAAACAAAACAAAAAAATGATACAATTTCTGTTTAATACAGTACGAACCTGAGTGGAGTGAAAGTGTGGCTTAAGTTTATACATAAATAGCCTTAATGATGGAAATTAATTAACACCCCCAGGACCTTCAAAGTCATGCAAACAGACACAAACTGACCAAATATCCACTAAGTCCTCTATAAAATATCTGCTGAATAGCTAATCACCAAAAATGACTGAAATCAAGATATTTGTTTCACTGCTGTTTAGAGAAGACACATCTGTTTTATATATGGATTAACAACTAACCATTACTTGGATTTGTTTATCTTAGGTTTCTATGGAGATGTGGACTACCAGCAAGTCCTGATGAAGATCTGTGATCAGTCTTCATTGTTGTGAATCTCTGCCAACATATATAATTGTAACAATGGCACACACACAGATCTTTCTCTTATCTTAAATTAGTTTTGTCTTGTTGTGGTTATCTGTGTTTTTTCCCGTGGGATGGTGAACATAATTTCTGGAGTATTGGAAAGGTACCGATTTGATTAAGTGTCTCAAACAGGCAAGTTCATAAACTGTCAGAGAGCCTGGCAGAGAGATACAGTCAAAACCTGATAGTTGAACACATAAACATGAATACTGTAAAATACCTGTTGTACTGAATGCTTCAGTGAAATGTGGGGCTCTCTTTGTGATTTAAAGATTATATACAAAACATACATGCAAAGGTGATTGAATAAGGTTATGTGATGATGCCTATCAATGAGAGGAAGAGTGACAGTCCCAGCATGCTCCTAGTTTTGTGGAAAGGGACGACTTTTTCTGGCTGAATAATGATTATGGTGTAGAATCAATAAAAAATGTTCCTGCTGCATCTTTACAGTTATTTCTGCTCGATTAATGATTAACACTGTCACCTTTCACTGTTAGCACAACTAATTTATCACCAAACATTCATGATGCCCAGGTGGAAGGAAAAGCAAACATTTGTGCAAACAAAGTTTCAAGTTTATATTTTGTGGTACATGATTTTGCCAGAATACACACTGAAAGTGAAACTCTCACCAAAAATGCAACCTAGGGTCTTTTTGTGAATGTACCCGAGTTAAATGTTCATTTGAAAGCATAATTACGACGAAAGCGCCACCTTTAAGATTGACCTTTTTTTTCGTTTTCAGGTCAAAATCATTTTCAGTGGAGGGCTAGGGGCAAATACTATGTTAGCATCAAAATCGCTATTTTTAGCACACTAAGAAGGCTCGACACAGCATGAAACTGCTCGTTGTATCACCAGGGTCTCCAAACATGAACACGAGCATTGAGAACATTGTTTGTGTACACAGAGTTTACTAAAAAGAACGTTTTTGAACAACTCATGTTACCAATTGCTTGTTGATGCCAGTGCCAGTTGATAAGTGTTGATCTCCGAATGTGATGTAACATGAAGGTTATGCTTTTATATTTTTGCTTTTATATTTATGTTTTTATCATTTGACTTGGGTACATTCACAAAAAAGCCTTGGTTGCATTTTGGTGAGAGTTTCACTTGAAGAAGGGCCTCGTGCCTGAAATGTCTGTGTGACATCAATAAACAGTTTGATTGGAGTGCTGTGCTTCATTTCATTTTTTTGGGGGGGGGGAGGCACAGCAATCTGCCAATCTCATGATTTGGTTCAAAATAGTAAATAGTTGGAGCAAATGTGAAGAATTAATGCAATGATTCTTAAAGTGCTTTTTAAAAAACCCATTGTATGTTCC
>CAEMYA010000106.1:321504-331536 GCA_903131615.1 Diplodus sargus
ACTTGATTTACCAGTGAAATGTCTCTGACATGTTTTGTTAAGATGGAACTAGAAGGAATATGTATAAGTCCTTGGTTCTACTGTATATTCAAGTGTTTTATGCCTTAATCATGTTTAATTCTTTTTAAATGATAAGTGATCGTAACAGTAGGTGTAGGCCCCGGTGCAAATATTTTATTTGTGTCCCCCACCCCCGACCTAAACACAAGCGCATGCTCGTGCGCACTGCATGCACACACACACACACTCTCTCTCACATACACACACACACACACACACACACACAAGCTGGGACACACACGCACAGTCACTCGAGAGAACTGCTATTGCAGGGGTGGACTGGCCATCAGGAGTACCGGGATTTTTCAATAATGGGCCGTTTTTCTTTATTTTACTCTTATTTATTTATTTATGTATTTTTTAAAAAAAAATTCTGCTGGGCCTTGCCTTGGTAAGTACCGCAAATTACCAAATAATAGCTGGGTTTCAATTAACCGCAGGGTCCCCTTTAAACGTCGGGTGCAGGTGTATATTTTGGTAAATAACCGCTGGTTCCAAATAAATGCTGGGTATAATTCTTTTCTTTTTTTTTTTAATCAAGGAAGAAGATGTTACCACTGACACTGCACGTTTTTTTTCTTTGCCTTTTTCACATATTGTTCTTGCTTTCTGTCGGTCAATATCACATTGATGATCGCCATGGCTCCGGTGCAGCAAAAACATAAAAAGTTGAAATTCAAACTTGCTAGACACTTTTCTGTCGACCCCAAGAGAGAGAGAGAGAAAGGGCTGGGCGATATGGCTGAAACATGTATCACGATATAAGTGTTTCATATCAGTCGATATCGCTAATTATTGATTTTTTTTTTAGCCATTTAAAAATAAAAACATTTTCAAAAATAACCCTTTAAATGGTGACTGCAGGTGATTTTTTAAACAAAAAAATCATTTTCAAGATTTCAGAATCTAAGACATGAGACAAAATAGTGTAGAAGCTGACATTGCTGCTTGACAATAGTCAAGATAGATAGTCCGGGTTTTTTGAAGTGCGGTCATATGAAGTACATAGTCGGCCTGTTCCCTACTGATCAGCGCAGCTTCAGTTTGAAGGAGTAGAGAGCCACTCCGGCCCAGGCGCTCAGCTTTGTACTGCAGTGAACGGAGTCAAGATGCAAAGTGAATTTTAACCCCCTAAAACAAAGCTCACCTAACATAAATCTATATAATTGCAAGTGTACGTTGTATAGAGAAAATTCACACCGCTTTACCTGGACTGCCCTTTATTTTGGCACTACATTTTCTCAACCGTTAAACCTCCTTATCCCTACACATTAGCGCAACTGGGCAACAGGCGATCTGCGAGTGGCGAAATGCAGTGTGAGGCCCAGAAACTACAACAAGAAACTTAGTGGGGTTCAGACAAATAAAACGTTTTGAGGATCATGTACCTAACACACCCCTAGATTACACATCTCCTTGAAAAAGTTGTTAAAAAAAATGGGAAATTGGACTGTCACACCAACCACTACTGACACTGAAAGAAAATAGGACGTGCTAAGCTTTGTGCCAACAGCTTTTACTCACACACACACACATACCAGTGTAACCCATCACCTGACAATGTAAAGTGGCCAGTCCAACCATCGTTGTTGTGTGCGTGTCCTTGGACAATGTCTTTTCTTTTAACATGTCATTTCAGGAAAATCATGGACAAAGAAGAGCAGGTGGGCAAGAAAGGAAACATCACCATTACAAAGGGCCCTCAGGTAGTGAAGTTTATTCAATCTCCCAGAGAACCTGATCAGGCTGTCAGGATTTGCATGTCAGCCCTGTGTACTGACTTGTCATTGTTTGTGATCTGTGATCCACATTTTTTTCATCATACTCTCTGTCCCATTCACTGCAGTTGTTTACTCCATTTTTTATTGTTTATCTTATATTCTGCAATGTGTCTATTACAGTTGTGAGCTACATATACTGTCCTAGAATATTTCCATTTTACAAAGTTTCAAAGTAAATGTATTATAATTTCTTAAAACACAAGGGTTTAAAAACAAAGAAACATTTAAATCATTTGTGCTAAATCTACTTTATAAAATGAAGTGTTGATGCATCTCACAGCCTGGGGAATGAAGCTGCTCTGTAGTCTGGTGGTATGGTAGTGGATACTACTTTTGCCAGGTGGCAGCAGGGTGAACAGACTGTGTCTGGGTGGGTGTTGTCTTTTAGTATCTTTGGGCTCTGTGCAGACATCTCACTTCACTGATGTCACTGATGCTCTGTAGATGGTAACAGTGATGTTCTGGTGGTTTTAATCAGTCGCTGTAGAGCCTTCCTGTCCTGGGCCGTGATGAACCATGTCAGTTTGTGATGCTTCCAGTCAGGATGCGTTCTATTGCTCCTCTGCATAAATTGACCAGAATTTGACTCAAGAAAGTGGACTCAAAACATTCAGCTTCCAAGTTTGAAGCTGAGTCATTGCTAGCCGGTGTTAATATTTGATTAGAATAGAACAGGAAGATGTTATTGTCCATCCCAACAGTGACAGAAATTCTCCATCAGGCTCAACAATACACGATTCATATTTAAAACACACTGAAGACACATTTATTATTGAGCTTGTACAGTTATTGGCCCTCACTGATAATGACCCAGTCAATCATTCAATAAATCTTTATTTGTACAGCACCAGTGTCTTATGACTATGACACTGATTCATTTATCAAGTCCCATTAATGAGTTAATATAAAACACCCACGTAAGTCAATAGTTTGCTAGTTGTCATGAAGGCAATTCTGTGATGTTCCCATCAAACATAAAGTTAATCCACTGGGTCTTGCTATCCTCAGACTGAAGAAGATGAAGCGTTGTGTGTTGATTCTTGCAGGCAATAGCAGAACAGCTCCTGTGCTAAGCTCTGTACTGGTCCTCCTCTTGGTAAAATTATCATGTAGTTTTACACTTGCAAAAGTGCTGTGGTCCGTATGTGAAAAATGTAATGTTGGACCTTTGCAAAGGTAGCTCTTATGGCACGATAGTCAGATTGGGGGTGGTATCATTTAAATGAGCCTCCACGTTATGTAAGAAGGCCAAACTATGAAAAGCTTGCTGAATCCCATGTTTTCTGACCTAGACAGGCAACAAAAACTGGACTGGCATGTCTTATTCAAGATTTGTTGGTTTGCACACAATATTCTTAAAAGTATGTTCACAACAGGGATGATGGAGCACACCATTAGCAGTATCTGTTCAACCAGCCAAATTATATGCATCTGTATTGGAATGGGAGGGGCTTAAATCAGACGTGGATGGTGCTTAAACTGGAAGATGATGATTTATGCCTGAACTTGTCAGAATGACATCATTTATGGTTACAAGGATTTCTCTGGACAATTTTGAGCTGTTTTTGTGGCAACAAAAAAATGATATTTGTTGTCAATAATTTTCTATTTGTATGATTGATATCTCTAGAGAACTGTAAGCACCAATAGAGTCAAGGAGGTGTCCCCAAGTCAATTTTACCAACAACCCGATGCCCACAATTGCAGCAACTCCTCCACAGGAAAATGCATTCAGAAACACTGTGTGACACTGCGAAGTTGTAGTGCAAAGACAATTATTAGTTATTAAACCCTAAGTTTTTGTAACATATTAAGAGGCATTCAGTAAAGGTGGTGCACAGATAATGTCACATATTTTGTTTAACTGGAGCTCTAATTGTATTGTATTTTATTTTATTCTAATTTTGACATCTGTTTGTCCATTGACCTAGTAACCCAGACAGAAGAAGAGGACGACATTCTTTGCTGTCAAATATACATTCAGACCACAACATAGTGACACTCAGCGTTCAACCCATCCCTGATGAGCAGTGGGTCGCATTGTGTAGGCTCCAGTTCTAGGACTATGTCTTTATTCACTTTTCCTTCAAATCACCTGTGGCAAATTTAGTTTATTGATAAAATAAGGACTAACTTTTATTGATATCTTGTTTGAATTTATGAGAAAGGCTTGTGAAGCTCATAATCGAAGGGTGGCTCTAATGAAGATTCTAAACAGAGCAAAGGTGGAGGGACATCAGTTTCCAAATAAGGCAGAATCTTGGAGGAGGGGTAAAGGTAGTTAGGTTATAAAATATCTGAACTTTAGTCAAAAAGCTGCCAGAGCTCAGCAGGTTCTCCTCTCTCTGGTGATGGAGACCTTGGAGGAAACTGAACTCTGCTTTCCACAACTCCTCAACAGCTCCTGCAGGAAGCCAATACGTCCTCACTTTGAGACCATGCTGATTTACATTCTGCTGTCCTTCATCGCTCTGCTCACTGCAGCTCTTAACCTGCTGGTCATCATCTCTATCTCCCACTTCAAGTAGACATTCATTCATTTATGAAACTCTTACATAGAAAAAAAAGCTTATCTTTTTTGTGTACTTTCAGCCTATGCTCTTTTTGCTGTGATCTGAATAACTGATGACATACATATTGATAAATATTGTTCTGCTGTTCTTCCTCTCCAGGCAGCTCCACACCCCCACCAATCTCCTCCTCCTCTCTCTGGCTGTATCAGATTTCTCCGTGGGCCTCCTCATGTTTTTTCAAATTATACTCATAAATGGCTGCTGGTTCCTTGGTGACCTCATGTGTACTTTGTATTCTGTTTTGGACCACATTCTTACCTCGGCTTCAGTAGGAACCATGGTGCTCATATCTGTTGACCGCTATGTGGCTATTTGTTATCCTCTGCATTACTCCACTACAATCACTGTGAGAGGAGTTGCATACTGTACCTGCCTTTGTTGGGTCTGCTCTGCTCTATACAATAACCTTATAATGAAAGATAACCTGAAACAACCAGGCAGGTATAACTCCTGTATTGGACAATGTGTGATTGTCATTGATCATGTTGCAGGACTTGTCGATCTCTTTTTGACCTTTATCGGTCCTGTCACCGTCATTGTAATTCTGTACATGAGAGTATTTGTGGTGGCTGTGTCTCAGGCTCGTGCCATGCGGTCTCATATTGCAGTTGTCACTATTCAAACTTCTGTGAAAGTAACTAAGAAATCTGAGTTGAAAGCAGCCGGGACGCTTGGTGTTGTTATTGTCGTGTTTCTGTTATGCCTCTGCCCATATTTTTGTGTCACACTAACAGGGCAGGACACCATGCTCAATGCTTCATCAGCTGCCTTTGTAATATGTCTGTTCTCTTTTAACTCCTGTTTAAATCCTCTGATCTACACCTTTTTCTATCCATGGTTTAGAAAATCTGTCAGACTCATTGTTACACTTCAAATACTGAAGCCTGACTCCTGTAAGATCAATATACTGTAAAGAGACACTGAGAAGTGACTGAAGGAATAACATGTTTTTGAATATTTTAAGGTTGAGTCAACCATTTAGAGAACCTCAAAGTCAGACCAGGTTAGTACTTGACAGATTTACAGATAAGTAGATGTCATAACCTGTAAGGTGACAGCAATCACAATCTCTGTAGTCTTGCTCTGATTTTTGTAACTCATGACGACTGAATTAATTTCTAGTTGATGAAAAGTAAAAATACCTCTCAAATAGTATCTGTTCAGTACATATAAGGCTAAGTTACAGTTAGTGAGCTTTAGCTTTTTGCTTTAAAAATACAAAGTAATGCTGCGTGTCTTATTTACCTTTACCCCTTGTATGGTGTTCGGGTCTGTGGGACCCATTTTTATTTTTTAGTAAAAGAAAAATGATAAAATTCATTATTTTTTCAACCTCAAACTAATTGGCCTTGGCTCATTTTCTGTGAAGAACATATATCCGAACCCATTTTCAATGACCACACACTGTAAACCCCCCCCTACACATTTATATTACATACAAGGTGTTCGGGTCCACTGGACATGGGGCTAATAAAAGTGGCTGAATTGTATGTCCTGTGTACCTTCACTCTATACTGTCTGGGCCTGCTGTTAGAGAGAGAGAGTGTGTGTGTGTGTGTGTGTGAGAGTGAGAGTTTTGTGTTTCTGTCCCTGTCTTTCCCACACATTGTTTCAAAATTCAAGTACCAACAATGTCTGATCTCATATTCCCGAACAATATACCCTCTGTCTTGCGGGAACCAATCTTTATATTCTCATACTCTATTCCAACTGCAAATTGGGGGTGGGACACAGTAAATATAGCTTTGCCAGTGTGGTTCCTTAGCACAACTGATCAAGATAGCCAAAAGGTTTCAGAATGTGAGGATGCATTTCTGACAGTGACTTTATAGAAGAGGATGAGATTGAGCACCTGCTCGTTCCAAAACGAAGACAAGCCACAGGACCAGCCTGTCAAAGAAAAGCAAGAATGTGGTACTCATGAGTACATTGCACAGGGATGGGAGAATCCGTGGCCAGGAACATCAAAACCAGAGATCATGATGGATAATGATGTTACCAAAGAAGTCGTGGACAACTGGTGACTGCCTACAGCTGCAGAAGGACAACCCTACATTGGCCACTGGTGATATTCTTTGACATATTGGAAATCTCTGAGTACAACGCCTTTTTCATCTGGATGGCACTGAAGCCAGAGTGGAACAGAGGGAAGCTCCAGAGGAGACGCTGGTCTGACTCCCCTTTCCTTTTGCAGATCACATGCAACATTTCTCCATTTTTCCCTCAGCTTATAATGAAGTTTCATCACAATGTTTCTGAGGTTGGATGACATGTCCAACTCTTTCATGTAGATCAGGGGTCACCAGCCTTTTTGAAACTGAGAGCTACTTCATGGGTACTGAGTCATACGAAGGGCTACCAGTTTGATACACTCTTTTGAAATAACACATTTGCTCAGTTTACCTTTAGTTAAATATGATTGTTAATGATTAATGATACTCATCAATGTGAAGACACTGATCACGTTCATGATTTCTCACAATAATTATCAACAATGACTTAACAAGGTGGGAAACAGATAATATCAATATTCAATTTTCATTTTTAGAACAGGCCTGAGGGCTACTCATGTGGTCCTTGGGGGCTACCTGGTGCCTGCGGTCACTGTGTTGGTGACCCCTGATGTAGATGATTTGCAGTGTTAAATTGCAGCAACCTCGAAGAAACAGAAAATGACTGCAGTGCTTCAACATCTTCTGGCTTTATGAGAGGAAAGTTAAGAGTTAGTTTTAAAAGTTAATTTTGTCCATGTAAGCGGAAGCAATTTTGTATTCATTGCCAAAATGTTCAGCAAGGAGGGATTTAACTCTTTGATATCCTTGAGCGGGGGGGTGGGGGTGGACTTCACCAATTCTCTTGGCTGCCCCCTGGTGTATTGGTCCAGAAAATTCAAGCAATCACTTAAGTTATTTATTTTTTGTTCCACACAGTTTTCAAAGGCTCTAATAAAGGACTGAAACTGGCGAGGGTCGCCGTCAAACACAAGAATATTTCTTGTTGGCAGAGCAGATGCTAAATTTTGCTAAAACCAACAATGCAGTGATGTCATTCTGTCTTTCCATGATGCTCACAATATCATTCTGGGTGTTATCATTGCATACTGCGTTCAGATATGATTCACGTCCTGTCTGTTGATCGTCATGTGTCACGAGTGAGAAGTTGAGAGTGAGAATCTTGGAGGAGGGGCAATAGAGCTAATTTGGTTATATAATATTTAAACTTTGGTCAAAAAGCTGCCAGAGCTCAGCAGGTTCTCCTCTCTCTGGTGATGGAGACCTTAGAGGAAACTGACCTCTGCTTTCCACAACTACTCAACAGCTCCTGCAGGAAGCCAATACGTCCTCACTTTGAGACCATGCTGATTTACATTCTGCTGTCCTTCATCGCTCTGCTCACTGCAGCTCTTAACCTGCTGGTCATCATCTCTATCTCCCACTTCAAGTAGACACTCATTAACTGATGAAACTGTTACATAGCAAAAATAATTGTTGTTTTTTTGTGTGTACTTTCAGCCTATGCTCGATCTGCTGTTATCTGAATAACTGATACGTTGAATATTGATAAATATATTTTATATAATATTTTTGTTCTTCCTCTCCAGGCAGCTCCACACCCCCACCAACCTCCTCCTCCTCTCTCTGGCTGTCTCAGATTTCTTCGTGGGCCTCCTCATGTTCTTTCAAATTGTTCTAATAGACGGCTGCTG
Source organism: Diplodus sargus (assembly GCA_903131615.1). Classification (NCBI taxonomy): domain Eukaryota; kingdom Metazoa; phylum Chordata; class Actinopteri; order Spariformes; family Sparidae; genus Diplodus; species Diplodus sargus. The sequence continues at coordinate 329,625 of CAEMYA010000106.1, forward strand.
GTTTCTTGGCGACCTCATGTGTACTCTGTATCAGTATCTAGCATATGTTATAACCTCTGCCTCCATAGGAACCATGGTGCTCATATCTGTTGACCGCTATGTAGCTATTTGTCATCCTTTACATTTTCCCACCAATGTCACTCAAAAAAGAGTTCAAGTCTGTGTTTATCTGTGTTGGACGTTTTCTGCTCTTTTTCACAGTCTGCTGCTGAAAGATAACCTGAAACAACCAGGCACATTTAACTCCTGCATTGGAGAGTGTGTCATTATAATTGATCATGTTGCAGGACTTATTGATCTTTTTTTTACCTTTATCGGTCCTGTTACCGTCATTGTAGTTCTGTACATGAGAGTATTTGTGGTGGCTGTGTCTCAGGCTCGTGCCATGCGGTCTCATATTGCAGCTGTCACTCTCCAGGGGTCAAGGAAAGCAGCTGCTAACAAATCTGAGTTAAAAGCAGCCACAACTCTTGGTGTTGTTGTAATTGTGTTTCTAATATGTGTTTGCCCATATTATTGTTTTGCTCTTACAGGCCAGGACACCATGTTCAGCGCTTCATTTGCTTACTTTGTCATTTGTCTGTCCTATTTTAACTCCTGTCTAAACCCCCTGATCTACACCTTTTTCTATCCATGGTTAAGAAAATCTGTTAGACTCATTGTGACGCTTCAAATACTGAAGCCTGACTCCTGTAAGATCAATATACTGTAGAGAGACACTGACTGAAAGAAAACCTTTTCTATATTATAGGAATTATGTTTGAAAACATTCGGAAACTCAAAATGACAAAATTGCTTTCTAGCTGCTGATAAGGATTAATACATCTCATACAGTATCTGTCAGATAAATATAAGGCCAAAGTTAGTAGTTGGTTAGCTCATTGTCAACACCCAGCAATTCTGCATGGTTTATTTACCTATACTGTTTAATACATTTTAAAAAAGCCAAAACGCATAATATAACATGATCTTTGTGTTTGTTCAGTTTATATTCCAGTTTTTTATAACATTAATAAAACTTTGCAAACTGTGATATGTGCATAAGGCAGTTCATTAATGTGGCAAAAACACAAACTTGTTCAAACACAAAAACAGGAGAAAGAGAACTCTGAGCTGCAACAAAGAAGGGAGGAGCAGGAGGGAAATACCTCATCGGCACCCAGACAGTTCACTGGAGTATTTTCAGAGGCAGGGAATATCCAGGCTTATACAATTAAAGAAATATCTTGGTCAAACTGATTAAATAGTACATACTGGTATGTTCACAGTATTAGATGATATTATTAACGCAATGTCCACAATCCCTTGATCCTATTTGATGTTATCTGGAATTTGTGCAACCGAGTTAATATATAAATGAGAGCCCAGCACAATAGAGGAGAGACATCAGTTCGAATGTTACAGGAGAAAACAAATTGCTAGATAAGTTATATGATCTGATCAGAAAGATCTCAGCAGGCCTGTGTTTTCTGGATGCCCACAAAGGTTTGAATATCTGACTGAAAAACATTCTCAAGAGGTGCAAGAAGGCTTTTGCCAGTTGAAGAGTGACACATTACATCTGTCATGCATGTAAAAAACAGTAGTCAGTGAAAGATATATTGGGGCATTCAAAATCAATTCAGTATTTCAGTACTGTATATGGAGAGGTATCCATGTAACATTGGAAACATCCAGACACTCAACTAAAGACCTAACCACTCTGTTCTACAAGCATACAATTAAGATGGCGCAGCATACAAAGCTGCTGTGATTGGGCCCTCCAGAGAATAGCCCTTTTCACACAGACTCACCACATTGTCTCCACCAAGCAGCTCCGGCGTCAAGCCACACCAGTGTGTATCCTCACAGCAAGCTGGCACTGAGGTTCCAAAAGAGGCGTGACATTACACGTCATGATAGATAGATAGAT
>CAEMYA010000106.1:331568-354421 GCA_903131615.1 Diplodus sargus
ATAGATAGATAGATATACTTTATTGATCCCAAGCTGGGAAATTATGGTGTAGCAGCAGCATTATACACAGTGACAATAACAACACAATGAGATACGAGGAACAACCTAGACATATTAAATAGCAATAGAAAAAAGTAATATATACAAAAAAAATTAACAAAATTTATACAAGTGTTATGTGCGCCCGCCCTTTCTCCTTTTCTCCTCTTCTCACCAGGTGTGTGTCTGACGAGGGTGATTGTCTGTGGCCTATTTAGGAGACGCTGGAAATGCCGCTCCCTCTCTGACTCTCCCCGACTTCTCCGGCGCCCGTGCTGTCGGGCTTCAGTCTGCCTGCGGTTGAGGTAGTTTTTGTTTTGTTTCTTTATTTTGTACCTTGAGAATGGAGGTCTGGTAGTCATGTTTTCGGGGAATTAGTTTGGTAACTTAGATTACTACTTATTTCTTTTTTTAGAGAAGCGAGTCTGGGTCCTACGGCCCATTGCGCGGCTGGCCTGAACTCTCTTCATTCTTATGTTTTTTTTTTGCCAGACCTCCAGACTCTGGTAGTGTTCATTATACGTTGATTTAATTTTTTGTAAATAAAATCTTGGGCTTTTTTGCACATATTTTCGGGTTGTAAATCTTTAATGTGTTTATGGCCACAAAATGGGCCATCTTGATGTTGTGGCCATAACACAAGTGTATAAATAAGCAGAGCGACTGTAGTGCAAGATAAAATATAAGGTGCGGTGAACAGAGTGTGTAAAACCAAAGTGCGCAGACACTATGTGTTATGACCAGAGTGTTAGCTGTTATTGTACAGTGTGATGGCATGTGGCAGGAAAGATTACCTGTATCTGTCCCTTCGACAGCGGAGCTGGAGCAGTCTGTGAGAGAAGGTGCTCCACTGTCTGTCTACTGTGCGATGGAGAGGGTGCTGATCATTGTCCATGATGGATAACAGTTTATTCAGCGTTCTCCTCTCCACCACAGAGCCAGCCTTCTTGATGATTTTATCAAGTCTGTTAGTGCCGCTGGCTCTGATGCTGCTGCCCCAACACACAGCAGCAAAGAAAATGATGCTGGCAACAACAGACTGGTGAAAGATCTCCAACATCTTGCTGCACACGTTGAAGGATCTCAGCTTCCTCAGGAAATAGAGTCTGTTCTGCTCTCCAGGACCTTCATCACATTCATCAGATGAGAGGCCATCTGACCCGGCAGACTACAGACCGACTGGTCTGTAGTCTGCCGGGTCAGATGGCCTCGACTTCTTGGGGACTGGAACCAAGCAGGACTTTTTCCACAGCATTGGGACCTTGACCTAACTCAGACTCAGGTTATACAGGAGACAGCTGGAGTGCACTCAGTGGAGTGAGGAGGGGGAGCAGATGGGGAGATGCTGTACAGGAGAGTGCAGGGGAGAGGGTCGAGCCATTTGGGACAGTGTGGGGGCTGGGGGTGGCAGGAGGTGAGGTAAACCTGTTAAAGAACTGGTTTGCTCTATCCAGGCTCCCTGATGTCTGCCTGTCTTTCCCCTTCATCCCCGTGATGTGCTTCATTCCAGTCCACACATCTCTCACACTGTTCTGTTGGTTTTGAGGATGGTGTTGGTGTGATTTGCAATGTGTTTCCCCTGGTGTCGACTTGTTAATCTAAATGTGTACCCACTGACTGTTTCCAATCATATGGATGCTGTTATAATGTGTTGTTATTGAGATCCTGACCCACTAAACAAAAGTTTAAGTGACAAAGTTGAATTTTTCTGCTCTAAATTACATAAACTCCATCAGTAAACAGGACCCTATCTGACTCTCTCAATCGCGGGGAGGGATGATATTTTCTTGGGGGGAGGTTCTCAGGGGGGAGGGTTGACCATCATGGGGATTCTTTTAAGACAGTTACTACAACAACGAAATAGTGGAAGGAGACGAACACTTGGGCCCTCATTTATCAAACGAACGTGCGGCAGAAAACCGTGCGTACGACCATTTCCACGCAAGCTTCGGCATTTATCAATTTGGACGTGAGCGGAAGCAACGATCATCTCACGTCAGGTCTGAGCTTGTGTACACAAATCTGAGTCTGTGGATTTGCGGTGCAGCACAGCCAAATCTGTCTGAGTCTGAAAATAATTATTAAACAAACCTCAGCTGTCATTAAGCATAAGCAGTCACATTTTTAGAATCGATCAAAACGGATTCTTAAAACGAATTTAAAAAAAGCCCAAACCCTAACCCTAACCCAGAGAAAGTGTGCCATATTATTTTGGCCTGTTCAGTTTTGCACAACATTGCATTAGTGAATGGAGCCTTTGATGTGCCGGCGCTGCCAGGATGCTGATCTCAATCTCGGGAAAGTTTCTCTTCTTGCCAGTCAGTGCGTTTACATGCACAGCTTAGTCAGATTACAGCCATAGTTTGACTATGCTACTCAGTCAGACAATCGCAATTATCCCAGTATACATGCCGGTGAGAAAATCGGATTATTAGGCCGGAGAATGTCATACCCCGGTACGCTAGGTGGCGCTGTGCCCATTTCAAGTAGTGGTAACAGAAACACCTCCGGCTGACCTCACCAGCTGCCTCGGCATTCAAGAAAGATGGCGTACGAAGAGCGAGACGAAGCTACATCTTTGTACACTTTGTATAAGGTGTACATGATAAGTATACAAACTAGGTGCACAATGGCGCTTTTTCTTGCGGTGATTTCGGAGGAAAGACGCCGCCGCCGTCCGTCTACTTCCGGCTCGCGGCCCCGGGGAAAAATCTCGCACCTGCGCAGAACACAAAATCCGATCCGATCCGCTGGAACGTATACATGCAGGAGTAATGCGACTGTCAATCGAATAATCTGGGTGCTTTCATTCGACTATGAGAAATCCGATTCGGTCCATTTTTAGTCAGATTAAGGTGTATAGATGCATCTTAAAGATCCGATCATAGTCGGACTAACACAGTAATTCGGTTTTCTTGAGTGTCATGTAAACACACTGACTGTTTCTTCTCTCAATGTTTGACCTCAGTGGGTGAGGCCTCCGAACGAAAGGAATATTTAAGGCCATAACATGTTAATGACGATCGAATTCAGCCGCCGCATTTATCAAGACTCGATCATTCTCCTCCTCCTGTCCTGGGCCGTGATGAACCATGTCAGTTTGTGATGCTTTCTATTGCTCCTCTGTATAAGTTGACCAGAATTTAACTCCAGAATTTAGTCTTTCTATGTTTCTGTAGGAACTAAGCCTTTTCTGTTTTCTTTTCTTTTCTTTCCTATGGAGGAAAGTGGACTCAAATATACAGCTTCCAAGTTTGAAGTTGGGTCCCTGCTAGCCGGTATTGATATAGGTTTAGAATAGAACAGGAAGATGATATTGTCCATCCCAACAGTGACAGAAATTCTCCTTCAGGCTCAACAATACACGATTCACATTTGAAACACATTCACAACACATTTATTCTTGAGCTTCTACAGTTATTGGCCCTCACTGATAATGAACCAGTCAATCATTCAATAAATCTTTATTTGTACAGCACCAGTGTCTTATGAAACTTTGCAATTTGAGCAGGTCTAGACTATACTCTGATTCATTTATCAAGTCCCGTTATAAAACACCCAAGTAAGTCAATAGTTTGCCAGTTGTCATGAAGGCAATTCTGTCATGTTTCCATCAAACATAAAGTTAATCCACTGGGTCTTGCTATCCTCAGACTGAAGAAGATGAAGACTTTTGTGTTGATTCTTGCAGGCAACGCACAGGAGCTGTCCTGGTGTTGCCTGCAAGAATCAACACAAAAGTCTTCATCTTCTTCAGTCTGAGGATGGCAAGACCCAGTGGATTAACTTTATGTTATGCTTTGTACTGGTCCTCCTCTTGGTAAAATTATCATGTAGTTTTACACTTGCAAAAGTGCTGTGGTCCATTTGTGAAAAATGTAATGTTGGACCTTTGCAAAGGTAGCTCTTATGGCACGATAGTCAGATTGGGGGTGGTATCATTTAAATGAGCCTCCACGTTATGTAAGAAGGCCAAACTATGAAAAGCTTGCTGAATCCCATGTTTTCTGACCTAGACAGCTCACAAAAACAGAGTAAATTATGTTCACAACAGGGATGACAGAGCACACCATTATCTGTATCTGTTCAACCAACCAAATTATATGCATCTATATTGGAATGGGAGGGGCTTAAATCAGACGTGGATGGTGCTTAAACTGGAAGATGATGATTTATGCCTGAACTTGTCAGAATGAACTTAGGCATTTTATCATTTGTGCAGTTGGCACCTTGCATGGCACCCATCAGTGAGGACCCTGCGATGAGCTGGCGACTTGTCCAGGGAGTACCGTGCCCTTGCCTGGAGACAGCTGGGATTGGCTGGAGCAAAAAAAAAAACCCAGCGAACCCCTTGAAAGGTTACAGACAATGACATGACATTTCGTCACTCACAAGCATAACACCATTTATGGTCACAAGGATTTCTCTGGACAATTTTGAGCCATCTTTGTGGCAAAAGAAACTGATGTTTTCAGGATATTTGTTGTCAGTACTTTTCAATTTGTATGATTGATATCTCTAGAGAACTGTAAGCACCAATAGAGTCAAGGGGGTGTTTCCCAAGTCAATTTTACCAACAACCCGATGCCCACAATTGCAGCAACTCCTCTACAGGAAAATGCATTCAGAAACACTGTGTGACACTGCGAAGTTGTAGTGCAAAGACAATTATCGGGCAAGTTTACGTAACATAAAGAGCCATTCAGTAAAGGTGGTGTGCAGATAATGTCACATATTTTAACTGGAGCTCTAATTTAAAACATTCTTTTTTGTCAAATATACATTCAGACCAGTGGGTCAGCAGTGGGTCGCATTGTGTAGGCTCCAGTTCTAGGACTATGTCTTTATTTGCTTTTTCTTCAGATCACCTGTGGCAAATTTAGTTTATTGATAATATACAGACTAACTTTTATTGATCCCTGGTTATGGTTAAGAAAGGCTCAAGAGGCTCATAATAGAAGAGCGGGTCTAATGAAGATTCCAAACAGAGCAAAGGTGGAGGGACATCAGTTTCCAAATAAGGCAGAGTCTTGGAGGAGGGGTAAAGGTAGTTAGGTTATAAAATATCTGAACTTTAGTCAAAAGGCTGCCAGAGCTCAGCAGGTTCTCCTCTCTCTGGTGATGGAGACCTTGGAGAGAACTGAACTCTGCTTTCCACAACTCCTCAACAGCTCCTGCAGGAAGCCAATACGTCCTCACTTTGAGACCATGCTGATTTACATTCTGCTGTCCTTCATCGCTCTGCTCACTGCAGCTCTTAACCTGCTGGTCATCATCTCTATCTCCCACTTCAAGTAGTCACTCATTCATTTATGAAAATGTTACATAGCAAAAAGCTTATCTTTTTTGTGTACTTTCAGCCTATGCTCTATCTGCTGTTATCTGAATAACTGATGCTATACATATTGATAAATATTGTTCTGCTGTTGTTCATCTCCAGGCAGCTCCACACCCCCACCAACCTCCTCCTCCTCTCTCTGGCTGTATCAGATTTCTTTGTGGGCCTCCTCATGTTCTTTCAAATTATGCTCATAGATGGCTGTTGGCTCCTTGGTGACCTCATGTGTACTTTGTATTATGTTTTGGACTTCTTTATTACTTCTGCTTCAGTAGGAACCATGGTGCTCATATCTGTAGACCGCTATGTGGCTATTTGTTATCCTCTGCATTACTCCATTAAAATCACTGTGAGAGGAGTTGCATTCTGTACCTGCCTTTGTTGGGTCTGCTCTGCTCTATACAACTACCTTATAATGAAAGATAACCTGAAACAACCAGGCAGGTATAACTCCTGTATTGGACAATGTGTGATTGTCATTGATCATGTTGCAGGACTTGTCGATCTCTTTTTGACCTTTATTGGTCCTGTCACCGTCATTGTAGTTCTGTACATGAGAGTATTTGTGGTGGCTGTGTCTCAGGCTCGTGCCTTGCGGTCTCATATTGCAGTTGTCACTATTCAAACTTCTGTGAAAGTAACTAAGAAATCTGAGTTGAAAGCAGCCGGGACGCTTGGTGTTGTTATTGTCGTGTTTCGGTTATGCCTCTGCCCATATTTCTGTGTCACACTAACAGGGCAGGACACCATGCTCAATGCTTCATCAGCTGCCTTTGTAATATGTCTGTTCTATTTTAACTCCTGTTTAAATCCTCTGATCTACACCTTTTTCTATCCATGGTTTAGAAAATCTGTTAGACTCATTGTTACACTTCAAATACTGAAGCCTGACTCCTGTAAGATCAATATACTGTAAAGAGACACTGAGAAGTGACTGAAGGAATAACATGTTTTTGAATATTTTAATGTTGAGTCAACCATTTAAAGAACCTCAAAGTCAGACCAGGTTAGTACTTTACAGACTAACAGATAAGTTGATGTCATAACCTGTAAAGTAACAACATATGTTCACGGTCCCACAATCTCTGTTGTCTTGTTGTGATTTTTGTAACCTATAAGGACTGAATTAATTTCTAGTTGATGAAAAGTATAAATACCTCTCACACAGTATCTGTTCAGTACATATAGGGCTAAGTTACAGTTAGTGAGTTTTTTCCTTAAAACACAAAGCAATGCTGCATGTCTTATTTACCTTAGTTTTGATACTGTACAATCAATAAAAAGCAGAAATGTATTGGAAGATTACAGGAGCTGTATTAACTAACTTCATCAAACATCATTAGAGAGACTCGTGATGTGATATACAGAGCAAGAGATGACGGATGTTGGTTACTGAGCAAGAGATAAATTTAGAGGATGAACAAGAAGCCAGATAAGTTTTATGATTTGATCAAAACCTTCTAGAGCTCAGCAGCCTGTCTGGTGTTTGGGGAAATGGTTTTGAACACAAGTATAAAGGACCTTTTAATCCAGCTTCACTTTAAGTCACTGAAAACGAACTATGTAGGAATAGTGATAGACAGCTTTGTTAGAACCAACCGGCAGGATTTGAGAGCTCATGCAGTCTCAGGAATTAATCTAACACTTGCTAATAAACTCAAATAGCAGCATGCCTTGCTTGCGCCCCCTAAAGTGCAGCCGCCACAATCAATTTTACTTAGATATATGAAATTTAGTACACATGTGTATCGTACCTAGATGGGTCCATGCAGGCATAGGATTATTATCTATTGCCACAAAAAGGAGCTGTTGGACCTCCACGGTTTGATAAAAATCCAAAGTGAAAACACCTAAATGATGATATTAAGTTATAGTCCCAGCCACCTGGGACCTGCCACAGGAAATGACACAATACTGTTCTCCCCCTGGCTGGTTGGCCAGATCTGCAGACTGCTTGTAAATGTTGAACACTGTGAGTCTTCATTGGACAATGTTACCATTGCAACACAGTATTTGCCATGAAATAATTGCTGTAACTTGGGTGTACTTGGTCCAATCTTTCCCTAATTTGACGTGATTGATAAGAGTCCCAGCCCTAAGGTCTACATGCCTGAGGAGTTAAAGTCATTGCACCACATAACAGCATTAGGAAGTAATGTTTTTTTGACAATTTCAAGGTGTGTTCAACCCTTGATATACTATGACCAAACATGTCATTAGACACTGAGTGGACGCAGGACCTGATATTTAGCTGCTGCATGCTGTGCATAAGACAAATGGAAATTCTGAGCTGTGTCGACTATTGACTGTCTGATAATAACTGTAGGCCAGGATGGTCACATGCCCTGACAGGTGTTGTGCTGTTCACTGCTACTTGCACCTTTTATTTCCATTTTTTAGCTCACTTTTTTTCTTTTAAAGCGGATATAGATAACTTTTTCAAATTTCGCCCCTCCTACTTTTTCCCTGTGGTATTCCTGTAGGCACCACTGTCTACCAAAACGGCTATTGCAAGCAGCCTGGCTACTGTCCAAAGGAAAAACAACTGCAAGAAATCCATTTTTGACCTAAAAATCTCAGTGCTATGAAAAGTCAGAATAAAACTGTATGTGTTGGAGAGGATGCATTGAAATCCAACTGCAGTCATCTGGTAATTTGGTTTCTTTTGCTTAGTGTTCTCAGTTCATATGCAATTATGATCAAAGTCTAGAAAAAAGTTTAGAAAAATATTGCATTTTCAGATGGTCAAACTAGCATCCATCCATCCAGCCATCATCTGAAACCCCTTATCCTTTTCAGGGTCACTGGGGACTGGAGCCGATCCCAGCTGACATTGAGTGACTGCGGAGCACACCATGGATGAGTTGCCAGTTCATCACGGGTCTGACATATAAGAACAACCATTCATGCTTACAACCACACTTAAGAAGTGTCATGTGACAAACAGACAACATTATTTTCACATATGGCAGGGTTCGATATGTACACACATTTTTGCTAAAGGTAGAACAGTTTTGGTTATTTTACTTGAAATATTTGTTTGTTTTTTTCATTCTGAGCTCCAATCAGAGTTTAATAACATTCACATTAAACTGTGATGACAGTTTTGTTATCTGTTTGCTAATTTCAAAAGCATTGTCAGTCAAATCCGATCAAACCACACTCAAAACACATTAGTTGAATTTTAAGTGTTACTTGAATTTTAATAACAGCTAATGGTGTATTTAAGCCCGTAACTTTGTGAATATTTTAATCTTCTAAAACAAAGCAAAAGGCTGACATATTCCCAAATAAATACAGTTTGGTTAATTTGTTTTATGTACACGAATCACCAATCAATAGCACTCTTTTTCTTCTCTGATCTAACGCCACACCACCCACTGGCTGTTAACATTAATGAAAAAGCCTGGTCAGCAGATCTTGCAAATTGGGAATCCTTTTAAATCAGATTAACTAGGTTAGATCAAAGAAACCATGCATGGAACTTTAGATGCCGCCATAGCAAATATGTTTAATATTTTTATTCTCTATGTGTTTTACGATACCACCAGTATATTTGTACCATTTGTGAATTAACCTCAATTATATAGAATACATAATACATTACAGTAATAAAGTTTGACCAAGGTTACCAAAGGTCTGTTCTCTGACTTTGGTGGTAAATGTGAAGGCTCACGTAACCCTGCAGTTAAAGAAAAGGGTTTATACCTCTCTGCTCTTTTTGTTTCCTATTAGTGTGCTTAAATATTTTCCCTACATGGCCCTTTACCCTGTGGGATTTTCACCCTTGTATTATATGTACAGTTATGTAAATTATTAATAATTTGACAGAACCTGTTAATACAATTTTGAATGGACTCTAAAAGTGTTTTATTTTTCAGTACCAGAATGAGATACTAAATATAATGTTCGTATATCAAGTTTCAAGAACACATGCGCCAAATGGGCGGAGCTTGACCTGGTTCAGTTCCGCTTCTCAGGTCCAGTTCCACCTTCTTCTTCTTCTGATAATAACAAGTAGTGCCCGCTGCAGAGAAAAATGTGCAAGGCCATGAAGTAGCAAAATTGCCAGAGACATCTGTTGAGTGCATCTTATATTTTTTTTTTTATTAAAATGTCAATATTTGGTCCCAGCATATCACTACGTAACGCATGAGGAAGGATGACAATATATTAACGTATCAATATTTTGTCCCACCGCAGTGTTCTGGAATAAAGTTCTGGTAGGTTCCTTCGTTTGTGACTTGCATAAACGAAGGAATCTACCAGAACTTTATTCTGAAGTAAACTAAAAATGTATATGAAAATTTTCTGATTGCACATGAGGGTTTATTTTTCTTCATTGATCACAGCTATTTTCTCCTCTCAAACAGATTAAAGAAACACAGATTTTGTTCAACAAACAATTTCTTTGCACAGAAATCAGGACTTTTACATGCTACTGACCTGACAACAACTTCTCTTCCAACTGTCACAAATGTATTTGTTTACAAATAAAAAAAAACATTTTAAAAATGTAACTGCATGTTCATTTGTATTTTCAGAGTAAAGACAGAGAGGCAGAGAGCATGAGGAGGCAAACAGGGCAGGGAGAGTAGTTTGCAGGGTAATTTCAAATGAGATATTACTCTAAATCTGGCTTCAAAGTGCCCCAAAGTCTCACTCCAAACTTTTGCTGAAACTTGTTTGTTGTGCACAAATCCGCAGTAACAATGCAAAATTATCGAGCTAGCTATTTAGCTACCAATAAATCAGCAAACTAGTGGCAATTGTTTTAGGATTTTAGTAAGGAAAAGGACAATAATACAAGTGCTTCCCTCGTCGTAATTGTGCTTTTACACAAAGGTTTGACTCATATACACTCACAAAAAAAAAGCCTAGGTTGCATTTTGGCGAGAGTTTCACTTTAATATTTAAGTATCCCATCACACCAGGAGGGCAGACTCTTGGGCTTTCTGTAAGAAGACTTTTTTTGAATTATTTAATAAAAAGTCACATGCGCATTATAATTCGTGATCAATGTTCAATCGATGATTTCTATATTGTAATTTATTATTTTACGTCAAAAAAATATTCTGACAGATGTTGTGGCTGACCAGAAAGTAGGGGAAAATAATCCGTTTTTGACAAAATCACAATATGCAAAATACAGTAGAAAGGAATATTCTGAAGTTGTATTTATTTAAAATATTGTTCAATCACATCTAAAAGTAAAGTTAATCTTTAAAGATGGGTACTTTTTTTGCTTACCTCCTTTCAAATTTAATATGCTTTTTGAAAGGTAGTATGTTTTCTTATGTTCAGAAAAAGAGAGAAAGTCTAGAAATTGCTGATGAAAAAAGCCTTCATACATCATCGACGTCAACATGTACTCATCCTTTGGATCATGAATTGTTTAGAGTGAAATTATACATTCATATGGTTTTTCTTGTTTCTGTGATGTAGCATAAATGGACTCAAGCTCATGAAAGATGATAATAAAATGGACCTTGATATGTGTATGAATAGACATAGATACAACATAACAACAACTGCACTGTCACTTATCCCACAGAGTCTCATTAAAGAATGTTGGCCATATGGGAGTCAGACCGTAGGATCTGAAATGTAACAATGAGCCTGATAGTTTTTTTAAACCAAGGGTAGAGAAGGGCATAGATTACAGGGTTTAGACAGGAGTTAATATACATCAGAAACATCATGAAGACCTCAGTTTTAGAACCAAACAAGATTTCATGGCCTACGAGAGACACACAGTAATATGGAGAGTAACAGATCACAAACACAACTACAAGGACACCAAGTGTCCTGGCTGCTTTCATCTCAGATTTCTTTACTCGACCAGTCTTCAGTGAGACAGTTGCAATTGGAGATCGCATGGCACGAGCCTGAGACACAGCCACCACAAATACTCTCATATACAGAACTATGATGACAGTAATGGGAATAATGAAGTTGACAACAAGATCAATAACTCCTGTAATGTTGACTACACAATCCCCATTGCAGGAATTATACCTGCCTGGCTGCTTCAGGTTATCATATAAAAGAAAAATGCTGTAGACAACAGAACAAGTCCAACACAATAAAATACATATTATTGCAAGTCGTTGAGTGACTTTGGCTGTGTAATGCAGAGGATCACAAATTGCAACATAGCGGTCAACAGATATGAGTACCATGTTTCCTACAGATGCAGAAACTATGATGATCGTTAACAGGAAATACAGCGCGCACATGAGATCACCCAGCATCCAGCAGGTCTCTGTCAAGAGTATTTCCATCGGCATCAGCAGAGCGCCCACAAGAAAATCTGAGACAGCTAAAGAGAGGAGGAGGAAATTTGTGGGGGTATGAAGCTGCCTGGAAAGAGAGAATATCATCATTATGAACAACATCAATATCATAATTTTATCAATATTATACATAATATCCTGTGAAGGTTATGTGCCTGAAGTGGGAGATAGAGATGATGACCAGCAGGTTGAGAGCTGCAGTGAGGAGAGAGATGGAGTATAGTAGGATATAAATAAGCAGAGTGTCAAGGTGAGGAGGCTCTGGCCTCCTGCAGGAGGTATTGGGTAGTTTAGGAAAGCAGAGTTCAGCTCCCTCAGGCTTCATCACCACAGAGAGAAGGAGGAGAGAAGCTGCTGAGGTCTGGCAGCTTTCTGATCAAAGCTGTCTGACTTACTGACTTATTTCTATTCCTTCCCTCCCCCCTTCTTGTTAAATCCACCCACTTCTCTTCGCTACACCAAGCCAAGCTTCCAGGAAGAATGACAGGCTTTGAAGCCAGTTTTTGTAGTGATTGCATCATAAAGTGATGCACTGTGGCCCAAAAATACTTTTTACCATAAGGTTAAGTTTGAGATAGAAGCGTCTGTAAAACAGTGGATACATTTTTTCCGAGCATCTCAACCTCTGCTTAATGACTAATTTCACTGTCATGATTTAAGTCATTCGGTTCAATAACATTTGTGACCAGCCATGAGGTAGTTTTCCAATGATGTCTAACAAATGGAAATCTGATAATATTTGTAAGTATTGTAGTGGTTTGAACAATGGTTATCGAAAGCAGTTGTCATGTTGTTAATGTTGATGTAGTGTTATTTTCCTTAAGCACTGTAGTGGACTGATCAGAATTAGAAGGTACTTTATTGAAATGGAAATGCTTTTATTACAATAACATTGTCACCTAACTCTGGATGTATTCATCCAAACTATCTTCCAGTAAACTAGGTGCTAAATCATGAGCATCAGTCAATTCAAGCAATTCAAGCATTATTCAAATTAACAGCAGATGCTCACATTACAAGACAAAACCTCCCATTACAGCTTAGTTACGATGTGCATATCATTTTAAAATGACAGTACTGAGCTAGCTAATAACAATGTAGGCTAAAGTATAAACATGAAAACAAAAAACATGAGATAACAGTTTGTAATTCCTGTGACTTTGACTTTGACTTCGAATGAACACATTACAAAATAGATTACTTACATGTTAATGGAAACTCACCCCATAAGAAACTGAGAGTATTCCTGCAGACGTCATTGCCTCTGATGGAATAAGTGATTTCTCTTCGTCTGGGGCTTTTTGGTGGATGTAGTCATGTCCGAAGTAACTACTGTGCGTCTGTTTGCCTCGAGATTTATTCGCATGTCCTGCCACTCTCTTTCGGTAGCTAGATGATCCAACCGTATGCTGTACGCTCTGAAGAAAGGTTGTCTCTACACGAATGTGTCCCAATGAGAGAGTTCTCCTTTCTTCTTACGTAGCATTAGCAGTCAAAGTTACGGATTTTCTCCATTTCGCTGTCTTTATCCCCTTCACATGCAGTGTTGGGGGTAACGCGTTACAAACTCTAACGCGATACAAAGTAACGCGTTAGAGTACTCTAATTACTTTCTACGTGTAACGTAACACGTTAGTTTCGTGCGTCAAGCAATCAGTAACGTCGTTATTTTTTAAAAAAAGTAATCTGTTACTTTAAGAATTTCTCCGGATAAGGAAAGGAAAATCCCGACTGCAGCCTGTTTTTTGTCAGACAGTACTGTGCCACCTGCGGATGTGTCAGCGGAGGCACAGCGCTGTGATGCGTCTGTGCCCTGCTGCTGACCTACGTTACCTGTGTGTGTGTGTGTCAGAGAGTGAGTGTTTTCGAAACCCCGGCAAGATGGCAGAGAGGACAGCTTTTTCATCCTGGAAGTACGCACATTATTTTCGATTCGCCGGCGAAAAGAGCAAGTACTTAACGGTAAAATGCACACTCTGCGTTGGAGAAAAGATTCTGTGGACCGCCAAAAATTCAACTTCAAATTTAAAAAAACATCTGGTTTCCAAGCACCACTCTATCACCCTGGTAGCAAAGCCTGCTGAGGAGGAGGACGACGACGGTGGTGCACCAGCTCCAAAGCAACAGCGTCTGAGTTTTAGCTCAGCTAAAACTGTCCCTACTAGTGAAATTCACAAGCTTGTGGCCGGTTATGTGGTTGAGGAGATGCTTCCAATTACAACTGTGGAGTCTCCATCTTTCCGTAAATTAATAAGTAAAATCCCAACGACACGTAACACAGAGGGAACAGTGCCGGACTGAAAAACCTTTGCAAGCTATCTGGACAAATCCTACCTAGATATGGAGAAAGAACTGAAAAAAACATTTAAAGATCTGGAATATGTTTCTACCACGGCAGACTTGTGGACAGCTAATAATAAAAGTTTCATGGGAATGACAGCACACTGGATACATCCCTCCACATTGAAGCAGCAGAAAGCTGCAATCGCATGGAGGCGGGTGAGAGGACCGCACACCTATGACTATATTGCTGGGGAGATTGAACAAATCCATACGTCATATGGCCTTGGTGGGAAAGTGATAGCCACGGTCACTGACAATGTATCTAATTTTGTCAAGGCGTTCCAGGTGTTTAACAAAAACGGCCTCGGACCCAGAAACAGAGGAGGAGGAAGATCGGAGTGAAAGTGTCACTTTCGAGGATATAAACAATGTACTGTCCAGCTCTGATGGTGATGGCATGATCAGTCTCCCTCCACACCACAGATGCGTGTCTCACACGCTTAATCTGATATCCACCACTGACATAGAAAAATGGCTGTCTTCCAACAGTGACACAAGAGCAGTGTACAGGAATGCCATCGCTAAATGTTCGGCACTCTGGACCAAAGCGAGCAGATCAACAATAGCATCAGAAACTGTGGAAAAATTCAGCAGGAGAAAGCTGCTGGTTCCTACGACGACCAGATGGAACTCTTTTTATGAGGCCTTGTGCAGGGTCATAGACATCCCCATCACTGACCTGCATAACTAAAGCTGCGTTCAGACCGAACGCGATAGACGCGAATACAATCGCTTCAGATGCTTCATTCGCGCCGCTTGATCATTTTGGACAATTCGCTTCATTCGTGCCATTCACGTCATTCGCTTGAGAAAAAAAAGACGACGCGCTTGCCCGCTCATTTATGAACCGGTCTTTCTCAACCCGCTCTCTTTCCACATCCATCATGGCTGATATCACCACCGTCGCTGCACTGAACCTGATGTACAAGTCTCAGAAACGCCGGAAAACCACCCGCCGTCGTGTCTGAGTTCATGACGTCCTCCGGTGACGCACAGAGCTGGGGGAATTTCACCGGCTCCTCCAGGAGCTCCGTCTGGATGACGACCGGTTCCAGAGGTACCTCAGGCTGACCGGAGCCCAGTTCGAGGACCTGTTAGCTCGGGTCGGTGCCAGGATCACCTGCCTGGACACCAACTACAGGCGCTCCATTTCAGCTGCGGAGCGCCTGTCCATCTGTCTGAGGTGAGTAATTCATACTAATTACAGTACACTACTGCAAAATGAACATGTAAAAATATTATAGGCTACATTATATAAAGTATGCTACCAATTTTACGCACTGTACTGTTACGTGGTGTGATAAATGCATATCAACCTGCATATACAAACCTTTTTAATTTTCACTTCAGTCAAATACAGTATTTATTAACTCTTTGTTTATGTTATCAGTTTTCTTTATTAAAATTTAAAAATGGTTCTTATTTCACAATGAGATTACATAGATATACCTAATCTTTTACATATGGATAATATACATTGACTTTTTTCTTAAAAACAAAGCTTGCAGTTTTCAATAAATGAATAATAAAGTGTAAATGTTGTTAAATGTTTGGAGAATTTTTAAGTGATATTCCATGGGCTGTTTTTAAGGTTTTCAAGAAAATTTAAGCTTAACCAATGATCTATTCTATGTTGCAGGTTCCTGGCCACAGGAGACCCCTACAGGAGCATTGCAAACAGTTTCCGTGTGGGAATTTCGACGGTTTCTGTCATTGTTCCTGCCGTGGTCAGTGCCATCTGGGACTGCCTTGTCGAGGACGTCATCGCTGTGCCCACCACAGAAACCTGGAGGTCCATTGCAGAGCAGTTTGAAGAGAGAAGGAACTTTCCTCTCTGCTGTGGAGCTCTGGATGGCAAGCATGTGGTGTTGAAGGCCCCTCCCAACTCTGGATCCCAGTTTTTTAATTACAAGGGGACATTCTCGATTGTCCTCTTGGCCGTGGTCGATGCCAATTACAGGTTCAGGGTAATTGATGTCGGGGGCTTCGGGGGAACCAGTGACGGAGGTATCCTGGCTAACTCTGCCTTTGGCAGGGCACTTTGTGCTGGAACCCTCCACTTGCCAGCAGACCAGCCTCTACCAGCCGCAGAACACAGAGGATCCCAGCCTCATTGTTTTGTGGCTGATGAAGCATTCCCACTCCGGAGGAACCTCATGAGGCCATTCCTTGGGCGCATCCTCCCCAGAGACAAGAGGATCTTCAACTACCGTCTGTCTCGGGCCCGGTTGGTAGTGGAGAATGCCTTCGGCATCCTGGCGGCTCAGTGGAGGATGTACCACCGTGTCCTCGAGGTCCAGCCAGAATTGGCAGAGAAGTGCGTGAAGGCGACTTGTGTTCTTCACAACTTCCTGCGCATGACAGCCCAGACACCAGGAGTTGGAGGAAGCGTCACAGGGAGTGAGGTGGAGCCACTGCCAGGTCTGGGAAGAGTTGGTGCGAACAACTCGGCGAGAGAGGCCATCAGGGTTCGGGAGACTTTCTCAGCCTACTTCTCCACGGAGGGAGTGGTCCTGTGGCAGCATAATGTTTAGTGCACAAGCACCCCAAAAACGTCTCTTTTAAGAGCCATCCAAATAAAACTACTGAGCAATAATCCTGCACTATATCTACCACAATTCATGTCTACCAGTCACTGTGCATGTAACATCATTGCATACAATACTAACCCTCTCTGATATTACACCATTAAACTTTTTCTTTACTTTAATTATCATTTTGAAATTGGCCAGTCTACAATCTCATTGTACTTGAAAGAATGTGTGAAAGAATGACATGAGAAATAGTAGTCATTGAGAGATATATACAATGTATTTTTAATTTGAAAACAAAATGTGTATTTACAAAGATTAAATTCAATTAAAAAAAAAAGTGATTAATAGAAAAAGAACCGAACAGATATAAGAAAAAATGTAAAAAAATTTAGCAGCCTGACTCGTTCCCAGCACAGGCTGCCACCCCAGCTACTCCAATAGATCCAAATTTAATGTGACTACTGAGTTTTCATATATTAATTTGTGAATTTGGAATTTAACAAATTCCCTTTGCTGGGGTGGCAGCCTATGGAGGGAAGGAGCCAGGCTTGCTAAAAACCTCTCCTCCTCAATCCACGCAGGTGGAGGTGGTGGAGGTGGCAGGGGGGCAGGTGGCCTTTGCAGGCTCTGAATGAAGAGGTCCTCTATCCTCTCCTCCCTCCTTCCAGCCTCATCAAGGCCCCTCCCTCTTATCCCTGTCCGTGTCCCTGTATGAAATCAAAATCACGCATTCTATTGATGACATAGTTTGTAAACATTCATTTTCAATTTAGATTTAGAGCCCTACAAATAAACACAATCCCGCTTCTGTAAAGTACATACCACTGGTCGAAGCAGCAGCAGCAGCAGGACCGGCGGCAGGATCAGCAGCAGGACCAGGAGCAGCAGCAGGACCAGGAGCAGCAGCAGCAGCAGGAGCTGTGACCTCGCTGTCACTCTCAGATTGCTCTATAGAGAAATTATTATTATTATATGATCCAAACTTATTCAACAATAGGGGAACACATCATTTGAGATTTAATGGAAACAAATGTGAGAGAAACAATACACATATAAACTGCTCTTTCGCCAACTGAATTTGAAAGTGTTTTTACATGTACTTCACTATGTGTATGTCTTAACTTAACCAACCATCATAAACTAACGGTGCTGCTGATTTCACACAAACTGGAAGTGGTATCCTGCAAAGGGGGATAATGCTATACAAGTGCTAACTGATGCTAACATTTCATAGAGAAACACGGTCAGTAACGTAGTAAAACAAGCCACAGATAGCTTCAAAACTTACCGGGGAGTCCCACCTCCTCGGCGACTTTCACCCACGCCTCCTCTTTCTTGTACCGATCCCTGTAAAACACCGCAGTGGTGTCATACAGCACCGGGTACCCACACACAGCTACGACCAGCTTGTCCTTCATCGTTGCTCTGAGCAACTGTACATGAGGGAAGTGACGTCGTCGTCAGCTTCTTTTCAACTGCATTCGGGTTAAAAAAAATTAATAAAACGCTATGTGGCATATTGCTGACTGTCTTTCCTGTTATTGTTGTCCTGCAAAGTTAATTTGGTTGGATGACTGACGTTATTCATCATTGTCATGACTTCTCGGTGCATTCAAAGCAGGCTGTGTGCGTCAGTTAAGTTGCAGCATGTGCAAGGCGCTGCAAACGGCTTTTAATTTTTGGTAACGCATGAGTACTCTAACACTTTTATTCATAGGTAACGCTGTAATGTAACTGATTACTTTAAATTGATGGTAACGTTGTAACCTAATTAACTACTTTCCAAAGTAACTACACCCAACACTGTTCACATGTTACCGTAGATATAGCGTCCGATATCTCACACTCCAGCTCCTCTGCTGCGAGGCCGTCTTCCTCGTCTTCATCTCCGGCTTAGGTCAGCTGTAGATTAGGGATGTTCTCCAGTGTAATACAGCCGCTTTCATCGTCAGTGCACTCATCAGAATAACCAGAAGTATCCGGCGTCTCGCAAAATTACTGCCATAGATTTGCGCTGTAACACCCACGATTTAGCTCTTCTGCAATGCATTTTTCCCGGTCCATCTTCATTCAATGATGAAATCACATGCAGCTTCCAGAAGTGGCAGAACTTATGCTGGTGGCTGCATAAGTAGCCATGTGGTTCACTACTAACGTGCACCTGATTGGCCGAAATAAAATAAAAAAGCCTGTGAATGGTCAAAGGTAGCCAGTATGCAAATTAACTGTATCGCCGCACACGCCCAACAATGCGCTAGCATTTCCTGAAACTCTACCCGATTTCAAACACAAAATGTATACTTTTAAGGCAACCAATTCTGTTATCTGAAACATTGAGTGACTTCTTCGTGATCTCAACTTGCACATTGTGCAAAAAAACGAAAATCACTAATTTAGAAAAAAAATGATAGTTTCTTTGTTTATGTGAATTTCTCCCAACTTGCTGCTGGTTTTGCCGTGGCGTGTCACATTTGGAAAATCTAGAACTGCGCGATTAACGTATTTAATGCCCGTTCAAGTTAGCTGAGCGTTAAACAGGCAGAGAGCCAGTTCGGTTGGGTATTTTCATATGAGGAACTTGAGCTTTGTTGGCTTCAAAGCCCGACTGAGCAGTGTTCATAGTCAAATGTGGCGCCGTCTTCAACGCTGTGTCCAGATATACTGTATCATAACCCTAACCTTGCACCAGCCTTTCTATTCTACTGCTATTCATGACGTTCATGCCATTTCTGTCTGATGTAATGTGGTCCGGGAATGTTGGGAGCGGCCTTCACAGTTATACACATTCACACATCGGGGTCAATTAGTTCCATAGAAGGGTTATCAGCATCTCTCAAGGGCGCCACCGTAATGGTAATGAGAGATGCTCAGGGTGAGACCGGCAACTTTCATGTTACATGTATTGCAGACCCAGCAACATGTCGGGCCTAAATTGGCCTATATTATTTAGGGAAAATCGATTTAGTCAACGATGTGATGAAAAAAATTAAAAAGGCATAACTCAACTGTGAGGGAGTTCCTCAGTAGGACAACCGACAGCAGTGACATGCTACAGTTATCTTGTATTATCTCAAAAAAGGCAGCAGTTGTAATTGTGGTTTGACTTAATGATTCAATCATTAAACTTTGCACGCTTTGCACTAATATTAGTGGAGCAGCGAACTCTAGCAGTAACAAATGCAACGAGAGAGACCTGACTCCAGATACTCAGAGCTCTGTCAGAGCAAGAGCAAGAGTGTTTTCAGCAGCGGAAGTTGATCTTCTTTATGTGGTTTTTGAAGTAGCCTCTATTTAGTGGTCACTGCAACAATTTTAAAAACACAACATTATAACCTCATTAACTGAGTTGAGTGAAACTGTGTTAACTGTATGTGGTTTACAGAGTTTTCTGGAGGACAGATATTATTATTTGTTACTAAGGCAAGTTAATAAGCTATTTGCTGCTACTTAGCACAGCTTTGTAGAAATGAAGACAGGGTCTGGATCAAGGATGTTATATCACATCTATAGTCCTATAGAAGCTGATCAGTGGGGTTTTGAAGCCAACAAAGCTTGACTTCCTATGAAAATACCTGTATCTTCTGTTTTGAGTGGCCAATAGAGCGTGCGTTCTAGAGGCTTCTTGTTATTTTTGTGCCGCACTGCATCACGTGATGATCTGATTACACGGTGTGGCCACTGGCTTGTTGGAACCTGACCCTGAGTCCTGACCCAGAAGATGTCCCACTGACACCAGGGTCTTTATTGTGGCATCCCATCCAGCCCAGCAGCACTGCCAGAGACTCCTGCTCAGTCTGTTACTGTACATCATTCGTAGTTGTTTTAATATTGTGTTTAATAATAATTGTCCAAGTAGGTCCAAGTAGCAGCACTGGGCCTCCCACTGTCTCAGTGGTGTTGCTTACTTCAGCTAGTTAAGCTAAGCTAGCTAAGCTAAGCTAAAAACAAACAAACAGAAAACATACAATCAGCTAGTGTTAGGCCTATGTAAATCTGTCAATCTTCTTGAACTGTTATTGTTATATTCTTGTAAAGAGAGTGTTACATTATAGATCATTTCTAAAGTAATTATTCATTCCATTAAATATCTTATATGCATTATTCTGGTGACAGGCTTAGGAAATATGGGCTACCGTTAAATCTTTGGGATTAGAAAGCATCGGTTCGGTCCCCTGAACTTTCACCTGTGTTTTTCAGGTTAGTATGGAGTGAAAAACCACCAATAATAACTCCAAAAGTGAAACTACATGTAGCGCAAGTGTATTAAGTTTGTTAACGAACTTGAGTATTTCGTATATATATATATATATATATATATATATATATATATATATATATTTATTAGGGCTGTCAGGCGATTAAAAAAATTAATCTAATTAATTACAGGATTTGTAATTAATTAATCTAATTAATCGCATTTTAATCTCATTTCTGCTAAAGGTACCCAAATACAGAATTCGACTTCTAGGACATTACAAAATTGTATTGCATGACAAATCAATTGAATACACTAAGAGAAGGACTTGCTGTTCAAAGGCCCGAGCAACAATGTGCTCGCCTCGCTCCCCTGAGTCGTCCATGTCTGTTGTCACCCTGCTTTGACTAGCGACTAGGGCTGTAACGATACACCAAACTCACGATTCGGTTTGTATCACAATTTTTGACCCACGGTTCGATACAAACCTCGATATTTTTTGCTTTCTAAATTAAACATTGTATTTATGTAACATTTCAATAACTTTTGTAGGCTATATGATGTTTGTCTGATAGTATCAGAGGTGCAGTATTGTGGAGGGCGTGTCTATCTGATGGTCTGTTAACTGCACAGATCCCTCACTCAACTTAATACAGAGAAATGTCCAACAAAACAACGTTACAGAACCAAACTAAGGTAACGTAGTAACTCTGTCTTTGGCAACAAGTTAAAAATACCACAGCTGTACGTGGAGAAGCGTCCTTCCTTCCACCCGTCCTACAGACTCCTCGTCACATTTCTGCCATGCGTCTGTCACCGACAAAAAAACTTTACCTCACCGAGTGTTTCTGATGAAAAAAAACTTCAGTGAACTTTACCCCGGAAGACAGTCTCCGTCGGTTTTGACTGACAGGGGAGACACCAGGGAAACCCCTTAAACACACACAGACGTCATCATGACGTGTACCGTCATGTCTCTTTAGGAGCCGCAGCACCGGCTTTACAGCGATGTTTCGCTCTGTGTGAACGATCAAGGGCGGAGAATTGGCGAACGACCGCTGTGGTGTAAATGTGGTGTTACTTACAGTTCATAGGGCTGATCTGGACAGGAAGTTGTGTCGCGATTCTGCCTTCTCACAGCACGAGACAGGTTCGTGGATCTGAGTGTCGCGATTTCAGCTTCGATACGTGTATCCTTACAGCCCGACTAGCAACGCAGGTGGGAAGTGGGAACTAAAGACATTCATGCACAGGGAATTGTTTCAAATATTCAAATATATATATATGTTTAATGCTTTTGAGCTCTTGAAATAAAGAGGAAAATTGGGATGAGAAAGCATCAGTTCATGTCTTCATTCCTCTGAACTTTCACCTGTGAGACCCGTAACTTAATCATTTAATATGTTTCTACATCCTAACTGCCGATGACACTCCTGGGCCTGACTGTGAGACGGTGTATACTGTTAATGTCAAAATGTTTCTTTATGCAGCAAGTCTTTTGTCTGTGTCATAAGCACAATCCTGAGGAATGCAACAATATAGCCAGTCTTTATTGTCTTTCCTGCGCTGTGGTTTCCAACTGACATCGGTCTTCCATTTTTCTCCATGCCATAACTAACATTAATAATTCTGTCTTCTTTCATCAAGAATAACAGATATACTGTTATGCCTCATAAAAGTACTACCACTTTTATAGAAATAGCTTATTTTGATTCATAATGTAAAATAAATGATTGCATGAAACAAATGTCAAGAACGGTATTAGATTGCATCAGATTGCACTGAACCATCCTATATTAAATATGTATAAAATGTACGAATCATATCAGAGCTCCTGTATCTAGATGCATATTAGGGCTGCAGCTATCAAATATTTTTAGAATCGAGTATTCTTCTGATTATCCCATCGATTAATCGAGTAATCTAATAAAAAATAATTTTGCATTATTAAACAACAATACCAAATAATGCATAACGAAAATGACAGGCCTGTTAAATAGGCCAAGCTATTGGCTTTTATTCCTGAGAAAAAAAAAAACCATACAGGTATGTATTCCAACTATTCCTAACACCGGGAGTAAAGGTGTGTGTTTATTTATTCGTGCACC
>CAEMYA010000106.1:365970-378489 GCA_903131615.1 Diplodus sargus
GACTACAAAAAAAAAGAGAAAATCTTTTTTTGAAAAAAAAAAAGTTTGAAAATGTAAAAATCAGTTTCTTAAGATATACAGTATATGACTAGATATCTGAACACCAACATATTACATCCAAATGTGATTGCTGAGAAACCCATCAAAATGACATGGGTATTAGTATGGCTTTGTTCCCCAGAATAGGCCTCATGGCAAAGGGTAATCAGGATGCATCAGTCCAAGCTGTTCCAATCATCTCAGCAGCAAACAATTGGAAAAAAAAAACATATATAAGGCTATGCAGTTATGGCATCTGTGTTGGAAGTAAGGAGAGAAGAAAAACACAAAAAACATGGATAATGAGATGTTCAAAGAACTCATGGAGTATAAACTCCATGGTTCTTTACCAGAGGGCCTCACAAACATCAAAGATACTCAAACGAAGAGCATCGACATATGTACTCAAGGGTAAGTATTGAACTGATCTACCATCAATTACAATTAAATTTGTTGTGTTTTATTAAGACTAAAATGTTGTAATGATGTTTTTGTTTTGTTTTCAGATGGCTGTCTTTATTATGTATGTCGGCGAAGAAAGGACAAGAAAGAGCACCTGGCCAAAGTTGTAACATCAGCCAAAGAGGCCGACTTAATCTTTCAAGAATTCCACTGCGGTCCACTGGGATCCCACTGCGGAGTGGAAAAAAAACACACCACGCAGTGACCAGCCGATATTACTGGCCTGGAACGGAGGCTGATCTTCGCAAATGGGTAAGTAAATGGGGTCAACCAAATTTGCCAGTGAGTTTTTTGCTTTAAGGCCTACTTAACAAAACAATCTTTAAAGTTAAAGCAATAATACATTGGATTGAATTAAACAGGCAGTTTCTTTTTTAAACCAAAGGCTTGTGATTGACATTTCACATTTATTCGGCTTTAGGTTGCGCAGTGTCCTGATTGTCAGGCCAAGCGGGCCAGTCTCAAAGAGAAAAAGCAGTACAACCCAATAGAAGTGAGGTTCATTGTGCAACTCTCTCTCACACACAGCCAACCTATGTGAGTCACTGGGGATTCAGAGGAGCTTCTGTGCCCCATATCACCCACAAACAAACACACACATTGTTTTATTGGTAGGTAATTGGTGAGACAAAATGGATGCTTTTTTTTTTACCAATATGCACCATTGTCAGATCCCTGAACAAGTTGGCTCATAAGCGTCCAAAAACTTGGGACAATTACTTGCAGGCCACGATGTTTGGCCTGAGGTCAAAGAAACACCTTACCACCAACTATAGCCCATACTACCTGATGTTTGGAAGGGAGGCCAGGTATCCTTCAGAGGTGCCACAGGAGTATGAGGTAAGTGTGTATAAGTTTTTGTTTCATATTTATGAAGTCAAGGGATTATGATCATAACTTTGATAAATGGCTTGGAATATAACACCACATGGCATTCTCATAATTTAGGTGACAAGAGAGAAGGTGGAGAACTTGATCCAGAAGGAGGAGTTGTTCCATGGCCTTCAGGACCAGCCTGACACATATAAACGTCACTAAGTGGAAATTGGCCCAGGGCACAGATGACAGTTTCCAAATTAGTGATATTGTACTCAAACTTAACATCAGAGAACAACAGAGAAAGGGAGGCAAAATGGCTCCATATATGCTGGGGCCATTCACAGTGACAGGGATAAAGGGCAAACAGGTAAGTTTGGCCAGCAAAACTGGCAAACTTATGGCCAACATGGACCAGCTGGCTCATTACATCGAGCCAGAGGAGAGAAATCCGTAGAGGTAGCGGCTCTCCTCTGGCTTGCCCTGCCAGCCCCCGCTATCCCCGCCAGCCCCCACCAGCCCCCGCCAGCCCCCACATGCCTGTGACATGTGCCCCTCAGGCAGACGGGTCACCTGAGGGTCCACCTATCCACAATGGTACTTTCTGTTCAGTAATCTCACATGATATAACACTATATATGCTTTGAAATTACTGTATTGTTTTATATTTTCAGCACTCAAGCATATATGGAGGTGCAAGGGGGAGCTTCTGTGGGCCAAGGTGGGGCCTTACCGGCTATATACGGCAGACCTCATAAGCCTGGCACCTGGGAGGGAATTGGTGTGTGAGGTGAGTTTGTGAGTTGTTTCAGCTTGTCCCTCCTTAATATGCAAGTTAATTTAAATATGATTTGTGCAGATCATCAATAGATACTTGACACTACTGATGAAAAACAGTCGATCAAAACTAAGGCTGATTGATTCATATGAGATGACAGCCATATGAAATCAAAGGTCAAGGGGGATGAGAATAGTGAGAATAATGGTTGTTTTTCAAAAGGTGTTCACTACAGTTACACATCTTGAATCTTAAATTCTCACTTGCAGCTGGATGTGTTGGAGTGGCATGTCCTAATTGGGGCCGTCTGCAAGGATCATCATTGGACGTTAGTCATAAGTTCAGTTTGATGAGTGCCATTTAAATAGATAGACACAAGTCAATTTGAGTGCATTGAGGTATCCTATCTGTAAAAGGCAATGTATCCAAACGAGAGGCAGCGCGTCTTTGTTGATCCATTCGCAGCCACAGAAAATCAAATAAAACAGTGCAGGGATTCAACAAGGTCAGTAAATCAGGATTTATTGTGCATTTAAAGTATGTTAAATTGATTCTGTTGTGCAAGTTTCAAACATAACAGTTTTCTTCCCTTTTTGCTTTAGGGCCTTCATAAGGAAAACAAATCTTAACTTCTCTCGTAAAGGGGAACCAATCCTTTTTCGCATTGATGAAATGGGAATAGACCGCATCAGAAGGGAAATGGCCCTTGCCCTAATGGACCAGTCACGTAAGATTCAATCGTTTTATCAGCCTAGCTGAAATCTGCATACACTTGAACCAGTGTGAAATTGAAATATCTGTTAATAGACAACATGGCAGATTTGTGCCGCGTCTGCGGAAACAGGGACACAGGAGAAGGGGGCCCTTCAGAGACACCTGTGGATAACTGGATAGGAAGACTACAGTTCTTAACATAAAGTGTGGATGTAATTTCTCTCAAAATCTAACTTGCATATCTTTCAGATTGAATGCGAAGCCTGCTACCTATGGTTTCATGTAGTTTGTGTTGGGACCCCAGCTTGCAGCAGTTGTTCCTGTGTCCTGGCTGCAAGTAGCTCCAACAACTCCACCCTCTTTGATGCTCTATATAGGCTGGTCTGCTAGTACCACCATTGCTCAGAGATAACTACATCTCTCAGCGATACCACGACTGTTCTGGCACCTCAGTGGTGGAACAAACTCCACCAATGTCAAAATGACAAATTTGCTTATTGCAAGTTGCTTTGGAAAACAGCATCTGCTAAATGTAAAAGAGTCTGACGCTGTCTCAACTGTTGTGACTTTTTTGAAAATAAATCACAAAAACAACAAAGGAATGTTTTAATGAACATTTAATTTTCTTTCTGTGTGTGTGTGTGTGTGTGTGTGTGTGTGTGTGTGTTCCCCTTGCGTCGCCTGAAAGGTGCTCTGTAATTTGAATGTATTATTATATTGAAGACAAGCTTGAATGATGGAAACTGACTGTGGCTAATTTCACTGACTTTGGTATTGTCCCGTTGTTGCATACTTTGGGCTTTTGTTGCACACATTTAAAGTGGCCTATAACATTATCATGCAGACACTAACATAAATTGCTTAACTTTAGGGGGGAAAATGTTTCAAACGGCTGCTTATTTGTGTTTTGAGCCATAACAGTACAGACACAGTGAACAGACACTGCGGTCACAAGTTGATCTGGCCTCTTTCTGCGTCCAAAAGGTGTGTATGCAGTGAGGAGTGAAATAGCTTATATTGCTGTGTTGTGCTATTGCTGCTCTGTTGGTTTAATGGGTTAACTGCTGCGTATAAGTTTTTTTTTCCTCGTTGAGTACGAGTTCGAGTCTCGTACAGCCGATCCCGCCATGGAGCGCCACTGCTAGCCTCCAACCCGTCCACCGCCTCATCCTCCGGCAAGCCATCCTGCAGCTCATCCTCTGGGGGCATGAAGTCACCTGCCCTCAGGCAGATGTTGTGCAGGACGGCACATGCTGTTATGACCTGAAATGAAAAGCAATATTTATTAAGTTTACCCCTTTGCCCCTTGATGCCCAAAGTGCCCCTTTGTCAAAATATTGTTATTTTTTTTTGTGTGTGTGTGTGTGTGTGTGTGTGTGAGAAAGTCCGTCTGTGTGGCCTATAATAATAATAATAATAATAATAATAATAAATAAAACAAAATAATAATTTTTATCTGCCTTGGTCGGTCACATGATCCACTATGTGCCCTCACTCTGCCGTAGAGTTCTCAACGGGTCGGGCCGGCCCGACAAACCCGACCGGACCCGCAGGTTCGGA
Source organism: Diplodus sargus (assembly GCA_903131615.1). Classification (NCBI taxonomy): domain Eukaryota; kingdom Metazoa; phylum Chordata; class Actinopteri; order Spariformes; family Sparidae; genus Diplodus; species Diplodus sargus. The sequence continues at coordinate 370,340 of CAEMYA010000106.1, forward strand.
AAAATACGCAAATGAGCCGGGTCGGGCCGGGCCGGGCCTCGGGCTTCCTTTTTTATAAAACACATTTCATAAAAACACATTTCTTGCAGTTTGTAAATTATATATTGTTTGTTGTGAATCATCGCTGTTCACGTGTGGTGAAGTGCAAGCCTGGCTGCCTGCTTCAAGGGGAGGGGCAGGCGCAGAACTGACGCCGCTGCGTGACGTATACTCGCGCCTACAGCCTGGCTGGAGAAGATGGAATTGGCTAAAAATAAACTTGCCACAGGCGAATTCACCCTTGCTTTTCGAGGAGTGGGGAAATCGTCTGTTTGTCTCTCCGAATCTATTTTCCCACTGGTCGAAGTGCCGTGTCTTCTTTGCAGCGGGATCGGGTGCTGCTGCTGACGATGACACAGCACCTGTCTCCTGGCTCGCGTCACCTTTCCGTCTGCTGTCTGTCTGATCATGATAACAAGTGTATGAGGAAAACAATGCAGGCACGCGGGGGGCCGGGTTCGGGCAGACATTTCATGCTGGTGTGTCGGGCTGCGTCGGGTTCGGACATAAAAACCCGCGGGCCGGGTCGGGTTGTAATTTTCAGGACCGTTGAGAACTCTACTCTGCCGTCACTGCCCTGACATGCCCAGACGTGCCCTGCTGCTAATCGCTCAGCTGCTGGAGACGGCCACTGCTAGTCTCGCGAAACCAAAGAAGACCCGAGGAAGTAAACAGCTGGTCCGGTGAGTAAGTGTTGCAGCGGTATTCGTTTGTGCACGGTGTATTCTTCCAAGATGACTGACGAAGTGAAGTGAGCAATGAGCTCTTAGTGGCTATAACTTGTGAGAGGCGCGTGTGCAGAGTTTGACGACAGATTTGAGTCAGATCTGTGTCGTCAAACCCTGCACACACACACACACACACACACACACACACACACCTCTCACAAGTTACAGCCACTAGTTAACCACACACACACACACACACACACACACACACACACACACACACAGCGTGCTGTGGGGGAAAAGTATGTCAGGCCTTTTTTTTTGTTTCTGTATGTTTCTCTTATCATGGGCAAAGTCCATTAGAGAGATATCATGTGTTATTTTACTGTCAAGCTGTTTCTTCCTATGTTTCTATGAGGCATAGACTGTTATTTCACTAAAACTATGCAATATGCATGTTCACTTAATTTGACTATTACAGTATAAATACAACAATGAGAATTTTGATTTTCCCAACCTCTCATTTAAACGTATCAGTACTTGTTTGCTTATAACATTTACACACAAATTAAATATAATGTGCATACAAATGATATTACTTTTAGAACCTTGCTGTCTTGAGCGAAATTGATAGTCAAACTGAATAAAAGCACAAGACTATTTAAATACATGATCTCTATATCATTTAATTATTTTTTACTTTATTAATTTAGGAAAGTGTGTGTGTGTGTGTGTGTGTGTGTGTGTGTGTGTGTGTGTTGTTTGTGCATCAGATTGTAGTTTAACGATCATATTTCATTCTGCAGAGATGCCTTGTAAGAGGAGGTTAAAGCAAAAACAAAAAGGACCCAGAGTTCAATGTTGATCTAAATTCAACTTAATCCATTATCTACTTCATATGTCCTAAATTAATGCACAGCTAGTTCAAGCAGTCAGCCTTGGCTGCAGCCTCTCTCAGCAAGTAGTCTTCTCCAAACTATCAGCAGTATGGCAGATCAGTCACAGTGGGCCATTTTCAATGTTAGTTATCTTTGCATCTTGTCATGATCACATAACACTTGTTTAATCAGCTACTATCTCTCCCATGCTCTTTTTAGTGTCTACACTCTCAGATCAACACAGCCCACCTCCAGCAATATCAGCAGCAGCCTTCTCACCAACCCCCTCAACAGAAGCTGTTCAATGTACCCCATCAGGTAAAACAGAGTCTAATTTTGCTTTGCACTGGCCTCTAACAAATATATGAGGCGTGGACAATTATATGATATGTTGTGATTCCATGTTACATTCTTTATGAATATGGGTTGCTACCATTCAACCAGTTATATTGCAAGGTATGTTTCTGTTTGGTGTTTCAAATTCATGCTCTATGTGCCCCCTTTTAACTTAGAGCACCTGCCCCTCCAAAGGCAGGGTTTCCACGGAGTCTTAAAAAGTCTTAAATTTGACAATCTCAATTTTAGGCCTTAAAAAGTCTTAAATACGTCCATATTTTGCATATAGGTCTTAAATTACATGTAGTCGGGTCTTAAATATGTACGTTCATTTACCGCTTCCGTCATCACCTTTTTTTTTTTTGGGAGGAAATGTGTTGGTGAGATTCACAGTCAGCTCCGTGCGTTCTTCTGTCTGATTTATCCAGGAACGTACGTTTTATTTTGCCAACAGCGCGGTCGGAATTTATCAGCGCACACTTCGCCAGTTCCGGAACGACTTCGACAGCGGAATCTGCCAGAGGACCCTCAAATTGGGCACACTCGGTGTGAAAGCGCTGGTGTCACACACAAAATCGTAAAAAAACACCAGTTAGCTAGCGAAGTCGCGCTATCACACACTTCTGTATGCCTTTGTCACCAGTTACCGGTGCAATTTCATCCAGTCAAGCGACATTCAAACCATCTTTGGCCCAAGTCTGACGTTGAAAGCGGAGGTGCTTTCGATTTTGAACACCGTGTGTGTGTGTGTGTGTGTGTGTGTGTGTGTGTGTGTGTGTGTGTGTGTGTGTGTGTGTGTGTGTGTACACCAGGGTTATTATAATGAACTAAAATTAAATTCCTAGATAAAAACTATACTTCAACCACTTAGATCACTTGTTAAACTAATTAAAACTAAACTAAAATGAAAACACAAACTGAAAAACTCAATTAAAATAAAAACTAATGAAAATTTTAAAACTATAATAACCCTGACACACACTCATTCACTCCATTCTTCATTGTTTGAGCTGCTCTGTGAATGGCAATAAATGTGTTTTGTTTGTTTTTTTAAAGTAATTCTGGGACCACATTTTTCCTTACTTTTTCGTACTTCGTGTAGGTCTTAAATTTAGTTCAAAATGGTCTTAAAAAGGTCTTAAAAAGGTCTTAAATTTGACTTGTTCAAACCGGCAGAAACCCTGAAAGGTCTCTGCACAACCCTGACATGCTTTGATCTGACGAGGAGGGGAGGAAAAACACACACTAAATACACAGACACTAATTACCAGACGAGGAACAGGCGGGGAGAAAGAGGAGGGAGAAGGCCAGGTGAGGTAACGAGGGGGAGGAGCACAGAGGAGCAGACCAGGAGGGATCAAGGCTGACAGACAGAGGGAGACTTGGAGTGGGTAATGGCTGCGGCCGGCTGCAATACCAATGTCTGCGGCGGGAGGCGGGGCTAGACCGTCTGAATGGTCATGCCTCACTCTCACGGAACGCCCCAAGTTAGTCCACTGCAATTGCCTCCTTCTCGCTCCTTCCCTTTCCGCGAAACTGTAGAAAGGAGAAATTCTGTTGGAAAGTGATGTCAGCGAGTGAAATTACGTTGCTACAATAAATGCAATAAATGAAAACTTTATTCACATCTCATAGCGCTTTTGTTGGTGTATATTGTTGTTTTACGTTTGGGTATTTTGGCATTTTAATGGTCAGCATTCAGCACATGTGACATCTTACGCGACGGTAGCGTTAGCATTAGAGTTGTTGTAATTTATATAGCTGTGTGTGTGTGTGTGTGTGTGAGAGAGATATCCTACGCGATAGTAGCGTTGTCATTTTAGCCTAAGCGGAAGCAGGAAGTAACGGTCACTATGGGACCTTAACCCAGAAAAAAGTCTCCATGTAAGTGAACGGGAGTCAAAGTTTTATTTCGTGATCCGATTGAATTGTGCCATGAAAAAAAAATATGACCTCTACCTGTTTAAAACATCACGTTTCACGCCAAGAAATCAGCAGTTTGTTGTAAGACTATTGTAAAATAAAATTCAGAAGAATACGTATCCAGAAAGACTACAACTCGCGTAGGTGATGTCACACACCAAATGCCGCCCTTTCCCGTGTCAGTTGGTGACGTATTTTTTTTTGTCTTCACACAAAATACATTCTTCCGTTGCCGCTTTACAACAAACTGATGATTTCTCGGCATGAAATGTGATGTTTTAAACAGGTAGAGGTCATATTTTTTTCTCATGGCACAATTCAATCGGATCACGAAATAAAACTTTGACTCCTCTTCACTTACATGGAGACTTTTTCCGAGTTGAGGTCTCATGGCGACATTACTTCCTGCTTCCACTTAGGCTCTCTATTTTAATTTAGCTGTGTGTATGTGTGTGTGTGTGTGTGCGCGCTGTATAACGTTATATGGAACGTGACAAAGTCTTATGAGGTAGCAAAAATAATAGAAAAAGTTATATTGTTGTAACGTTTGGGTATTTTGGCAGTTTAGTGGTCAGCATTCAGCATGTGTGATAGTTTAGCTGTGTGTGTGTGTGCATGCATGCGTGTGTGTGTATGTAAAGTTATATCGAAAGTGACGAACGTGGCAAAGTCTTATGAGATAGCAAAAATAAGTAAGGGATAATGCCCGACGAGGTGTCCATTATCAGGAATTAATGGACGACGCGGAGGCTGAAGAACCGTCCGACGCGCAGCGAAGTCCATTAAGTCCATTAATTCCTGATAATGGACACCTCGAAGGGCATTATCCCGCTTATACCATGGTCACTTGCCAAAGAAAAGAAATTAAGACCATTAATTTATACTTTCATGCGTTTTACAATCAAAATATTAAGTTTTTCACAAGCCATAACTAAGTTTCCCTGGTAACGCCCGAGGGTTTGACTAATACCTGGAACGATTATTAGTCTCCCGTAAGGTTCTTATGCAACGGAAACGTTGTTCACTCCTCCAGTAAATAGGACGGGCCATAGATACGACTTGGCAACGGGAGATATTCTAGTCCGCTGAGCGATGAGCCAGAAAACTAAAGCTATGCTAGCAAGATTCAAAGTCAATAACATTGCGTACGGTTGACAAACAGTAAATATAATTTGACAGTATGCTAGCTTACAAGACCAGTTTGCTAGCTAGAGTCATGTCATTGTCCCCAAATCAATATCAAGATTTTCACGAGCAAATGACCGGCCGTGTGTAACGTTACTGTGGCTGCAGCCTGAAGTAGAGAGCTGAACAGCGAACGGGATGTGAGATTACTCGCGTATCAGTAAATTAGAGGGGAAATGTACTTTCTGCGGCTTGTGTGTTACAGTCGCCACCTTGTGGTGTTCAGAGGAGAAGGCACTGAAGGACTGATGGACTGCACTCAGTGCTGGAAATAAAATATTCAGATTTGATATGCCAGCGAGCGCATTGATTGAACGGTAAACAGACAATTTGACTGGAACTACTTAGTAGGTGTCCGTATATCAGGGGTTAATGCACACCCTTCAGCCAATCAGAATCGAGTATTCCCCAGACCATGGTATAATAGAAAGTTATCTAACGTTGAAATGTTGAATGAATTAACATGAATGTAAAATAATATTAATGCTAATCAGGGTTGGGAGGGTAACTTTAAAAATGTAGTCCGATACAGTTACTAATTACCTGTTAAAAAATGTAGTCAGTAACGTAATCCAAGTACCACAATATTAAAGTAATGTAACTTGATTACATAAAGTTACTTTTGGATTACCTCAATACAAATGCAAATGAAGACAAGAAAGAAGAAATATCCATAAGATACAACAGAACACATAAATGTATAACTCGAAAACTGTAAAACAGTTTACAAAGCAAACAAAAATCTGCTTCTTTACAATGCAAACTGGAAAATGCTCTGTTTTAGTTCATTGACTACTAACTATTCAGCTGTATTCAAGAATTACATCACATATTACAATGATAATAATAATAATAATAATAATAATAATAATGGTAACACTTATTATTAGTGTTATTGTAACTACTATTTCTAGTAATAGCAGTTGTAAATCACCCCCACCAATAGGATGTAGGTCACTTATATGTCCCCCAAAATTACCCATACAATTTCCTAATATAATTATGCTATTTTATTACCTTGTTGTGATCTGAAGTGTCAGTGACCCATTTCAGTCACTGCAGGTGTTTCAGGCAATTTTGTAACGTGCAAGCCCCACAAGGTGGCAGTAGCTACATTTCAACTGCCTATGGGGCCCTCGCAAGTCAATGAGTTTTCCACGATGAAGTCCGTGCAAATGTTTCACAATAAAAGCCTACTGAGCTATTTATGCTAGAGGACTTTTAATTTGAGACGGACACAAGAAGTGTTGAGTTTGTATTAACAATGTAATGTCTTCATTTTAACAGGGCAATCGGGAACGAACCAAAACGAGCCTTCGTACTACAGCATGTTAAATTAAATCAGAAATAAAAACTTCTGTGATCATTTAGCTAAATGATGTTACGGTATTCACATTTGAACGTCATGCTTGAACTTCAAAACTACCAAAAAACCTAAACACGTACTATGCCGGTCACCAGCAGCACCACCCACAGACCCAAAATAGGCGTAGTAGTAGTAGCAGCAGCAGTAGTAGTAAAAATGACAGCCCGAGCGTGGTTAGCAGGCTAACTAATGTTAACTTTAGTTAACAGAATTTCTGTGTAGCTAGCTAACGTTCACAGTTTCGCTTACCATTAAATGTTTCTTTAAATTAGACAGTGTGTGCACAGCTGGGAGGCATAGCTTGCACTGTACAGTGATGTTGTTCCCCCTTTCCTCTTTAGAAACAAAGTAATGGCGAAATTTCCACACAGTGAAAGCATTTTTTTCTCTCGCGCTTGAGGCCGTAATGAGCCGCCTGGCTTCACTTGCGAGCAGAGCGTCGTTGTGACTAACTTGTCGTGAGCTGTAGTATTGTGTGCGCGCGTGCATACGGCATTGCCGCATTGGCAAGTGTTAGATTAATTCATTCATTCACATTCATTCATCATCATATATTTTAATTGTAATCCAACTAATAATCCCAATTTTTTCCAGATGTATCTCTAATCTGATTACGTCTTTTTTTTCTGTAACTGTAACGGAATACAGTTACTGTTTTTTGTATCCTAATTACGTAACGCCGTTACATGTAGTCCGTTACTTTTCTGTAACTGTAACGGAATACAGTTACTGTTTTTTGTATCCTAATTACGTAACGCCGTTACATGTAGTCCGTTACTCCCCAAGCCTGATGCTAATAGGTCTTGTGTATCTTGAATCTAATGGTCAATTGTTCTTCTGTTTTTGCTCAGCATCCCACCTATTTCCCGGCCAGCGAGGAGCCAGGTTTTTCCCTCAGCAGAGGCGTATGTCTGTCCTTGTTGTCCCTTTTGGACAAGACAACATCACACTATAGTTTACCATCTCAGAAACCATTTAGATGCAGCAGTCCACCATGGAGGTAGGTCACTCTTTATGTGGTCTACAGAAGCACATACTGCACTTGTGTGAGGCTGTCAATAACTCTAATGTAATAAATATTTTGTCTTGCAGAATACCGTATCTGCAAATGCAGCTTCAAATGCAGAGACGCTCACCATTTCCACTGCTTCACCTGTGACACAACCATCATAAGGAAACAAAAAACAGCCACCGTTACTCAGAGCTCAGCCACTGTTACTCAGAGCCCCGTAGCAGCCAGCGTTACTGAGAGCCCCGTAGCAGCCAGCGTTACTAAGAGCCCTGTAGCAGCCAGCGTTACTGAGAGCCCCGTAGCAGCCAGCGTTACTGAGAGCCCCGTAGCAGCGTAAGTATTTGCCCCCTTCCGGATTTCTTTTTGTAGTATTTTGGCAGGATTTTGGGGGATGTGTGAAAGTTATGGGCGTGTGTGCTAAAGACACTATATGTGGAACACAAGAGAAAGGTTAATAAATGAAAACAATTTTCTTGAGTCCTTGAGTCATTTTATTTGTAGTAAGATGCTGCAGATGATTTATCAGTCTGTGATGGCAAGATTGTCGTTTTTTTTTCCATTCTGCCGGCGAGGTGGCATCAGACACACGAATGCAAGGCAGCTGGGTAAACTACTTGGTGGTGGAGAGATGTACACTGCAGATGTGAGAGGCCATTCAGAACAACCACCAGGATCATCCACTTCATAACATCTTTATGGATCAAGAAAAAAAGGCAGTGGTGGACATCTCCCCTTTCTTCACT
>CAEMYA010000106.1:380881-391779 GCA_903131615.1 Diplodus sargus
CATCTTACTGTATATTGTATATATTGTGTATAGTGTTTTAAATTGCGTATTGTACTCTGATTGTATTGTACCGCTGCTCGATGACCTAATTTCCTCTCGGGGATAAATAAAGTTATCTATCTATCTATCTATCTATCTATCTATCTATCTATCTATACTGCAAAGAGACACTGAGAAGTGACTGAAGGAATAAAATGTTTTTGAATATTTTAATGTTGAGTCAACCATTTAGAGAACCTCAAAGTCAGACCAGGTTAGTACTTTACAGACTTACAGATAAGTTGATGTCATAACCTGTAAAGTAACAGCATATGTTCACGGTCCCACGATCTCTGTGGTCCTGTTGTGATTTTTGTAACCTATAAGGACTGAATTAATTTCTAGTTGATGAAAAGTATAAATACCTCTCACACAGTATCTGTTCAGTACATATAGGGCTAAGTTACAGTTAGTGAGCTTTTTTCCTTAAAACACAAAGCAATGCTGCATGTCTTATTTACCTTAGTTTTGATACTGTACAATCAATAAAAGCAGAAATGTATTGTAAGATTACAGGAGCTGTATTAACTAACTTCATCAAACATCATTAGAGAGACTCGTGATGTGATATACAGAGCAAGAGATGACGGATGTTGGTTACTGAGCAAGAGAGAATTTGAGAGGGTGAACAAGAAGCCAGATAAGTTTTATGATTTGATCAAAAACCTTCTAAAGCTCAGCAGCCTGTCTGGTGTTTGGGAAAATGGTTTTGAACAATGACAAGTCTAAAGGACCTTACAATCCAGCCTAACTTTAAGTCACTGAAAACGAACTATGTAGGAATAGTGATAGTAAACTTTGTTAGATTAATTCCTGAGACTGCATGATCTCTCAAATCCTGCTGGTTGGTTCTAACACTTGCTAATAAACTAAACATTTGTGAGAGCAGCGCCCCCCTGACACACTGACACAATACTGTTCTCCCTCTAGCTGGATGCCCAATGAAAACTCACAGTGTTCAACATATACGAGCAGTATGCAGATCTGGCCAATGTTGCCGTTGCAACACATTATTTTCCATGAATATACAATTGCTGTAACTTGGATGTACTTGGTCCAATCTACCCCTAATTTGACTTGATTGATAAGAGTCCCAGCCCTAAGACATCTACTTGCCTGAGGAGTTACTACTGGAGTATCTACTCCTGATCCTGAGCTGCAAAAGTCTTTTGTCATTGTGTTCCCCTTTTCACAGTCCCTGTGCTGCAGCGTTTCTAGGTTCCTTTGCTGCAGCACCTGTCACTAGGGATGGGTACCTTTCACATTTGAAACAATACGGTACCGATACTCGGTACCTGCGAATCGGCACCGGTATACATCGGTACCTGTTTTTGGTACTTTTTTTGCGTATATGTGTGGTAATTAAAGTTATTTTGTATATAAAAAAATAGTCAAAACTTCTGAATTTTGAATATTTATTTCTCAATAACATCAAGTAACTCCAACATAAAACTTAAGAGAACTTGTGAAAAACTTCCGCTCTAACTGACGCCTGTGAATGTGCGTTCAGGTACCGAAATGTGGTACCGATTGACTTCACGTGAATCGATACTCGGTACTTCGGGGTGAATTCAGTCGGTACCAATAAAAGTACCGAATTCGGTACCCATCCCTACCTGTCACCTTTGGATGTTTTAGCAGCATTATGTTTTCTTGGCTCCACTGACCCACTTTCCAGTCTGCTGGACATTCCCACTCACTGGTCAACTTGCAGAGGTGTCGACAAGTTCAAAATCAAAACGCTGTAACAGTGCCCTCGAGGACACCCTTCCAGCAGACAAAAACACAAAGCATGCCATCTTGGATGCTGTTACGACCCTAAGGATCATAAATGTTTGTCTGTTTTAATGTCCCACTTTTACCTGAGTGAGTGTGTGCATGTGCGTGTGATTGATTGCAGGTGTGTTTGATATATGTTCCATACTATGAGTATATCACAACGTTCTGCACACCACACATACAGCTTGTATCTTTTTAAAAACATTTTTGCGCTTTACCCTAAAACATCTTGAGTTTGCCACTGTTGCTGGTCTTCTATAAAGCATGTGCAATGACTGACTGTGCAGAGCTGAAGAGCTGGGGGGTTAGAGAGAGGGAGATGGTGGTAATGCCACGAAATCCAGGTTATTATGAAATATTTATGTTAGGAGTGATGTTTTGATCAATTACAGACGTATCATTTCATTTTTTGACTAATTTCTTGTAACAGTTTTACTGAACCTTTTATTTTTTATTTTGCTCAAACAAAATTGAACTGTATGTAATTCTGCCCTCTGTCATCTGTACATTTTTTTACCAAAAACTGGTCCCTCTCATTACAATGTGTTTCTGTGAAAATGCAGTCATTGAGGCATTATGGACATTCTGTTATCAAATAACTAATTAATTGTTATTTGAAGTAACAATCTAAAGATATAGACATATTAATCAGCATACTTTAATTTAGACAGCAAAGAAATGGTAAATGTTGGCTTTTTTGTGTAAAGTGTTTGTAGTCCAGGCTGCAAACCACACCAGGAAGAATGCTGCATTTAATACTGTAGTATCCCATCACACCAGGAGGGCAGAGTCTTGGGCTTTCTATGAGAGGGTTTTTTTTTTAAATTCATTAATATAAAGTCACGTGTGTATTTTAATTCATGTATAATGATTTCTACATTGTAATTTATTATTTTACATCAAAAAATTGTTCTCACAGATGTTGTGGCTGGCCAGAAATTATGAGAAAATTATCTGTTTTTGACAAAATCACAATATGCAAACAGTAGAAAGGAATCTTCTGAAGATGTATTTCATTTCATATTGAAGTATTGTTCAATCACATCTAAAAGTAAAGTTAACCTTAAAGATGAGTACTTTCTTTTGCTTACCTCCTCTCAAATTTAATATGCTTTTTGAAAGGTAGTATGTTTTCTCATGTTCAGGAAAAGAGAGAAAGTCTAGAAATCTCTGATGAAAAAGCCTTCATACATCATCGACGTCAACATGTACTCATCCTTTAGATCATGAATTGTTTTGAGTGAAATTATACATTCATATAGTTTTTCTTGTTTCTGTGGTATAGCATAAATGGACTCAAGCTCAGTTTTGTTTTGCAATGCTGGTGTTGTAAAATGATAATTAAATGGACCTTGATATGTGTATGAATAGACATAGATACAACATAACAACAACTGCACTGTCACTTATCCCACAGTGTCTCATTAAAGAATGTTGGCCATATGGGAGTCAGACCGTAGGATCTGAAATGTAACAATGAGCCTGATAGTTTTTTTAAACCAAGGGTAGAGAAGGGCATAGATTACAGGGTTTAGACAGGAGTTAATATACATCAGAAACATCATGAAGACCTCAGTTTTAGAACCAACCAAGATTTCATGGCCTGCGAGAGACACACAGTAATATGGAGAGTAACAGATCACAAACACAACTACAAGGACACCAAGTGTCCTGGCTGCTTTCATCTCAGATTTCTTGACTCGACCAGTCTTCAGTGAGACAGTTGCAATTTGGGATCGCATGGCACGAGCCTGAGACACAGCCACCACAAATACTCTCATATACAGAACTATGATGACAGTAATGGGAATAATAAAGCTGACAACAAGATCAACAACTCCTGTAATGATGACCACACAATCCCCATTGCAGGAATTATACCTGCCTGGCTGCTTCAGGTTATCATATAAAAGAAAAATGCTGTAGACAACAGAACAAGTCCAACACAATAAAATACATATTATTGCAAGTCGTTGAGTGACTTTGGCTGTGTAATGCAGAGGATCACAAATTGCAACATAGCAGTCTACAGATATGAGTACCATGTTTCCTACAGATGCAGCAACTATGACGACCGCTAACAAAAAATACAGCGCACACATGAGATCACCCAGCATCCAGCAGGTCTCTGTCAAGAGTATTTCCATCGGCATCAGCAGAGCGCCCACAAGAAAATCTGAGACAGCTAAAGAGAGGAGGAGGATATTTGTGGGGGTATGAAGCTGCCTGGAAAGAGAGAACATCATCATTATGAACAACATCAATATCATAATATTATCAATATTATACATACTATACTGTGAAGGTTATGTGCCTGAAGTGGGAGATGGAGATGATGACCAGCAGGTTGAGAGCTGCAGCAAAGAGAGAGATGGAGTATAGTAGAATATAAATAAGCAGACTGTCAAGGTGAGGAGGCTCTGGCCTCCTGCAGGAGGTATTGGGTAGTTTGGGAAAGCAGAGTTCAGCTCCCTCAGGCTTCATCACCACAAAGAGAAGGAGGAGAGAAGCTGCTGAGGTCTGGCAGCTTTCTGACCAAAGCTGTCTGACTTACTGACTTATTTCTAATCCTTCCCTCCCCCCTCTTGTTAAATCCCACCCACTTCGCTTCACTACACCTAGTGGCGGTCCTAGCTTTCATGACAGCCTGGGCAAACCTCACCTCCAGTGCATGCAAATCCAGATGCTTTGCAGAGATGTGTGCGCACACACACACACAATTAGCCTACAGAATTGATAATGCACTTAACTGAGCAGCACAAGACCTAACGTGACATTTACCAAACAATATGTGAGCTAGTCATCATTGCATTACATACCTTCGACCCCTGGTTAACAATAAGATGGACCCCCTACAGTTTGCTTATCGACCTGGCATTGATGTGGATGACGCTGTCATCTACCTGCTGCACAGGTCACTTTCACACCTGGAGAGCACCGGGAGCACTGTGAGAAGTCATGTTTTTTGACTTCTTCAGTGCTTTCAACACAATCCAAACATCACTGCTCAAGGGGAAGCTGGAAGGGGCTGGAGTCGACTGCCACCTGGCTGCATGGACCACCGACCACCTCACAAACAGACCGCAGTATGTGAGGCTCTGCGACTGTGTGTCTGATATGGTAGTCTGCAGCACAGGAGCTCCACAGGGTACTGTGCTCTCTCCTTTCCTCTTTACACTCTATACATCAGACTTCAGTTACAGACAAAGGAGGTGGTGATCGATTTCAGGAGGAAGGATTCTCAAACTGCACCGGTGAACATCCAGGATTTGGACATTGAGATCGTGGAGGAGTACATATACCTGGGTGTTTACATAAACAACAAACTGGACTGGACACACAACACAGATGTCCTGTACAAGAAGGGCCAAAGTCGTCTCCATCTGCTGAGGAAACTGAGATCCTTTGGTGTTTGCAGGACACTGTTAAAAAGTTGTTATGGCTCTGTGGTAGCATCAGTGATCTTCTACGGATTGGCTCAGTCCTGGACTGTCCTCTGGAACGATTCATCAAAAAAATCTGTCCCGTTCGGTACACTTGTCACGGTTCAGGGCACGAGTGTGCCATTCGGTTCATAGGCATGTGCAACTTCTTTTTCTCATTCACTAAGGAGCTGAAGAGTTTACACTCAAGAGCAGCAGGTGGCAGCACTGAGCTGGATGCCAACTACCAGCAAACAAGAAGAAGAGGATCGCAAGCTACGATGCCGGAAATACAGCCGACTTGTCATAGCACTAGTTTGCGAGCGGCGGAGCCAGAAACTCCCGCGACTCTAGTCAGAGCAGGATAGCGCAAATAGCCATACGTTTTGAATGAGTAGCAGACGAGCGAGTGAAGTCTCTGGGTTAGACTTCCTCCAGTCAGCGTGACAAGCACATACCTGTCATTGTACAACAAAAGCCATTCTTCCACTTCTGAAATAACATAATATGACACAATGTTCTGCAGGTAGCAAAAGGGTACTGTAGGTTTGGTGTATAGATGTAGCATAATAAAATGAAATCAGGTCGATCGATCATTGCAAAATAAAATTATTTATATATAAATATTATATATAAATATTAAGTAGTATATTGTAAGTAGGCTATCATTATCTCTATTTGGGAACTTTATCCATTTACACTGTTCCTACCTCAGTACTCCTTTTATTTGTTATATTTTGTTTTATTTTATTTTAGTATCTCTTATTTTTCCAACCATGTATATAATATTTTATTACATCGTGTTTTTTACTACATTAGTGGTTAAGAGACAGTGGGCTAGGACTGAGTTTCCATGGTGATTAGGCAATACTGACTCAAGTGACTTACACAATTCGGTTCAATTTAGTGAGGGACTCATAATGACTTGAATCCTTAAAAGGAACCGTATTTACAGTGCCCATACTGCCCACATGAGAACTCGCCAGTGGCTACACCAACCCAAGCGGAAGAGACTTTTTCCGATAAGGTTACGTTTGTGATAGAAGCGTCTGTAAAACAGTGGATACACTTTTCCTGAGCATCACAACCTCTGCAAGATGATTAATTTCACTGTCATAATTTAAGTCATTCAGTTCAACAACAACTAACCCTGACCCTCCAGACACACAGAGCTATGTCAGAGCACGAGCAAAAGCGTTTTCAGCAGCAGAAGTTGGTCTTCTTTGAGCTGCAGCTGCAACAATGATTTTAAAAACACAAATTTATAACCTCATCACTGAGTTTAGGTAGTGCACCCTCCATTGTAAATAGAACCGATTCCAGTGATGTCATCTGCTAAGTCACACATTTCCAGATCTTGTGTCATGATATCAAACAGACAGCTGCTGCTAGCGTTTCAACTCGAATTAAAACCTGTGTCCTGCACATCTCTCAAGTAACTCTATGACAAGTTACAGTGTTAGTAGAATAGAGAGGGTGGGGGGGTGGACTAAGGGGAGAGAGAGAGTGCTCTAATGTTCAGTAATTAATATATTAAGTATAGCTTTTTTCCTTCTTCCAACTATCTTTATTATATCAGCCTTTAAAAATCCACTATCAGTCGACCTCTTTTAGTAAACAACACACCAACACTTGCCCTGGCTCATGACAGACAATGCAAGAGGAGAAACTTTATGGCAGACGTGGGCTCAACAGAGGGCTGTATTATACACCTGGTGCAAAGCAAAGCACAGCACAGCACGAGTGTCATTGCTAGCTTCAGGCCAACGCAGTTGTCATTTTCATGCCCTGCATCCATGTTGTGGAGAAAATGTGCTTGAACCCACCAGTGCGCCCCAGAGCATGTTGGTCTTAAAATGAGGTGTGATCAGGCACACTGATGGCAAATTGCTATCTTGAAGCAGCAGAAAGCGACAGTGCCATAGTATTAAAAAAAAGCTGGTCTTTCATCTAAGGCACAGTCTATTTCCTGCTATTTAAAGGGCATATTATTCAGATACAAAAGCAGGCCTACACAGGTGGGTTCACAACATGCAAACACAGGATGGCTCAGTGGATTGCTGCGGCACAGGAAATGGTCACAGCTGTTAAGATAACAGTCAAGTAGCAACAGCTTGGGAACTGGTGATAGCTGCAGCTTGGTCACTGAAGTTCGTGAGGCTAAGGAGCAAGCGTCTGGACTTTTCCTCTCCTGGACAGCAGGAACTCATTGGGGCTCGGCAGCTGTATCTCCATGGGGCTAGGCATCGTGACCTCATGGGGCTGGGCAGTGAGATTGTCAGAGGGATAGTTAGCGGCTCATCCATGGGAAAGGGCAGCAGTAAGGATGAATAGCTGGGCAGGAATCTGGCAATAAGCTAGGAAATGGAACTGGCAAGCAAGCCAGTTCCTAGACTACTGGTGGTAGGCTGGTTGTCTTGTCGACTCTGAACAGGAAGGCAGCAGACTTACAAACCCAAGTCAAACCCTATAGAGAGCAGGGTGAGATTTATCCTGTTAAAAGCAAGCAGACTAGAGCCCAGCTGACTGGAGGTTAGCCGGCTGGATGTTAACATGCCGAGGGGCAGACAGAAAGCCAGCAGGCTTGTCGCGAGCAGGCAAGATTGAAGGCTGCTGCTGTAAGTCTGGACTGAAAGCTGGAAATCAGTTTTGTTGCTAGCCAGCTGGGATGCAAGTTGGAGGCTAGCTGGCTTGGAAGTAGGTGTCGAGTTAATTTTCCCTTTTCCCCAGCATCAGTGTCTGCCCCAACTCACTTAAGGCCTGAGGGTCAACAGGGAACGCTGGACACAACTCAGCTTGCTTTTAGTTACTTATTTTATTCATCACAACTGGAATGCAGCAACAGTAGCAGTTTCTTAGGTCTCCATGCAGTGATGCCACCAAACACTGTCTGTGTGACAAAGGAATGACACACCTGTTTCTGAGCCTACTAATCACCTCAGCTCTGAACCTGACGTCACCCCCTGGTGGGAAGACATTAATCACTGCAAAATAAATTCAAACTATTACATAAACACAGATGCAGAATTTCTTTAGATTGCCTTAACACCTCCCACTTGACCTCCTGGTTACTAAACCCAAGGAGGTCACAATTGGTTTCAAAGGTCACGCTGTTCTTCAGTTGGGAGCAGGATCACCTGGTGTCTAACATCCCTATGAAGAACTGTAGAGGGGATCCTGGCAGGGGGTTTCATGCAGTATTTCCTGGGTCCATGTGTTTTAGTGGGAACTGGGCAACTTGGGGAAGTTCTCACATTTTAATTCCTTGCGATTCCTTTCTTGTCAGTGTTAACACTCACCACTCTTTACATCTTGTACGGACCCCTCAATGGATTTTGATCAGCCAGCCACACCACATCTCCCACTGCAACATTTCTCTTCTTGGTGGGCCATTTGCTCCTTATGAAGAGGTTAGGTCCAGCCAATTCACTCCACTTCTTCCAGAACTTGCCAACTCTTCTTGGATGGCTCTGAGTCTTTTGTATGTGTAATTTTCATATTGGAAATTTCATGGATCTCCTGTTGTGCCAGTCTGCCCCAGTGAAAGAGAGTTAGGGTTGATGTATTCAATTGAGTCTTTTTGACATTGTGCACTTGCATCGATCGGCCTCTCATTCACTAGGTTTGCAGCCATGAAGAGGAACGTCTGGAATTCTCCCCACGTGAAGATTCCATCACCACCAAGGTTGTTTAATGCTCTCTTCACAACTCGGACTGCTGCATCTGCTGCTCCGTTTCTGTGAGGGGAGGCTGCTGGGTGGATTTTCCAATTCCATTCTGTCCCATATTTTGAAGATTCGTCTTGAACTACAGACTTGTGAATTTTCTCCAAATATTTATGAAGGTCTTCAAGTGCAGGCTTGCCCCAACACAGTTTGTGCCAGGGTCAGACTATAGCTTTCTTGGGTGTCCTCTGAGGGCTGTAAACCTCTGGTAGGCAAGAAGAAAACTTTCAGATGACTTGTCATTTGTGATGTCAGTGTGCACAGTACAATGTGTAAGGAGTGGGGGGAAGGAAATGAAAAGTGGAGATAATTGAGAGTAAAAGAAAGGTTATTTTTAAAAGGGGACACAGGTTCTGGTGAATTTTATCGGGGGAGAGCACACTGACAGTGACCGGGTGAAGGAGAGGACAGAGACAATTTATGCCGGTGCACCACACAATTTATTAAAAGACATCTTTTTCCATAAAAGAGACCACAGAACATTAAAACCTTTAAAGATTTTAAAACCAAGTTCTTTAAGGCAAGCTGCATTTGTTAAAATAGCCCATTCGTAATTAAGCGAGTCTATTTGTGCCAGCCAGACTGGGGACAGGGGTGGCTCGGAGGTGGTGGCGGAGCTCTGCCGTGTATCCCCAGGGGCTACAGGTACCTCAGCTGCTCCTCCTCCAGAGCGCTACTATGGCCCAAAGGGATACTTACCCGCTAGGCAGAGCGCTATGCTCTGCCGCTGCGAGTACGTCAAGGAGTAACGCTCTGGGTTTCTCTCGTGTGCGCGCTCCCCTAATGGAGAGCCTAATGGAGGGGCTCACTCCCTAATGGCTCACTCGACCCTTGACGTCAGTGCCTCTCTCTAGTACACTCGGGTTCTTCCATCAACCAGGCCTCTTATTTCCGTTGACCAGACCTGCCAAGAAGTTGGCAGGCCTGGTCTCCTCGCACCGCCCTACGTTCTCTGGCATCTCTTTTATATATCTTTTTCTGTGTCTCTCTGTTCCCTGTTTAGTGGTTTGGTGGCTGTTAAATAGGGGACAAAGCGGCACCTCTCAGGTGCAGCTGATCAACAATCAAATGGTGCGTTCACAGGCAGTACTAAAAATAAAACCCAAACACATGCACTAAAAGTCAACACAATAAATACAATTATTAAAAGCACAACACAAGTAAAATCATGCAATCATAAAACTCAATATAAAACCCAATAAAACATAAAAACAAATAAAAAGCACAACCAAGATAAATGTTCCTGTGACACATGCAGCAGAACACAATGCCCCAGATTTTAAGCTTGGCCCTCTTCTTCACCTCATCTTTCACCTCATAAGGTCCGAACAGATCCATTGTGGTGAATTCAAACGGGTTTGCTGGGCTTGACCTTTCAGGTGGAAGGTCACTCATGACGCAGCTGTACACCGCCTTCTGTGCTATCCTCCTTTTACATCTTGAGCAATGTTCCTGCAACTCCTTCATGATTTGCCTTGTGAGCTTCTCGTGCAACCAAGGTGGAGACCCATGAGTTATATAGTAAGTTCGGAATGGCCTTTTTTTATTCTCTTTAAACACTTGGATCCTTCCCCCACAGACTAAGAGTCCAGACTCGACATCTCAGTACACTGCCAGCCTGTTAAGAGCCGTGTTTGGGAAAGTTGTATCCTGTCGCATAGATAAGAAGAGGTCTCTGAGTGCTTCCTTCCTTTCTCTTACAGTTAATACAGCCCTGTAATGTCCCACTTGCCTGCTGCCTTTTTGTATCAATTTCAGCCACTGCTTAGCTGCTCGCCAGACCCAGGCAATTGTGTCAACTAGTTTGGGCAAACTGCTAAACTTCTTCGCTTTCACAAGGGTCTTAAGGACCTTACAGGCTCTTACTTCAAGTGCAGTTGGGCTTGTCATGGTTTCCGGCTTGACCTTGGTTTCTCATGTTTGGCTCCTGGTA
>CAEMYA010000106.1:398359-429141 GCA_903131615.1 Diplodus sargus
TTTCACACCTGCTTTCATTAGCCACACATGATGACATCGCTGCAATCAGAGGTGTTGCTGCAAATCAGAACGAGCTCAGATTGTTTTAAGCTGAGATCATTTCTATCATGACGAAACATTTATGATGCAACCTCGACACATCAGCACATGATGCAATATTTGCTTAAAGGTTCTGATAACCCACAACATACAAAGAGTAAACATACTATGACACTTATAATGTGTCATAATTTGTTTTGTTTTTCTTTGACGAATGCATTCTTTTTCTGTTTATCATGCAGGCAGTGTGTAAATGCAAACCACAGGAAGTAGTTTCTAGAAACATATTACAATTTTGCAGAAATGCTGTACGTGGAAGCTAGATAAATACCTTTTTGATATTACTTTGATCAAATTATATTTAGCTGAAATACCTAAAAAAACCAGGCTTCAGTCAATTGATTTAATAATTTGGAGACATACATATCCTTACCATTTTTTTTTTGGTTCTTGTATCAAAAGCGAGGTAATGGGTAAAAGGCCCTAATAACACACATTTCTTGAAATTATTTTCCATTTCCGAGAACTCTCAACATAAATGCATAACTTACAAATAATGCCTTCAGACATCACACAAGTACACATACACTACAAAAAAGCTATTATACAGCTTATCCTATTGTTGTGAGGTTGCACTTGAACTTTAATTTACTTCTGGTTAAAAGCGGGTGTTACAATGTTTACATTTGAGGTTGTCTATATACCGAGGGATAATAAGTTTATATACAAAAGAGCTCCGGGCCTAATAATTTCTTAGTTAGGCATGATAGTTTTAAACCCATATCATAGGGTAACTGGGTATCATTGAGTAACTACTCAGTAGGAAGTTCTGCTTTACTTTGACATTATCTCCTAAATATTCCTCGACTCACAGTTAATGATGAATTACTCATTACTGACTCATTAACTATAGTTATTCCTGATTTATTTCTTAGCCGCTCCTCACTAACTACTAAACCTCTCATTTGCGTAACCTCATCTTATTGTGTTACCAACTTTTTTTTATGAACCAAAATATGTACAGTTGTACTGTGCTACAACTTGTAGAACTGATAACCATGCAGTAATAAAGGGAAAGCCAGTACTATGATTCTGTATTGTTAAGATGAAGGATTAGAAATGAAAATTGTATTCTTACTGCGACTCATATTGACTTGTTTATTGATTCAGTATTTTATTGACAATCTGGAAAATGTAAGTATTATTAAATTTGATTATTAAAAAAAAAAATCAGAAAATCAATTTATATTTATTTTCATTTGACAGAGCAAAATCAAGTTTCTCAATGAGCAAAAGCAAGACACTATATAACTGTGTTTCACTTGATATAAAAAAGGTGCCAGTAGTGAAATACAGTGACTTTCCCTCCTGTACCCTGAAACCAGCCCCTAAATCAGAGCCTGTGTCTGGTTATCATTTCTGTATGATACACATCTTTGTGTTGCCATGAAAAAAAATTCACAAGGTTTCCACACAACAGCAACATTTCCTGTTTCAGGCGTTCTGATGGGATAAGTGAAGCACAGAACAAACAGCAGTCTAATGAAAATGAAGAATGAAATGACATAGACAAAAGGAATAGGTTATTTAAGCATACAATCATTTTCTCCATGTTACCTTAAATTGTCCTGACATGTGAATGTGTAAATTCAGTGTACTGACAACTGAAGAAAAAATAATTTCCCTTTCACAGAGAGAATGTTTATGGTCAATCCATCTTTCTTTACATTATGTTGGCATCAGATGAGCCAGGCTTAAGTGTCTGAAATGTAACAATGCGTTTAATTGATTTTCTGAACCAGGGGTAGAAAAAGGCATAGATCGCAGGGTTTAGACTGGAGTTTAAATACAGCAGCCAAATTACACTAGCTGCAGAAGACGCTCCTAATGTGGTGTTCTCAGCTGTAACCGTGAAAAAGTAATACGGACATGAGCACAGAAGAAACACAACTACAACAACACCAAGAGTCCTGGCTGCTTTCATCTCCGATTTCTTAGCAGTTATTTTCCTTGAATGCTGGAGTGTGACAGCTGCATTATGGGCGCGCATGGCACGAGCCTGAGACACAGCCACCATGAACACTCTCATATACAGAACTATGATGATGCTAAAGGGGCCAACAAAGGTCACAACAAAGTCAAAAGCTCCTTCAACATAATTAATTGGAACTACACACTCTCCAGAACAAGAACTATATCTGCCTGGTTGTTTTAAGAAATCCCTCAGTAACCAACTGCTATGGAAAGCAGAGAATATCCAACACAGACAAATGCAGAGTTGGACTCTTTTCAGAGTGACTTTGGTGGAGTAAAACATGGGTTCACAGATAGCAACATAGCGGTCAACTGATATGAGCACCATGTTTCCTACTGAAACGCTTATAATAAGGCAAGCTAAAAAAGAATTCACAACACATATAAAGTCACCCAGGATCCAACAGCCTTGGAAGAGCAGGATTTCTGCTGGCATCTGCAGGAAACCAACAATAAAGTCTGAGACAGCCAGAGAGAGGACGAGGAGGTTGGTGGCGGTGTGGAGCTTCCTGAAACGGGAAAATATCAACACTGAACACACTGTGACATGCAGAAGGTGTAAGAGTATGTGCTGTTCAGTGTTTTGCAGATGTAAATATACAAATAACAAATATGGACTGGATAGGTGAGGGTTTGTGGAGCAACCTGAAGTGTGTTAAAACATTTGTAAACATTTCACATTATTCCTAGCTATCTCAAAATTAGCATCAGGTACCATTAGCTTTTAAAGTAAAAATGATACATACACCATGTAGCAATTTTTAAAAAAGTCTAGCCGTAATCTGCAATCAAAAAACAGTTCATAGGCCATTGAGAAAAGTTTAACTCTGCCTGAAGTGGTAGATAGAGATGATAACCAGGAGGTTAAGAACTACAGTTAGCAGAGTGATGCAGGACAGCAGATTGTATGTGAGAGTTGCCTCCAAGTTAGGGCGTTTCCTCTTCCTGCATGAGGTGTTGAGTTTGGGAAAGCAGAGTTCATCTTCTTCCATGGCCTTCTTTATCAGACAGAGAGAGAGAGAGGAAGCTGCACAATTCTGGCAGCTTTCTGATCAGAGCTCATTGTCGTAAGTCTCATTTATATCTATCATTTCTCACCTCCCATATGCAAATTCAATGTATTTAGAAGGCCAAAGACAATCCAGTCATACTCTGGCTCCCAATACTTCTGAACATAGCATGAGACGGTATGTAATACCTGGATATGCATCGCTGACATGCGCAGGAGGTCGAGACATAGTACCAACAAAGTCACGTGTGACCAGGGTGACGCAAGCAACTTGATATAGCGCCCTAGTACCTAGCAGTCATCTCCTACACAATCTTCTCGTCAAGACACCAAGTAAACGTGAACTCTGGCGGTCATCCACAATTCATAGAACCTTAGTTATGTAACTCTCCTTCTATTTTAGACTTAGACTTTCGTATTTTTTCATTTCAAATTTAAACCTTAGTGCAGATCGGAGTGAAATTTCATAGCAGTTGGCTTGACGTTGTACATAAAATATAAAATATTTTGCACATGGGTATTGTTATATTGTAATATCAAGTGAAGCAGTCTTGAGTGGGTGGGTGTGTGAGGGAGGATGAAGGGATTTTATTTTGTGTTCAACAGTCTCATGGCTTGTGGGAAGAAGCTGTTATGGAACCTGGCTGTTGTGCTTTGAAGGCTCTTTCCAGAGTCTCGCAGCAAAAACAGTCCATGGTGGGGGTGGGAGGTATCACTCCTGATGTTATGAGCCCTGGTCAGGTAGCGTTTTTTGCAATGTCCTGGGTGGGAGGAAGTGAGGTCCCAATGATTTTCTCCACCGTCTTAACCACCCTCTGCAGGGACTTCCAATCAGAGGCACTGCAGGCTCCTGACCAGACAGGGATGCAGCTGGTCAGTATGCTCTCTATAGTGCCTCTGTAAAGTGGTGACAGTTGGAGGGGGAGGTGTGCTCTTTTCATCTGGCGCAGAAAGTGCATGCACTGCTGAGCTATCTTTACAAGAGCTCTGGTGTGATGAGACAAGGTCAGAGTGTCTATTATCTGTATCTTCCAGGAACTTGGTGCTGCTGACTCTCTCAACAACTGTGTTGTTTATGGGGAGTCGTGTGTGACTGGGATGGCTCTTCCTGAAGTCGACAATGATCCTTTGGTTTTGTCGAAGTTCAGAGCCAATATGGGGCCAACACAATATGTAGATTAATTTAAAATTCATAAACTAAGTACTTATAGAAAGCTAACTACTCAGCTGTGTATTCTGTGTAGCTGTGAGTGATATGCAATTGCCATTTCTTTTGTGTCAACAAATTATTGTCGACATGAGTTATTCACAACATGAGTTATTCACATCATCATAATACTGAGGTTTGGAAGACATGCAGTTCTTAAAAAGCAATAAAACACTGCTTTATTATTAGGCTATTTATTGCAGGGCAAGTGCTAACTAGAAATACAGGCAACACATCTAACAATGTGACAAAACCAAGAAATGACTACTGTGACTGTTATTAGGAACAGCAATGTTTACAACAGCAAAGTCACAGTAAACTCAATATCTGGACGAAGTTTAAGATTTGTGGCAAGATAAACAGCCGACACAGACAGCTGTCAGATTATTAGATTGTTCTTAACTCTCATAAACAAGCAGTTCACTTAACAAGCACAAATATGACTCATATTTAAGCACGTTGAATAAGTGGAAGGCGACTTGTTAGCCCCCACAAGGAAGTTATGTTAATGGATTATAACTCACAAAGGTTCAAGTCGCTCCACCGTCACATCTCATCTACGTGCGTGGTGAAGTTCTCGACGAGGCAGCAGCTTCTCTCTCTCTCTCTTTCTCTCTCTCTCTCTCAATTAAATTTTTTAATTTTCAATTCAAAGGGGCTTTATTGGCATGAAAGTTTTAACAACAATATTGCCAAAGCATCTTATCCAAACTTTCAGACATTAACAATAACTTAACATAAACATATGCATAACATCAAGATTGAACAACAATTTAGATTTACATTAATTATATCCTGTGTGTGTGTGTGTGTGTGTGTGTGTGTGTGTGTGTCTCTCGGTCACTCACTGTCCTTCAGGTTGTGGCATGTTGATATATATTGGGCAGCAAGATATGCCCTGTCTCCTTCTCCCAGGAGTATTTTTAGTTTTGATAGTTTAGTTTTGCTCTTTGAAATCTAAGATTATAGAGTTGAATTTTTCAAAATATATGTTTCTTGTTTCATTGAATTTTTCACATTTTAGGAGAAAGTGCATCTCTGTCTCAACCTCACCTGTCGAACAGTGGCCACATGTTCTGTTTTCTTTTGGTTGCCATGATTTTTTGTGTCTTCCTGTTTGGATTGTTAGTTTGTGGTCACTGAGCCTGAACCTGGTCAGGATCTGTCTCTGCTTTCTATCTCTGACAGTAAAGAGATAGTCTGCTAGTTCATAATCTCTTTTTAGGGCCAGATAACATTCTAATCTACTTTGGCTTTTAGTTTCTTCTTTCCGTTGTTCCAGATAGGTTTCTTTACATTGTGTTATAATTTGCTTTACTCTGATTGGTGTTTGGAGAGCAGTGTTGTTGTGAGGCTGGTCAGACTGTGTCTGAAAGGGGGCAGTTAGCCTCCGTACCAACTGACATGGGGGACTCTTTTCTGGGCTCACCTCTTGCGTTTGGAGGGCTTTGGAGTGGAGGGTGTCTCGGGGGCTGGATTTCAGGTGATTAAAAAAGTTGAGCGTTCTCTTTTGAATGTTAATTATCAGTGGGTATCTGCTTATTCTGCTCTACATGCATTTGTTGGTGTTTTTTTGTGTACGTGTAAAATGAATCTGCAAAATTCTGCATGTAAAGATTCTGTTGGATGTTTGTCCCAGCAGGTATAGCTCTGATGACTGAGTGGACCCCATATTTCACTACCATACAGCGCAATGGGCTGGATGACACTATCAAATATTTTAAGCCAGATTTTGACAGGAATTTGGAAATTATAAAATGTTCTCTTAATTGCATGTAGAGCTCTTCAAGCTTTTTCTTTTAGTGCATTCACTGCCATGTTGAAACTCCCTGATGCTCTGATGGTTATACCAAGGTAGGTATAACTCATGCTATGTTCAATGACATGTTTATTTATGGTAAACTGGTGTTTGTTCTCCTGACATCTGGGGCGTTTTTGAAAGATCATTACATTAGTTTTCTTCATATGTACTGCCAGGGCCCAGTTCATAGGGTCAAATAGTCGGAAGCTTTCTTGAAATCAATGAAACAAGTGAATATTTTACCATTTTTGGTGTACATGTTTGTTAATTAAAGTGTGAAGGGTATATACATGGTCGGTGGTGCAGTGTCATGGGAGGAAGCCAATTTAACTTTTACTCAGGATGGAGTGTTCCTCAAGGAAATCTAATATTCTTTTATTGAGAATTACAGAGTAGTTTACCCAGACAGCTGCTGACACAGATGCCACAGTAGTTATTAGGGTCTGATTTGTCCCCATTCTTATGAATGGGGGAAATGAGCCCTTTGCACCAGATGTCAGGAACACATCCTGACTGTATCTCTGGGGTACTGCATTTGAGCATTTCATTTTTTTAATGCTGTCTGGACCACAAGCTTTCCTCAGCTGAAGAGATTTTGTCAGTGTGGTCAATTCTTCCCAAGTAATTGGGAAATGGTTTGGTTGTTTTTAATTGTTTCTTCTAATGTTTGGAGTTTTTCTTGTATAATACACTGATTTGAATTGATTTGATTTATTGGTATGTCTTTGTACAGATTGTTAAAATATGCTCTCAAGACGTCACCATTTTGGATGGGTAATGTCTGTTGCTTTGTGTTGAACTTGTTCCACATATCCCAGAATTGATTCTGATTATTGGCATTCTCAATATCTTCAAGTTTCATGTGAGTATAATTTTGTTTTTTGTTCTTAATTGTACATTTATATTTCTTTAAAATTTCATTGTATCTAATGCATAAGGCTGGGTTGTTTGGTTGGCAATGTTTTTCATTTGCTATTTTTCTCAGGTCTTTTCTGAAGGTCTTGGATTCTTGATCAAACCATTTGTCAGTGTTTTGCCTTTTAACAGGCTTCTGTTTTTGTTTTATGAGGTCAGCTTTTGGGTTTGGGTCAGCAACTGGGTTCCCTTTTTGTGTCACTCATTTGATCTGAGAGTTTAAAGAACACATTTATTTGGTTGTGGTCTGAAAGAAGGGATTGTTGTCTGAGAGAGAATGCACTGATAGTGGAGGGGTCCATGTCAGTGATTGCATAGTCTACTATAAGAGCTGAGGAGTATGTGAATCTCCCTAAAGAGCCCCCTCTGAACCTACCATTAACTATGTACAGGCCTAAGGCCTGACAGAGATGCATCTCCATGCCACTTTGATTTATTTCAGAGCCAACGCCGTTCCGACAGGTGATGGTTGGTGTGGTAAACAGGGGGGCCTGATCAAATACATGGTTATTGCCCTGTGGGTCCATGACATCAGGTTCAATTCCTGTTCATCCATTCAGAACTCCAGTTAGAAGCACGTTTCCCTGGGCCTGGGAGTAGGCAATTTCTGAATGGAGAGTGTCAAAAATGTCTTCTTCAAAATAATAGTTCAAAGGTTGAGGAGTGGAGAACCTGAATATTCCAACAGTTTATATGAAATGAACGCATAAAAAAACAATCAAAATGATCTCGGATGGTCTCTGAAGCTTCTTGTAGAAGAGAGGGTGGAAGGACTGCGTCCTAGGGCCATGATCCTGCAGTGCGATCATCTACCAAAACATGCTGTGCTGAATTGTAGAGACAGAGAGCCCCTTATTGGGTCATCTGCAAAAAAGTGAGCAATACAGGCACAGAGCATAGAGCAACCACATGCTGATCCCTACACCAACCAAACCCTCCAAAGCTTGTTGGGCTGCAGAACCAAACATCTGGCCTGGGATGATAGGCAGCTTACAAAGCATCGTCCTGCACCCCTCTGATGGGTGGACTGGACGAGCCACACTTGGCACCGCAACATCATTCTACCAAGCTCTCTGGACATGAAAGTAGGAGTGAAGCATCACTCAGACTCTGTGTTGGGGCATCAAGACCAACAGTCTGGAGAGACTGCGACAGGGTTACAACAAGGTGGGAAGGAGTGTTCCTGATATGTCCAATCCGAGCTGCTATATCATAGCTCTTGGTTTGGAGGTCATCAGTGATTCTACACTGGTCAACGTCCTCTAAAAGTGCCTCATCTGGCAATACTATGGTGAAAAGCAATGTAGGCATCAACAGCAGACATCTGATCCAGTCCGTACCTCTGAAGTTCATCAAGGTACTGTGCTAAGGGTAGAACCCTGAAGGGAGATGGTTGTGTGGTTGGTTTTAAAAAGGTGCCTTTGCAGGAGCAGCATGCAGACCAAGCCTGATATGGCCAGCTGAATGGCTTGCTTTACCATGGAAAGGCCAGCCTAAACATCCTTTAAGGACTCTGCCTCCGACCCATGAGAGCCTGTCACTGACCTCATATCAGAGAAAAGATTCACTTTGAAACTTAAAGAAGCATTTCACCGGTGGGAACATTGATCTTTATTGAAAGAGGGTCATATTTGTAGTCAAAATGTAACATAATTTTCGAATTTTGTGCGTATTTGACCGACAAAAGGCAGAAAGTGACTTTAGGGCGCATTTGTATGAAAGACAACAACTCCCACAATGCACCACAATGCGTAGCTCTGCAAGCCACTCCCACTAATCGGGCACACCACACATATCTCTGTCCGCTGTAGATATTAATCGCGAAGAAACTGGCATCTCTGGAATTCACTGCAGCAGACAGAGTCCAGTTCGGTGTCCATAGGCGCACAGCGAGAGTACCGGCACCACCAGTCCGCCCCTGCTCGAGCCAGTCCGGGCTCCTCGTCCGGGACAGGCAGGTCTTCTGCCTCCATCTCCCTCAGCTGCACTTCGCTGTATTGTGCCTCGTACAGGTAGCCGCGAACATCTGACTCGAGCATCACGCTCTCGAAATCACTCTCTTCGATATCTGAATGATCATCTTGAATACAAGAGTACAAGCCTGGCTCCACAGCGTCTGTTCGTTTAGCGTCCAACAAAGATGGCGGCTATGTATTTTCGTTTCTGCAAGTGAAGTCCCGCCCATTGGTCTGTGATAGGTCTGTAGCGTGAGTGGGTCCCACCTCTAGCCCCCACCCTTGGAAAAATGAGCGAAGCGCTTGTAGTCTTACCCCCTCGACACAGATATAGGACTTCCTGCTTTCAATGACGTAAAATGACGATTTTTACATCATTGAAAGCAGGAAGTCCAACACTGAAATCCGTATTTCTCCGTCTCAGGGCAAACTGAGGGAATGATGCGCGACCATTCAAAAACATTACTGTTTTCCTGAAGATACAAAGCTTAATGCAAATCAGTGAAGTTTCCCTTTAAGTAACAGCTGCAGCAGAATGGCTGCAGCGCCTGAACAGGGATAAATGCAGGCATGCCTGAAGACGGTAAATCAGCCCGAGTAATGCTGCTGTCCAAACTGGTCAATCCTACGGCCTTCACTGAAAATGGCATGCAGTGCAGTTAGTGCAAGTATTATCTGTCAGATGGAAATCTAACAGACGGCATCATTACCAATTCCAAGAAGAGGTTACTGCCAAAAATCAGAGAGGGGCAAAGCCCGAAGGGTAATATCATTTAACAGGCGGTGGAGAAAAAGCCTGTTCCTACTACAGTAGAGTGAGAAACACTCAGCTAGAACTCACTCAGATCTAAATAATCCAGCAGATATAACACAATAAAGCCAGGGCTGCAGCAGTAGAATGAATCACACATAGCTACATTCCCAGTTAATCCAGTCATGGTGCCAGTGATGATGTAAAGCTAAATTAGCAGTGTAGCGGTAGAGCGAGACACACTTGGGTGCAAATTCAATAAAACCAGCGTTTATAATGGCGTACGGTGATGTAGCAGTAGAGGGAAAAACATTCCGCTACAAATACAACCAAACCAAATAAAAACAGCCAGTGTTGAGAAAAACAAAACTTAAATTAATGACCAAAGACTGAAAGAAAGAACATTTGGTTGGACCAGGTCTGGAGGGCACTCAGCATCCCCACAGTGTGCTGTGTTTACCACCTGAGGAAAGATGGATGCCGCCAGGGCCTGCTGCAGCAAGTGGATGGTTACCTTCCTAGCAGTCGATGTCTTTGCTGGAGAGCCTGTCCCAGGGGAAGGGGTTGTGGCCGTTCACTGCAACACCACATCTTTGGAGTTGAAGATCGGGCTGACATGTGCAACCTTTGACCTTTTAACACTGCGTCAATGTCACATGACACACGTGACACTGACCAGTGAGTGGACTTGGGAATATCAGAACTAGCAGGCTAGAAGTGGCATCAGTGGACAAATTATTGTAAAATGAAATCTAACCAGATATTTTCCCTGTGCCCTACAGCAGTCTTGGGCCTCTGGGAAATCCGACCCAGACTGAAGAAAACATGGTAAATTGTAGAATAGAATTCTTTCTCACAGCATGCAGCTTGCCCAGTTTAAAAAAAAACGGAGTAAGTCTCTGTTGATATCATGTCAGTATTTCCATTAAAGAAAGTGTCATTTACTGTACAAATAAGAACATGTCTTGATATAAGTAAATAATCAATACTGTCATGTTTAAGTTTTCACATCTTTTTCATTCTATTTCAAGATGTGCATATTTTGGTGGTTTGATATTGACAAGTGGGCTTATGAGTATAAAAATTATGTTATAAAAGACTTTCCTTGCAAAATTCTAAGTATACAGTACGCAAATAATACACATTATGCATACAGTTCCACGGATAAATGATCTTCATGAATTGTCAAGGTTTCAAGAACAGCCATATCCTTTGCCAACCATGATGAGTCACATTAATTTAATGTTATTACAAAATTGTATAAAATTCTGTTCTTAAGTTGTGGAAATCATCCACACTTCTGAGGAGTAGCACACATATTTTACTATCTGAAGGAAACAATTCCATACAAAGTCTAAACAATACAACTATAATAATTTTAAAGAAAAATTAGGCCCCTGCACACTGGCATCTGGGCCTTGGATGAAACTGAAGAGACTATGAAACCAAAGTAAGCTAGGTTTTGTTCTTTAAACAGAAAATACACAATAATATAATTAATTAATGCATGCTTTTTTCACATTGGATATTCTATTTTAACATGAATATGTTTGTGCTTTAATGATTATTACTGAAGTATCTCAGTCACAAGCTATGTGAACTGTTTTGGTTTCACACATGAATGTCAGTGTTTATCTCTCTATGTATGTCCATGATGAAAACTGATTAGAAGATTCCAACATTGATCATGAGTTTAATGTATATATACATAACATACACAGTAAACAATTGAAGAACAACAAACAATTTACATTGATAGGCTTATGATTTGCTGAAGAACAGCACAATGATTATCATTCCCCTCCCATTAAAAAACATCAGTTTGAAAACGCTTGCACTTCATTATAGTATTGTAGCATCACGTGAGCCAGGCCTCAGAACCTTAAGTGTCAGAATGTGTCGAATAGATTTTCTAAACCAGGGGTAGAATAAGGCGTATATGACAGGGTTCAAACAGGAGTTAAAATGTGCCAGCCAGATTTCAAAGGGAACAGATGAGGCATCGACTGATGTATCTTCGCCTACCAGACTGGGGTAATAGTATGGACAGAAACACAACAAAAATACAACTAGGACAATACCAAGAGTCCGTGCGGCTTTCATCTCTGTTTTCTTCACAGTTACTGTCCCTGAACGTTGGACTGTCACAGATGCAATATGAGACCGCATGGCACGTGCCTGAGACACAGCCACCACAAATACTCTCATATACAGAATTACGATGATGGAAATGGGCATAATAAAGGTGAAAATAAGGTCAATAATCCCTGCTATGTAATTGATGACAACCACACACTCTCCAAAACAGGAGTTAGATCTTCCTGGTTTTTCCAGGTGATCATTTAACAGGAGAATCCTAAAGAGAACAGAACAAACCCAACTCAAACAAACACACGTCTGTGCTCTTCTTTTAGTGACTTTGGTGGGGTAATGCAGAGGCTCACAAATAGCTATATAGCGGTCAATTGATATGAGCACCATGTTGGCTACTGAGGCAGAGGTAATGATATAGTCCACAACATAATACAGAGTGCACAGAATGTCACCAAGAAACCAGCAGTTCTCTATGTAGATGATTTCAACCGGCATCAGCACGAGGCCCACAAGGAGGTCTGAGACAGCCAGAGAGAGGAGGAGGAGGTTGGTGGGCGTGTGGAGCTGCCTGGAGAGGGAGAATATCATCACTTTACATATGTGTAGCCACGGAGTCACAACACATGATTTAATTAGTTCTTTAAATGTAGTAATGCAGCAGTGTCTAAATGAAAAGGGGCAATGGCAATGAAGACATTACACACTGTAAATTATCATCAAAACAGACACAAAATAGCTGTGTGTGTGAGAGAGAAGGCAGAGACAGTATAGTGTGAGTGTCACAACTATATCAGAATAAAACAATTTCTCCATATGGGTCAAGTTGGCATATTTATGAAAAAATTCTAGATGATTATATCTGCCTGTAGTGTGAGATGGAGATGATGACCAGCAGGTTTAGAGTCACGGTGATCAGAGAAATGGAGGAAAGAAGAACATAAATGAGCATGGCTTCAGTGCGAGGTTGTGTAGGTTTCTTGCAGGATGAGTTTAGCTGTGGAAAGCAGAGTTCTGTTCCATCCAATGACCCCATCACCAAAGAGGAGATGCTCTGCTGAGATACGGCAGCTCTCTGTCCAGAACTCTGTCACACAGCTCTTTAATGACCTTCTTCACACTACAGCTTGTGTTTGCTCACGGTGTACATGGAGACTGATGTCCCTCCTCCCTCACATCATGCTTTTTTTCTGTATTGTGCACCTGTAATGCCTCCGTGATGTTGATAGTTGTGACTAGAGGTATTATGTAATTAGAGTTAGTCTCACACAACATCACTGGTCTTGAGTGAAACAAAATACTAGTATACTAAGTATTAAGATTAAATAAAAGTAATGTAATTGATATTTATTTACTCATGTCACTATTTGCATATATGGTATTGACGTTATCCAAATGTAGCAAAAAGTTATCACATTTAACAGACCATGTTACACATTTTCCAAGACGATTGGCAAAATGATATTTTCAACAAATGGGGATGGTCCAACCAATTTTCGCCAATGAGATCACAGTTGCATTGCCAACAGGAACATTTCTTAAACTACGTTTGCTAGCCTACTTACTGTATTCATTGGATATTATCTGAAAATTGCTAGTCAATAGATAGTCAATCAATGTTTTTGTCAAAGTTAAGATGTTACATGTAAACCTAACTGCTTTCATACTTTGTTGCTAGTGTGGCTTAATTAGTAGTGACTATCCTGTCTCATCAATAGGCAGGTAAACTTAGGCAGGTCAAACTTCTTCTGATCTCATCATTATTCTCATCTGTGGGACCCACAGTAATGCGGGGCATAGTTAGTGTACACCCCCCATCCTGATTCATTTATTATTTTGTCCATTCATACACTGACATATTGTAAATTGGTGGTCACAATAAGTAATGCTCTCAGGCACTCTGGGGAGCAGGGGTCCTTTGTATGTGACTCAGGTGGGTGTGTATGTTGCTCAGTCCACGTTATTAGCCTGCATGCCATGTAGCCACGTTGTGCTGATGTGCCTGTCTTACTGTATTTCCAGCCTGAGAGACCAGCAAATGGATTTACTTTCAACTCACGCGCGCCTGGAAGTTCCTTTGTGTGTCCAAGTGTGCTACACATCTCCCAGGCCTTCCTCAAGTAACTGGATAAGTTAATGTTACATGATTCATATGTGACCAGCCAAGTCAAAAAATCATCAATATTGACAAAATCAACTACATGTTTTTGTATAACTTAACAAATCAGAAAAAGACTTACATGTAATCCTATAACTGATGGAAATTACATGCAATGACACCATATCTCCCTCTGACAGACATGAATAATAAAGGATTCTGAATTTATGAACAATTAACACTATGATTTATTCTGGTAAGAAGAAGAACAGACATTAAAAGAATTATCTCAAATAGCCACATTTTACCATTTTGTTTTGGTCCAAAGGCCTGACTGTGCAAGGAGCAGAGGGTCTGGGTGTTTTTTCCTACTTCTTCAGAAGACCCAAGCAGATGCTAGAAACATGTGACAGCAATAAAGAGGGCAGGCTCAGGTGGACAAGAATTATGGAAGCTGTGCTAGTTAAGTTGGTGTACTCAAACTCAAACGATATTAAATACTTACATGAAAAAAGTAATTCATAAGTTGTATCAGTACAATAAGCCACCATCCCCTCTAACAGAGCACCACTTTTCAAGTGACAGTTCACCAAAGAAAGTCAGACTTCTCCCTGATGTGGTCACAAAATTATTGAAGAAAATTTACCTCGGCATACATGAGTAATAACAAAGACATTCTACAATTGTAGAGACAGATCACTCTGATCATTTTGAATGGGGAAATCTGCGACGCCAAAGAGACAGAGACCAAAAACATTTACTGCTTTCAAATCTTTATCTAATTTATAGAGTGAATGATAAGAAATGATGTATTAGTCATTATCTGGTCCATACATCAATGGTCAGGTAGAGTAGAGCCAGAGCACAGCAGCCGGCACAGATTCAGCCGTACGATGGACGTCAGTGTCGTAAATCCGCGCGCATGCGCAGTGGAGTTCTCCCTGTAGGAAAAGAGCGTGTTAAACATCATTTCTACGGAAAAGTCGATGTTTTTTGGTTTTTATTTGTATCTTATTTCACTGGCGAGCATGTCTGTATGTTTTTTCCGCCCTGCTATCATGTTAAAGGGTTGATTTGACCATGCCTCCATTCATTTAGATAGGGGTCTGGTCTCTTTGGGCTTTTTGAGGCGTCGCCAAGATGGCTGCCGAGTGGCATGACTTGCCTAGAAGGACTTTGGTAATAAAAACAACAATGGTGGGTAATTTATTGAAAACATAAGTGTAGAATTGCGTATGGACCGTATGTGTGTCCATACCAATCTCAAACGATGGCTGAATTGTCCACACCAATGTTAAGGTTAAAAGGGGAAAATAGTGCGCCTCATGCGGCACACAAAGGGTTAAATCCTTTCCCAATTCGGCACTTTGTAAAAACTTCAAAGATGGCCGCACATGGCTTGGGAAGTCACGTTCACCGGACTACAAAACCAGTGGCTTGGGAAATCTCGTCGGAGAGACTCCAGGAAGCACCGAACGTGACATGGCGAAGTCACGCGAGAACACGGATTCCGAGGTGATGATTCCGATTCAACTGAATAATATACCTGGAATTAAACAATGGCAGCAGTGAATGTGTTGACCAAAGGCGATCACTACACGTACGCACATAGTTTTAACATAAACAATGGTTACGTCGTCTCAGCTGTGTTCTAAAGAATGTTCTGTTCAACGTTTTTGGCGTCGGTTTGGCGAACTATATTTCTCTGCTGAAAAACACTATGAATGGTACCAAATAAACTGTAAAAAGACACACTGTGTTAAGTTTTCTTTTCGTGTTCCAAGTAGCCGTGTTATAAGCAGGATAATGTATAGAACGGCGGTCATTATCAGGAAAATAAGTCCCGACAGGACGGATCGTCCTGTTTCGTCCTGAATTAGTGTACCTATACATTATCCCTTACTAGTAGCCACACCAGCACTAACTGTATGACTAGCAGCCTCTCTAGTCACCTGCAACCTGCCAAGTGCTGCATCCCTAGTGTCAAACCTGCTTCAAACACCTGTCTATATTGACAGATAAACGCAGCAGTGCCGACTCCAGCAGGATAAAGGCCTCCTGGTCTTAGCAGTTGGGGGTGTGATGATGTCTGTCAATCGATGATGCACTCACAATTAATCTTTGACTACCTCAGACTACCTTATTCCACTTGTGCACATCCACTTTCCGTCACAACAAAAGTATGTGTATATTAGGTTTAGCAAACGTTGCATCATGTTTCGATGTGTTGAGGTTGCATCACAAAGGTTCAAGGGACAAGATCTTATCCAAAAGTATCTGTTTACCTCAACAAGTCATCTGTTTTCTTCAGCAAAGGTTGCATCATGTTTTGTTGTGAAGATGATATCATTGTGTGAGAGTTGTTTTTTGTTTTTCTTGCAGCGATGCCATGATATGACACTAATGAAAGCAGGTGTGAAAATGTTTCTCGCAAGAGAGGTACACATCCATTAGGAAAAAATAATGGGCTTCACACAGAGCTGTTCAGTGTCCAGAGACAAATTAACTGTAATGTGTGTGTGTGTGTGTGTGTGTGTGTTGTGGAGCCGCAAATGGCCACAAGATCCTCTGTAATTACGAACAGTGATTGTTTATTTTCAACTTGAGAAGAAAAGAAAAGGAAAAAACAACATATATCATATA
Source organism: Diplodus sargus (assembly GCA_903131615.1). Taxonomy (NCBI): domain Eukaryota; kingdom Metazoa; phylum Chordata; class Actinopteri; order Spariformes; family Sparidae; genus Diplodus; species Diplodus sargus. The sequence goes on from CAEMYA010000106.1 coordinate 414,903, forward strand.
TTAAAACAACAAAAGGAATATGATTAGAAGTCTTGAGCCAAAAAAGTCAAGAAATGTTCGCAAGTTTGAATGCATTTCCCACAAAGATAAAAATGAAGACTATAATAAAAACATATTCAGAAAAGAAATAGCCAGAGTTATTTTGATCTTGTCACAGATGTCGCGATCATAACAATTGGGGACTCCATATATTGCTTTGCTGCACTACTATACATTCATAGTTCATCATTAAGCAATTCTTTTTCAATGTAGCTTCCTACCAGTCCAAACCCAGACCAAAATAGTGGTGGGTATAATGCGTTATTTACAGCAATGTACAACTTTTAACAATATCAAAGTAATATCAAAGCATTACTAATAGAACTTTGGTTGTATAATTATATATACCTCAAGTAATATATTACTACCCATCCTTGTCATTGATGATGTCATATACAGCAGAGGTGGGGGACTCAAGTCACATGATTTGACTCAAGTCGAGTCGGCCACAAGTCACAAATTTTAGAGATGGAGACTTGCTTGACTAACACTTATGAAAGGCTTGACTTGACTATGACTTGGTATTCATGACTTGACCACTCAACTCTTAGGTACTACATGTTAAAACAATTTAAAAATTTTGTTCTGCAGGAAAGAAAAATTAGATAGTAAAATTTGAAATGATATTATTTTTGTCTGCCACCAGATAAAAGTTTTTATTCATTAAAGTCTGTGTAAAGCAAATTCAGCCATTTTCTTCCAAACACATTAAAAAGGTCATAAATGTATTTCCTTATAACATGTAAAAAGCCATTCAACCATTTAGAATTTAATTTTGGAGCTAGGCTCACAAACTGTGTTTCGCGATTTCTGTGTTCAGGATTTAATGGGCGGGTCAGAAATCATGGCCGCGTTACTTGCATAAACCCGGCCCTGCTGCGGAAGCCGTATAAATACATTCAGCGCATTAGCTTCAGAGGTTTTTCTTCGATAGCATCTCTTAGAATAGCTTGCAGCTAGCTAACAGTCAGCTAAACAGTCATGTCTCCTCCACATCACTCCTGCATCTTTCCTAGATGCCACAGTGTGCAGGGCAACGGCGCCGTTAGCTTATTAAAGTTTCCTTAGGACGACAACGTAAGGAAACGGTGGATTGATTTTGTCAAAAGGAGCTACTGTCTACTGTGGACAGTTAAAAATCACCACCAACACCCATCTCTGCAGTGTCCACTTTACCCCCGATAGTTACAGCAACTGTCACCAGGTAAAGTCTGGATATCTGAAGAGTCTGTTGACGCTGGTCAATGTGGCCGAACCGATCCTCTCCGTCCCCAGCCTGCGTCCTCCGGTCCCACCAACAGCACATGCTCTCATCTCCGCCGCCGCCATCCTGCCCACAACAGGTGCTCTCATCCCTGCCAGAGTTTAGATTCTCTGCCAGAGCCTGACCCAGACCCAAACCGGACTTCTCGCACACGTGACGTCACTCCCTGAGATGCACGAAGAAAGCAAAAATATATATTTCTACTAAGGAAAATGACAAAAATAATATCAATGCACAGTGATTTGAATAAGTAGTTTTAATCTGATTAGTGGTTTGGGAATATTACTGCGTTAGATTACTTCTCACTGAAAAAAGTGGTCAGATTAGAGTAACGCGTTACCGGCATCACTGATTGTGTAGTGTGAATGCAACATGGAGCTTGAGAACGTCCGTTATAACAGCCCACGTATTAAAAAAATGTTGGGTTTAAATCGGGCTCAGGCTCATAATTACAGTTAATGTGGGCCGGCCGGCTCAGACACAACGTGCACGGGCTCGGCTCGGGTTGGGTCGGGCTTGATTTTTTTGGGCCAGATCTAAGCTCTAAGGGTAAGTGTGTGCTTATGTATGTTCTAAATATTGTACATTTTGGTAATTAAATGCATTTTGCTGAAGGTGCAAATCCTGAAAGTGATTTTACATTGTCCGTCCTGTCATGCCCATGTAATGCTAGCAAATGTTATTGCATTTAATCATGACATGATTTGGCCTCATTCCCTGAGCGGAGCCCATCTGACAGCACAATGATAATCCACAGGTAATATCTTATGTGCACCAATATAGCTATGACAAGGAATTATATGTAGACTGCTGTGTTACGTTTGTGTGTAGTGTAAAACATGGATTGTGAGGATCGAGGCTGAGCACTATCAGTGTCTGACTCAGAGTCAGTTTCTGGCTCTGATGGCTCAAACAGGTCGGGCTGGGTCCATCCGATGACGCTGCCAGCTTCCATTGTTACTGTAGGTTACGTCCTCGTGCAGTACACGGAGGCAGCTCCCCTCCTGCGCGTGGGCGTGGTTCCTGCACCTCTATCTGTGTGTTGTTATGTGCGGTGTCCTTGAGTGCTTTGAAAGGTGCCTTCAAATAAAATGCATTATTATTATTATTATTATTATTATATCTGACACACCCTCAGCATTTCACAGCAGAGAGAAGTGCTTGTTTTTCCATGATTTTGAGACCTAATTTTATATACTTGGCAATTGTTTTAATCTTTCAAATTTGGCTCTGTGGTCAATGACACATGTTTCTGTGGTATGACAAACTCATAACACAAATTTATTTCTGCTTTACACAGACTTTAAAAACTACCAATATAGTCTATACAAATAGCCTAAAACAGTATAACTGGAAGCAAATACACATAGGATACTACAGTTCTGCATGTTTAATGAGGCACATACTATTTCAAGAGATCAGTAATCCTTGGGTTATTTTTCCATTATTGTCCTAAACCTAAACTCAGTCAAGGTAGGCTATTTCATAGTTCCGTAACATGGCTCCAAATGAAAATAGGCAAAAATAGAATAGAACTAAATATAAGTACAAGAACATCAATTTAATAATATTGAGCATTCATTATTGCCAAGTGGATGAGTCTTTCCTGCATCATGGTGTTACGGAACCAGGTCTTCAGCCTACACAGGACTGAAAGAGTGCGCTTCAGTGCCACCGCACTGAGAATGTGAACGACAGGCAAAGCATTTAGAGCCTTTCCACTGCAGATGTCATACTTCAGGTTTGTGGCTGCAGGTCATAGGAGATGGACACCTCATTTACATCCACCACTTACCCCAAAGCTACACAGATAATGGCATGCTCTGTTTGTGAAGCGACTCCGATTCCCTCCGAGACAAATCTTCATCTCTGAGCAAACCAGGTTCAGGGCCTCAAACATCTCCCTTTTCCACACACTTGGGTACCCTGTGATATGAAGCCAAACAAGCTACAGTAAATGCATTTATTGTTTTGTAAGCAGGTTTCCCACCTCTCCACATCCATGCTGCTAATAACTGTTGTGACTCTGGGTTTGTCCTCTGCACATATGACTCATGAGATGCAGGTCCAGCCGAGGAAGGCAGATTGGGGGTCTTTTTGGTCCGCTGATTTTCTGCCTCGGAGGGTACACTTATTGAAATGTGCCAGCCCGTGAGTGAGAGGGGCGGAGGTGTCAATGAACTGCACTGTTATGCGACACACAACTGAGGAGTTTTACAACCAGGAAACAGCTGATCACAGCAGTCAGTCCATCACTTCATCCGCGGACATTAAGATGAACAACTGGACAGCCGCTGAGATCCAGGAGATGCAGCGTCTCCTGGATCTCTTTTGCTGTTTGGTTGTGTTAGCTTGTTGTTGTGTCGGCAAGCAAGAACGGTCGCTACTTTCAAATTAAAACCCCCCCGCTAAGAACCCAGTTCTAAACTCCAGTGGGGTACAATGTAAAGCTCTTATTTTGAAGACAAATTCTATGTCACTGTTCGCAGCCCAGCTTCAAGCCTTACGTCAGGTCATATGTTTACGCCGACCTCAGAGGCGGCTGTTGGAAAAGGAGGAATATCACGCCTCAGTTTTAGAAAGACAGGCCGGCACAATGCCGCCCTTACCCTGGAGCAAATGTGCAACCTTTTCTATCTAAAAAGGGTTACTGTCTGCCAACACAGTTTCACTCAGGCCTGGTTTGTCAGTTGGTCAGCTGCCGCAGAGCAAAATCATCCTTAGATGGGGTTGGAGTGTGTGATTGTACACCCTGCTACAAAGTAGAATTTAATGAATGGTGTTTTAGGCATTTAAATTTTTTTTGTTGTGCAATCCTGTATTGTCATTAAAATTAAATAAAAAAACAAATAAATAAAATAAACCACGTTTCAATTCCAAATAGCAGATAGAACAGAGACAAGCCTGTAACTTAACATCGAGTGATGTTGTATGCATTAACAAGCTTATGCAACGACTCTTTCTAATTTGTCTTCTGTCTCTCAGTGAGCATTTTCAGCATCTGCAACAGTGTTCTGTCAAGCCGTTCAACTTGTCCGTTACCTGCTAGATGGTACGATGTTGTTCTTGAGCCCATTACCCCACAGTTCTAATTCAGCTGTGCAAATAGCTGATTTTCAAATTCCCCCCCTTGGTCATGGTGGATCCTTAAGGGGAAACCGAACTTCAGTGCAAAATCATTGAAAATCTTGTCGACGACTGTCTTGGCAGATTTTGACGTTGTTGCATACGCTTGGGCAAAGTGTGTGTAATGATCGACTATCACCAATATGTATTAGTATCCACCTTTGCATTTGTCTAAATGCAGAAAGTCGATACATACCAATTTGAATGGCTGGCTTATGACAATGGAGGTGAGAGGAGCTCTTGTTTCTTTGCAGGGCTTCTTCTGTTTGAGGCAGGTGCAGCTCTGAGACACAAAGTGCTCTATCTCTCGCTCACGAATCACAAAGTGATTTTAGCTGCTGTCCCACAGGCTTTTCTCCTGAATGTTTACAGTCTGTGACAGTGCCAATGTTCTTATCATCTTATTGAGCTTGACATATAGCTGCTCTGTGGGATGTAGACTCTCCCTCATCTGTTCCACCACACCCTATAGCCATCACGCTCCATGCTGGGTCTTTTGTTTCCACAGCTTGCACTATAGCCTGTACTGAAGGAGAAGACATTTTCTCTGTACATTTTTCCATTCATTGCTTTGATGTCACAGGGCATCCTTGAAAGGCCATCAGCACCACAGTTCTCTCTGCCCGGGCAATATCTGATGGTTAGGTGGAAATCTGCTAGTTCAGCACCCACCTACACCCCATGGCGTTGAGTTTAGCTGATAATAGCACATATGTAAGTGGGTTGTTATCTGTATACACAGTGCAAGATGAACCAATCAAGTAGTCCCGAAATTGTTCTGTAATTGCCCACGTCGAAGCAAGGAATTCTAATTTCCCTGAATTAAGATGGTAGTTTTTCTCGGCATTGATCATAGTGCGAGATGCATAAGCAATTACATGTTGCTTTCCGTCCTGTTCCTGATACAACACTGCACCCAGGCCTTGGTTGGACACGTCTGTGTACAGGATGAATGATTTGTTGAAGTCTGGGAAGCGGAGTATGGCTGGCTCAATCAGGCAGTTAATCAGTTTTTCATCGTCAGTCCATGTAATCGGCTTGTGTGAAGGGACCTCTCTGTTCTTCCCTTTTGTTTTCCTTGCCCTCGGGTTACTGTCCTTTTGTTCAACTGCTCCTGGGTCTGCTTCGAGCAAAGCAAACAGAGGTCCAGCCACACGGGAGAAATTTCTAATGTACTGTCGGTAGTAGCTCAGTAATCCCATGACTGCCCTCAGCTCTCCCACAGTCTTTGGCCTTTTTTCCTTAAAAGCTCTTACAGCTTGACTATCAGCAGGGTCCATTTTATTGCCCTCAGCAGACACGACCTGCCCCAGGTAGCTGACCTCACACCTGAACACTTTACACTTACTGGGCTTTAGTTTTATACCATGCCGCCGTAGTCGCTGTAGTACTGTCCTCACATTCTTCACGTGGTCTTTGAATGTTCTACTGAAGACCAAGGTGTCATCTAAATATGGAATACAGATCTCATCCCTCAGTCCTTCTAAACAATCCTCCATGCAGCGCTGAAGGCAGCTGGAGCGTTCATCAGGCCAAATGGAATCCTGATCAATTCATAGAGACCCCAGGGGGTCACAAAAACAGTCACAGGTCAACTCTCTTTTGCCATGAAGCCCTGGTGATATGCTTTCCCTTGATCCAAGAGCGAGAACCAGGAGTTTCCTCCAAGGCCATCCATGATGTTCTGCACTCTGAGGATAGGATGGCAATCAGGAAGAATTTTTTCTGTTCACTTCACGAAAAACATTACACAGTCGTTCCGTCTTTTTTTCGAACACAGACAACTGGTGATGCGTATGGGGAATTAGACTTTTTCACCCAGCCCTGGGTATTGAGGTCATGTAAGTACTCTTTCATTTCACGGTACAATGGCTTAGGCAAAGAAAGGTACGTTTTCGCAACAGGTTCTGTGTCTTTCAGCGATATGCTGAGTTGCAGTTTCTCTATGCAGCCGATATCATCATCTCTTTGTGAAAAGGAGGCCGACTGTCTCTCTCTCTCTCTTCCTCGCTGAGGTGGCTCAGATTCACAGCCGGGTCCCGTACATCGTCAGTAGCTTGATCCTTTTCAACTGTGAGGTGGTTTATCGTAGCTGGAGGTGGAAGGCAGGACTCTTCCAGCACAGAGGCTGGATAAACTGCCTGAATATGCTGGATATTCCCGATCACAGTTCCCCCTGCCAATACTATGTCGTGGTCTGCTGGGTTCTGCACACTTATGCAAATAGTCGGTTGGATCCCTTTAGTCACTGTTAGGTTTAACGCTAATAAACACCATAAAATCAGACACGGACTCAGAGTGTTTTGTTTTTCTTTGCAAAGGGGAAGTACGGATGTCAGCCCTTTGAGTCTGACCAGCAGTCTTCCAAATATACCTTCCCCTTGCACATGCTTTTATTCAATAAGCAGTGGCCGTGATCGTAATATGATTGGTTAACACAGAATACAGATAACAACATTGTTGTCGTGCGGATGAGCAGATATATGTGTCTTGTGGTTAGCCTCGACATTCTGTAACTTTCCACAGACTTTAAGCAAAGCAGGGTAATGAATTGTAGCATGTGAAAAACTGTTATGAGCGTGTCGCAGAACTCAACTTCCTCTGTCCAGCGGGGATTTACATCGGGCTCAAATATGAGTGTGGCATCTTCATGTGGGTGATACATATGTGCATGGCACTCAAATTCCAGAGCAATGGATGACAGATAACTGAGAATTAAACCGAGGGAAATATAGAAACATGAACTGTTATTTCAAATGAATTTACTATATATTACTAAAAATAAGACAAGTGAAATGAAGTTGAATGCATTTTCAACACACTGTTTCTCTTTTACATGCAATGCTCATTTTTATATCCATTACACTAGAGTTAGAGTGCCCCCTGCCCTCCATTGAAAATCAGCTTGCCCGAAACAAAGCTATGGTAAATCCTAAAAGTGCCTCTTTCATCTTAATTAAGCTTTTACACGAAGGTTTGACTCATATACATTCACAAATAAAGCCTAGGTTGCTTTTTGGTGAGAGTTTCACTTTAATGCAGTGATTCTCAAACTGTGATGCGTGGGCTCCATCTAGTGGTACGCCAAAGAATCACTTAATTAAACATGAATAATTTTTTTTTTAATTAAAACGTGAAATATTATCCAAAATATCAGAATGGATGAAAATATGAGATACAAATTAAGTTTATCTCTCTATAAAAGCAAGGAATCTCTGTCTGTCTGTCTGTCTGTGCCTCAAATATCTCTGCGGATCAGGATCAGAATGACCTGAGAGTTTCAACATGGCTGCCATTTGGGTCAGTGGTGTGCGACTTCGCATTCGTTTGGACTGCAATGATACCGTGAATAAATTATTTCATAAATGCTTTACACATTCTGGAGCATAGTCTATCGGAGCCCCCACAGTGACATGCGCATTAGAGCCAGTCACTGCAGAGCTCAGGACTACGACACACATTAAGAAACAAGCGGATGTATACCTGCAGCAGCCCGAGCTGCACCGGGAGTTAGCCGGCGGTTCGGTCCCGTTCTGTTCTGTGCATCTAAACTGACTGTTGTGGATTAATGAGACCAAACGAGACCGGACCGTGTCTGTTCAGGTCGGAGGAGAGCGGATTTATACCTGCAGCGGCGCGAGCTGGTCGGGAGTTTGCCGGCGGTTCAGTCCCGTTCTGATCTATGCATGATCTAAACTGACTGTTGTGGATTAATGTGACTAAACAAGACCGGACCGGCCTGTTCGGGTCTGAGGAGATGCGGAGACGCGCGGAAAAACAAAGTGGAAACGGAATCTGTGGATGTTCGTGTGTAGCTAGCCGCTAGCTAACCTACACGGCCCAATTCTCGAGCTGACGGACCGGACGCACCGACCTGTCCAAAACCGGACTTAGGTTAAATAATGTCCGTCACGTTTGCTTTGTGTGTGGTGCAGAAGAAACGGTAAAAACGGGTTTTTGTCACGAAAGTGTTCAAGCAGCAAGTTTGGTTGTAGAGCAACAGGAAGTTGTGGGAGGGACGTCGGCGGATGATTGACAGGCAACGACAGCCGGTGTACTGACAGCAATATTGACATTTAGTGTGTTTGGAGTGTATAGTATGTGTTATGTAGTAACACCAAGTAAATAGTTTTTAAGGTGAAATATAATGGCAAAATCAAAAACAACCAGTTATACCCTGGAATATCGGATTTCATAACAAACCTAAATATCCCCGACGTTCCACCTTCAAACAGCCTCATTTGGCCATCAGTGAAAATGCTTCATAACCTCCCATTTTTCTATAGGAACACATATTTCCTACGGGCACTGCACTAGTAATAATAATAATAATAAAGTTTGCAAGTGCTTCTGGGTAGCCATATGTAGCGTATATACGCGTTTCCGCCAGTTCCCGCTGACAGACGGTTATCCGCTGTTGGTCGCTACAGGCTGTGATGGGAAAAGGTGGAGGTGGCTTGCCTAATAATGACGAGTACGACAAAACTACTGTTGTGGCTTAAATCCGTGAATGGAAGCGTGGATCAGGAGAGAGCGAGAACTGTAGAGGACGTGTGTGAGCCGAGCGCAGGTGCTAACAACAGTGGGGAAACCAGCCCCAGAACATCTGCTAGCAACAGCAAACAGCAGAAACCAGTGAAGAAATATGAGGAGCTGCCCAGGCCGCAGTGTGTTGTATGTGGCGACGTTCTGAGCAATGAATCCATGAAACGGCATCTTACAACCAAACACACGGCACTTAAGGACAAACCAGTGGATTCTTTTTTTTTTCGAAACGTGATGAACTGAAGCAGTCCAAGTCCATCATTCTGTCCTATGGTACACCCACCGTAGCCAAAGCACAGGAAGCTTCATATCATGCCAGCCTCTGGATTGCCAGAGTCAGTAAGCCGCACACTATCGGGGAACAGCTGTGTTTACCTTTAGCCAAAGAGATGACACGTATCATGTGTGGAGAGAAAGCTGCCAGAGAGTTAAACTTGGTGCCGCGTTCAACTGACACCGTGTCAAGGAGAATAAACAACACTGCTGTTGAGCAGGAGAGGTTAATAGAGCTGTCGTGTGACAAAACACTGAAGGCATCTTTCAGAGAGCACACTCTGTTGGATAAAGCAGTACAGTGAATACCCTGTGCTTTCTGACAAGGCTGTGCGCTTTCTCCTTCCTATGATGACCACCTACCTGTGCAAGAAAGGCTTCTCTTCACTTGTTGTCATAAAAAACAAAGTACAGAGGCAGGGTGGATGCTGAGCCAAACCTGAGACTGAAGCTGACCTTCATTGAACCAGATTTTGCAGGACTGTGTTCACAGAGGCATGCACACCCATGTAACACCCAACAATATTAAATATACTTGTCAAATAAAACCTCTGCCTTGTTTTTAATGAATACTTAGGCCTACTATGCTACTGTATTTTAATGTTGGTTATTATGGTGGCCAAGTATTTTCTGAGGTGGTACTTGGTGAAAAAAGTTTGAGAACCACTGCTTTTAAGGAACATGTGTATTGTAAGTTAACACTAGGTGGGGGTGTTGGCCTTTTCATTAGTGTCTCTATTTGAGTTCAATCAGTGATTTTGAAGCCCTGCTTTGTTAGAACCTGGGTCACATTTACAGCTGCTCCTGATGTGTCCATTTCCAGCTGCACTGACCTTCCTCTGTATATAGCTGCCTCTTACCTGCAGCTGTAAAAAGCTGTACATACCTGCCTCTGTTTGGAGCAGCCTGCACTCCCACCAACAAAATATTGCAATCCTGTATGAACTAAACTGGCATTACAAGTATCAATATTAAGGTAACATTAATTTGTTAAAACAAAAGCAAGAAGACAAAATGTAAAAACATACTTAATTTTTAAACTTCTTTATGGAACTAAAAGACACATTTAAACAGTGAAATACTGATAACCAGACTAAAAAGGACACTGAATTGGATACATAAAATGAAGATGTTCAGACATGATGTCTCAAGTCAAGTTTGTAACTTCCAAGTTGATTTTCAGGTTACTTATTAGGCCTATCTGATGAATCAAGACATCACAACATTTAAGCTACTTTGGTCAACAGTGTATACAAGGCATATCAGTGATCAAGCAACAGAAAATGCATCTAAAATAATGAATCTGCATCTTGAGTCCTCATTATCTCACATTTAAGCTGTACAGCTTTCTTCCACCAGGTGTCGCCTATGATCAAGTCAAGTGGGCTGTGACACAAAAACCGTAAAGCTGTTTGGAGTTGCATTTGTACCACCATCTTCCTGTGTCTCTGGCTGTGTCTCTGGCACACATTTTGTATAATGACCTTTGTCATTCTATAACATTGCAAGATTGAGATTGTGAGAGCATTTTTCCACATTTGTATACATTTTTGACCTCAAAATCACTGATTGAACTTAAATTGAGACACTAATGAAAAGGCCAACACCCCCACCTAGTGTTAACTTACAATACACATGTTCCTTTAAAGCAGAATATTAAGGTGCCTGAAGTAGGATTAGGCTGGATTGAATTAAAGGGGACTTTTTGGGACTTTTGAGTGGCATTCTAGTTGAAGAAAAGTTTCTCATGATATTTTCCAGAGTAAATAATAAAAACATTTTAACCTCTCCTGTGCTTTCTGTGTAGCCTGTTGTCATCTCCAGAACAAACAAAAATGATTTGTAAATCTGCAACCACTGCCACATTCCATTGTTACAGTAATGTCCACTTGAATGTCAGATCATCAATCACCATCAGTGTGAATACTTAGCCATATTAACAATATCGAGTTATTTGACACTGCTCAAACAGTTAAAAAAATAATAAATTATACAATTCTGAGGTTATGTATATCCGAATAAATTGAGATTTTTCAACAGCAAAGCCAATTAACTTACAAAATGACTTTCTGCATTATGTTAGCATATACCAGCATTACACTTGGACATACAGAAATAATGCATCAGGGATTTGGTCCACTTCCCAGGCTTTACATAACCCTGCGGTGCAATTCAGCAGCTCACTGAGGTGTGATATCATTAAATGTTATCCTTTTTTTTTTACCGTATGCTGAATTATAGCTAGAACTGGGCAGTACTCAATATGTAAAAGAAGTGGATTTCGATAAGAGATATGATATTTTTTTGAATTTTCAAGAAATCTTGTATTCACATATTGTTTGCAATGGTTTCAAGTGTGTAAACAAAGAACACTAGAGGAGAACACTACTTACCTTCACGTTACTGAGTAAAGTCAGAGACGTTCTACTATTGTAAAGTTAAATGTTCACTGTAATGTTTCGTAAGGGCTGGATCTAGTCCTCTCCGTTTCCACATGTACATTCTGTTGGAGAGAACATGCCCACTCTGCAGGTTTCCCCCCACATCCTGTGATAATAATACAAGAACATTTAGATGCACAAAGTTTTTTTGTTGTTTTTTTACCACCCTGGACTATGTGATGATAGTGAAAGCCATGTAGGTGACAAAGCATTTAACTGCTCATAGCTTATATTTTCATCTTAATCTCTTCACCTGTGAGAATGTCTTCTGCTTTAACATACTCCAGGATGTCACCTCTGTTTAGGACAAGAACAATGCCTACACTGGACAATAATCTTTTAAAGAATGTTTGCCATCACTGCGAAATGTCAGAAAATCAGACAAGTGGTCAGTGCCACCATACTAAGTACAAGAGGTGTGTTGTCAACATGTCCACCTCAAAGCAACTCAAATATCATGACACAATTTGAATTTGATCAAATCAATGACAAAAACCTGCAAGATAGGGGCAGTGGTGTGTGTGTGTGTGTGTGTGTGTGTGTGTGTGTGTGTGTTGTGCTATTGAGCAAAGGATTTTGCTTATTTCATAATAATTTTTTGTTACTTCTGTAATTGTATTAAACATTATTTTGCTTATTTCATAATGAATTTGACTTAAATTGTGATTATTATTTTGCATCTTTCATATGAATTTTGTAATAAAGAATTTTGAAAACACTTTCTTCTAGTTTCATCATAAGTAGGTGTGTAGCAACCAATAATGTAATAAGGGCCAATAACGAAATAATTTTGGCCATTTTAAATGTAATAGAGCCAATAACGTAATAACACAAAATGCCAATTTTTTACATAATGTTGCTTTTTTTAAGTTTAACTTCTCCCCAGCAGGCCACTTGAAATTAGTTGTTAATTTTAACTATTTTGCCCAATCATCATGTCAGTAAACAGAAATATCTTTTTGAACCATTGGCATTTTCACCAACTGTTGTAGTCCAACTCTGGAACAATTTTACTGAATGTCGTTTTTTTAACCACTATATATTGGTAATTACCAACCAATACAACTTCGTAATCAAGACTCAAGTGATTATTTTCCCATTTTAAAAGTCTCTCTCCTTGGTGCCTACTGATCCTGGTAATGTCTTCGTTCAAGTTAAATTTCAATGTTTGCGAATTTTGAGACAACAAAACAGTAGCAAAAAAGTTGAAAGAAGTTAAATAAAAGCAGCCAAGACTCCTGCTGTGGTCAATTCGTCTCTGATATGTCTATTGGATATCAACTGGTGGGTCCCTGCGAAGGTACACATTGTGGCAGTGACCAAAGAGCAATGAACTGTAAGTCATCACATGTTTTTTTAACACTGCAGTGTGAATGAGGTGCTCTTACAGTCCTGTGTGTGTCTGTGTGCACTGTGTGATCTGATCTTGACGGAAATTGGACCACAATTACATGTCTTACTGATATTTGAATTTCTTCTTGTGTGTTTATATGTGTGTGTGTGTGTGTGTGTGTGTGTGTGTGCGCATGTGTGTCACTGCAGCCACGGCAACAGAAACACAAAATACCGACTCTGACAACCTAGCAACAGGGACTGAACACACGCATGCACGCACACACACACACACACACACACATAGAGGGCAGTCTTTGCAAGGGAGACAGCAGGTAAGTTTACTGTTGTCTTTTAATGCTTATTTCTGCTATAAAATAGGAACAAATCCAGGAGATGTGAACATGAGCTGATAAACTGAACATACCAACTTTTTCAGTCAGGCACTATGGCGTATATTCCGGGCGAAGCCTTACTGTTGGTTACTTATAATATTGGTGATTGAGGAAATTAAGTTTATGCTGTTGTTTATACACTCACTCCCAAGCCTGATGACGCCTGACTCCAACAGGAAGTTTGTTTCTTCTTACTATGTGCTGTCTGCTTGTGTTCATTTGTTGTATTGAAGGCAGTACAAAGTAACATTCTGAGATGATGAACTGTGCTCTGAAGTGGCTTCAAACGCTGGCGCCAAAAGCTTTCCTGTTTTCTATCTGAAATTGAGTTGCACTCAGTGCCTCAGTAAAGGTGATTTCTGAGTATAGTCACATTACAACCACACAGCTGTAAACCTCTATCAGAATTTGAAATGTCTGATTTGGTGACGTTGTTTGTTATCTACAGCCTTTTAGTGGCAAACCAGTGATACCAACATATTTGAACAACTTATCCACCCCCTCATTTCCTTCCGCCTGGACTAATGTAACTCCTCATTCACTCGCCTGGACAATACAGCAGCTGGCCGCCACAGTTGGTACAGAATACAGCAGATGGACTTCTCACACACACTTGATGTCAGGAACACATCATTAATGCACTGCTAACCTCTAATTCTACTATCAGAGAATTAACAGTATCACAGTCCTAAAAACAACAGGATCCTGTTTTTATGGTTATAAACCCAACACTTGCAACAAACTGTCCCTGATTGTCAGATTAGATGAGCCTGTTCCTTAATCTCAAAAGCATTTAGTAAAACACAAACTAGCATTTGGATGAT